>OZ010685.1:5365848-5769658 GCA_963932265.1 Thymelicus lineola
AATTTGCGAGTTCATTTTCAGTCTATAAATCCTAGAACACTTGTAAATCCTGTAAAAGTAGGTAAGTAGAATCTGGTGTTATTCTTGCTATTCGAGAAAATGTCAGGAATATTTATGAATTTTCTCGAAAGTTCAATTAATCCTTTATTATAATTATTTAAATTAAACATCCTCTATCAATAATCGTACAGTATTCTAAAATTCACTCCGTACCCAACTAAGTCACACAACAGAGAAATGATCAGGGACGTCAAATGTTACTCGTTATGACGACTACGTAATTTTCCGCTTAATAACAATAATCATTGAGATCACGCGGAAAATGTGGACGCTATTCATATCAACCGTATGAAAGTGCGTACAGATGTACAATCGGAGCTCAAGATGAATAGTGAATAGTTGGTTACTTGGATATAGTCAATGAAGTGGAAATTTTTTATCTGCATAATATTCACGTTAGTAAGCATTGCTCAGTGGAGATCAAGACGATACTGTTACAAGAAGAACGGTTAGCGTACTTTCTATAAATTGGCTGCTAATATTTAATTTTACTGGTTTTACTTGATCTATACTAATATTACATATAACGAGGAAAGATTTGATTGTTGATTTGCATTGAATAGGCTCCGAAACTACCGAACCGATTTGAAAAATTCTTTCACTGTTGGGAAGCTACACTATCGCCGGGTGACATAGGCTATATTATATTTTCAAAAAAATTAGGGATCCTTAATAAAACTGCAATAATGTAACCCAAGGAGTAAAAAAATAAGAAAACCAAAGCCAAAGCGAGGGCGGTTACTCCTATTTGATAAACTGACGAACGAAACCTTATCAATTCATCAGATGCACATCACATCGACCTTAAGAACTGTAATTCTATTTGAGGACGGATAAAATATTTATACATTAGCCTTTTGATACTCCCATATTCCTTTTTCAACCTTAGTTTTGACCATAACTTTATTTGAAACAAATAAGTACATATTGTGACAACTATGGGAGTTCCAATTTGTAATTAAAGACTGAGGCTGCAGCCTTTGACAACTGATTCTTACAAAGAAGATTGGAAGCAAAACTAGCCTTATTTAAGCAATGATAATATACATATTTAAAGAGAAGAAAAATAAACATAGACCTAATTATTTTTTATTATAAAACATTTTTGATACCCAAAAGACGATTTCTACCAGCTTCCTCCTACCAAAAGCCGCGTTAAAGTATTTCGTATCAAAAATAACATTCTAATTACTATCGACCGTGTGATCCTTTCTCATCGTAGGAGTTCAAACTTACTATGTGTTTATAATTTTAAATATCTCTCATTATAAAACAGGCATGCTGCAACCCTAGGGGATATTACAGAGAAACAATAGAGGATAGTACGTCCCGCGCCGCCACGCGCCAACATGGCAGTCTGGTATATGTATCTTATATGGCAACGAACGTATCCTGAGCATAAATAGCAAAATTGTAGATACCGCATATAATATGCCGCGTATAATACGCCATGTCCTGAATACTGTACGCTGAGAGAAAAATACGCACCTCGCGTATGAAAATTTGTAGACTGGTTGTTGTTGTTAGAGCTTAGGGTTTTATGTTTAGGTGAATTTAAAAACTAGTTTCATATAGAGCTACGATATTCTTTCAGAATTTCTATGTGCCCTTCCTATTACGTTTTGTCTATCCTTATTCCAAAGTATGAAAGTTATTGTAATACATGCAATATTTTTTTCTGTGCACTGGTTCATTAATTGATTGCTTTATAATGAATAAATATTAAGTATTTACTTATTTATTTTTGTTACAGTTTCTTGAAGTTTTTTTCAGTTTTTTTCAACATTGCTATGATTGGTTATAAATGTAATAATAATGAAAACCGGGCAACCGGGCAAACTATAATGGTTCCGATTTTACTTCGGAGCCCTAAAAACTGTACATTGCTTAGGAAATTCCAACTTGAAAAACCATACATGGTATGTGGTCATTGTTGCTTATGGACATGAGAAAGAACAGAAAAGTCGCTAACTTACTAATGCAACGTCATGCGTGAAAAATTATTTTCACGTCTATTTTGAAGAACTTCATAATTTTCATAACCTAACCCACCCAAGAAATAAGCACTACGGATTACATCGACAAAATCTCATTCACCCACTGGACAAAAATTATCATAAAAATTGATTGAGATCTAGAGAGGCAATCGATCGATATCCTCTTTTCAGATCATTTCCTCTTTACCTCCACCTAACATTTAGTATCAACCCTAAGGAAGAGTTTTGAAACAATAGACAGCATATTACCAGTGATAACCGTTGAACAGTAAAACCCACTTTGCATTTTGAATAACCATCGATGTGAGTCACCGGCAGATTGCTTGATATAAAGCGTATTCAGACGATACATCATAGTATGTATGCATAATTTTATTTACAAAGGTCATACATATTGCAGTAGGTAGGTACATGTCACCTGTGTGGAAGATTACGACTAAACCACAAACATCACCATTAATGACAGCGCAACGAGCCGGTAACCATTTTCATAAGCAATGGCACTGCCATCATTAGTTAATTTTAAAGTAAAATCGACTATAAAACATCTAAATAACATCAATGAATACAAAATTTCGCTAATAATAAGCAGGCATCTTCCAAAACTTAATGCAGTCGGTTAATAAATTTGTGCTTAGAAAAATAACAATGGGTAAAGTTTTGAACATTAGTTCCGTAAAATCCCTTTACGTAAATGTATAAACACTAGCAGACAGTGTGCAGACTGCACTACCTAATAATAATGGCAATTAAGTATACAAATCAGTCATATCATTCCATACGGCTATGAATCAGAAACAGTGTAAAAATAAACTGGAATGCATTAATTATTATTTGTTTACAACAACTACAATTTTTAAACGCGTTTCCGGCCGCACGATAATGGCATGAACATTCATTTCGAAATACACTGTTCTACAATATTTTACGAATCGGATATATTGTTTTTCCTGCAGGGCTGATGATGGTAAGTGATTGATCACGGTGGGTGACACCTTGGATTGGAATCGCCAATGCAACGCCGGAATGAAGGAACAAGGAAAATTCTCTTTACACAGTTTTTGAAGCACCCTATGTCAAATGCTCCAGGATTACCTAACTGAGAAAAAGGAACAATTACAAGATATTTGTACTGATGTGGAACACCATTTTAAACCCATACAAGTTTCAACTACTTACATAAGCCTTTCGCCGAAACAGAAGCAGGTGTTACTCTTATATAATTTTAATAAATTATCTGCTAATTACGAGTAGGAATATGCAGTTATGTATGACTTTTAATATTATCAGGCCTTAATTGTATGAATTAATAAGCATTGAAGGTGAACTGGACCTGACGAAAGTTCAATAACGTTTATACTTTATAGCCGCCTTGGGACCCGTGACCGACAAGTACGCACCTTTTACGGAAGGCGAAGTGGCTACTTTTTCGTACGATGCCACCAAGAAATCGAGGCCCTGGTCTGATATCAATAGAATATGATAAATTATAATACAATACCTGGAATACGTGACAAAAATACGCCGCGCGCCGTTCAAATCAATGTGACGTTTGGATATATTTTTCAAAACATTACGTAGGTGTTTATCTTGCAGCCAACACGTAAATACGCTTATAAGTATTGACAGTATTGAGCAAAGACATCGATGAAAATAATTATGAACTAAATGTCATACTCGTAGACAGTGTGGTACCTCGAATGAGTAATTAAATAGAGTCGGAATAACATGTTTTATGTAGCATGATATTGTCCCCAATTAGTCATTAACGGGTGTTAAGTACCTCATTTGTTTTGTTAGTCGCAATGGTTTTCCCTGTAGGAAGTTTTCGATTGTAGTAAATAAATACAAAATCAAAGTAGACCTTATTATGAAAATCTGTTTCAGTAAACATTTGTTAACAAATGAATTAAGGAGATAATTAAAAAATCCTTGATTTCTTTTTAGACATAATTTTATCAAACCGGACCTAATCTGAACCCAAACCTAAGGTAAGCTACATATTTGTTTATCGAATTTGAGTTAATTCGCTAATAAAATCCGTCCAGACCTTTGTTAAATGTGTACACAAAGACAGGTATTTGAAACCGCGCTTCGTGCGTGTAGTATCCATTAAAATTCAGGCCGAGCGTCTTCGGAGCGGTCGCAGGAACAGAACGAACGGCGGTCGACGCTAAGCTTCCCCATTAGTCCTCAAGCCACGCGCCGTGACTCAAATTCAGTGTTAAATGACACACCGAACCGTTGCCCCCACAAATCTTGAACGTCATTAGAACCATTGTTTCGGAAAGTATCTGCTTACTTTCATTAAACAAATTGACTCAGAATTGTAGGAACCTTAAAGGAAATACGACTTCGTCGTAAATCGTAATCTGTATTTTATGTCATTCGAACGGAACCAAGAAAATATGACGACCAAAGAGAGCAAAAAAAGTTGCTACTAAATTAGAAATTCCTTTTCTTCAAAACTCACCGTCGTTTCGTATTCTATTTTGGAGGCGTCAATCGATCCCGTGTTTTCTTTCGACAAAGTTGCAGTTCATGAAAGACGGGTTGACACGTTTTTGGTTATAAATATAACACTCGAGAGATAACTCTTTCTTAACTGTTGCAATTAGGGATGTCTTAATACAGTCAAAGCATATACAACGTATTAAGTTTAAACATGAGTAAAGAAAACCAATAATATCATCTGTCAAGAACATTAAAATGATTGCAAACAGTTTACTTATACATTAATTTAAAAGAAACTAATAGCTTTGTCATTGATGCAATGTTTGAAATTAATGTTCTCAATTGATGACCTCTATGATATTTACATACTCACAATTTCCAACTTGTATTAAATACAGTTGAAACTATGTCGTGATTCATGATTAAGTCAATGACACTTTTTGCCAACTTGATAGGCCAACTTATGAATCTAATTTGGTCACAACTTGTTGAAAAATTTGACTGACATGCCAAGTGTTCGCTGTAAACGGAGAGCGGCGTCAATTAAAAATGACTGGGCCCTAATTGTGTCCATTTTAGCTTGATTGCGCCACGCCGCGCCACGCCGCCGGCTGCAGGGAGCACGGAGCAGGGGCTAAAGGTTCATTGTCAGACGAAGTGCACTTCAACTTTGTGCTTGCGAAGTTTCCGCTTCAGGTGACAATTTTTGAACAATCCCACTAAGAAGCTTACTTCATCTCATTGTTATTTTAAACCGAGGATTGTATGCGAAGTGGAGTCAACATAAACACGAAAAGTGGCATTATTCCTAGTGAGTTTATTAATTTTAAATCGACTTCCAAAAAAGGAGGAAGTTCTCAATTCGACTGTATTTTTATTGTGTGTTAATCTCGTAACTGTTTACTGGGTATACCGATATTCGAAACCGATACCGATACCGATTTAGAAAGCTGGTGCTTGTCATGATAAGATCACGAACAAGTAGTTTTTGATTTATCCCTAATTTTGAAGTCAATTATTTTTTAGAAGAATTATATTTTTATCAAAACATTTAATGCAATAAATAACTTAGAACGCAAAGAAATTTATTTTAGAAAAACTATCAAACTACATTTTATTCTTATGTCACAGCGTTTCGTAAAACGCTAATTCAGCATCCTCGGTACCAAAAACGAATCAGAAGTAAACAGGGGCGTACGGCAGACGGCTCGGAATCGGAACACAATCGATTGGTGCCGGATGGGTGCGCGAGAGACCGTCACGCTGTGACTCCCCTGACATTTTACGGCCAGGGCTGCTGCTACGGCTTTTACCACATTCCGATTCGGAAATTTAAACTACTAAAGTGATCTAATTAATCTTTCCGTTATGGTCCTGGTAATGGGGCAACGGGAAAACTATGCTTGTCAAATGGCTCGTCCTCTTAATGTTGTTGGTGCAATAATTTTTATTAATGAAAAAAATGTTGAATACTTATGTTAAATACTTAATATATATTATGATGAAAATATAATGAAAATGAGTAAGTATTATGTTTAATACTCGTTCTATTTAATAATTGTGCGTAGTCTACTCCATTAACTGTAATGGCACTAAGTGAAAACTTGTTATCTTAAAAATATGTAAATGTATAAGTGTACATTATGTTAGTGACCAATAAATAAAACAAAACTATGCGTAAAGTGTACCTTTATCATTAGTAGCACACTTAACTACCACATAATTATCACTTTAAACTGATAAATACTCTCATTAATTAAACTACAATATATTAAATAAATGAATCCATATTTCCCTCGGTCATGACATCACGCGTGAACGGCTGGACCGTTTTCGCTAATTCTTTTTTTGTTGTGTTCGTTATTGTCAGAAGATTCTTATATAAGAAAAAATTAAGATATTTGAGCAAAAATTTAAGAAAACTTAACGACCACAATTAACTTTTCTAATGTAACTTTAGCAACATAAATTTTCTATTTTATAACTGTCAGTCGAGGGTGAGGCGTTGATAGGCAGTACAAAGTCCACTGGGTCAGCTAGTATCTACTAAATAAATTTATATAATGTTGACACTCTCATCTTTTTTTTATTTTTTAAAACACTGTACTTATTAAGGCATTCATAAAGTTTAATTTTCGTTAACAATCGAATCCTAATCTAAATCGGCCTGATTCAGTTTCACTTTGATCACGATTTACACAAGTAAACCGCTAAAACGTTACCATAAAATTTAATTAAAATTATTACTTCCAATCTATAACAAGTACAATTTTAACATACCTCAATATTAATTATTTATCCTTATTATGTACGTATACAAACAAATAAACAAATATAACAAATAAATTATCCTCATTCCGTTTATATACCAAAACAAAAAGTAACATAGTACAATATTATTTTATAGTAACCATTACTTCGAGAGTAAATTATTGTTGTGATGAATGACCTCGCATTTAATTCATATTATTATAATGAATGGTAATTATTACGATTAGGAGAAATTAATAAAAATTATCGTGAAGTGTTGCTATCTGGTTGATAGTTGATTAGTTTAACAGCGCCATCTAGTGGGTAGTAGCGAAACCTCAATGGTATAGGCCAGCCTTGATACCAAACAAGTATATAAACTCAACGCTAGATGGCGCGTAGCGTTGTTTAATTACACTGACAACAAAATAAAATGTTCAATGTAAAATAGCCAATAATTATTTTTTTAATTGTTCAAAACATTTATACCAACCATTTATTTACAACAAATTTTTGAGCAAGTGAATTTAACCGCATTGGTGATATCGCTCTAGATGCATTTTTCTCTTACTTTAACAATGTAAAAACTTACTTACCTTGGCCAGGTAACGCCCGCAGTGAGATGGCATCCTCCTCAATGTCGTCGTCAGCTTCCTCCTCCTCCGTGATGGAGGGTGGCGCCGCCCAGCAGCGCAGGCGGACGCCGGCGGTGGTCACAGCACCACCGCTGTCTATTCTCACGCGAGGCAAACTCCGCGAAGAGTAGTCACCGTTGTTGTTTGACACCTGAAGGTCATGGACAAAATATTAATATTTTTTTAATTTCAAATCATAAGTCAACAATAAATAAAGTTCTTCCCGTTCCCGTAGTTCAACTAGACCAACTAATTGGTCTAGTTGGTCTACGTACCTAATTGGTCTACGGGTAATAAACTAATTATTAATAAGATAGTTAAACAATGAACAATTAAACGAATTTCGTTTTAAGGGGTCCACTTTTGGACGGAACGTCTATCTGAGGTTTTAATTAAGCACAGATATGTGCCAACACAGACCACGAGAGACTAATATGGCTAGAAAAATAAGTAAAATCTTTAAAAACCCTCCTTCACGTAGAACAGGGTTGATGGGATGTTGTTTTATCGTTAAATAGGTTGTTCAAAAATTTTGTAGATGTATGAAAACCATTTATCAATGTCGATGAGTCAAGTAAGTGCTCAATTTAGAACCATACGGCAGGTACACATTCATTCTAGATCCGAGTATAAATTGGATGCAATGTTAATTTGCTTCAAATAGGATTACAGTAATTTAAAGAATTTTATAAATTACCTACATACGTGCTACGTCTATTCACTCGTAAGACAAAAACTCTATGATTCCTGCACTATACTAACTCCAAGCCACAATCGTAGCCGTTAGAAGCCCCATATTTACTATTAACTGTTTGGCCACGCAGCTGCCGAGATAAACCAAAGATACGTTAACTCCCTTCTAACTAATACAATTATCTCTACACCATAGTAACGTCGAATAAAAATTTTTGTCGAAGCGGGACTTTTGTATCGAAAATGGGATAAAAACGTGTGAAGTTATCGCATATGTCGCAAAATTTTTATATTAAGTATCTAATTATACGAGGATTATAAGAAAATATAATGTAATGTAATATAATGTACCGACATGTATGCAATCAGTATTGTACGAGTAGTTAACATTGATTGGGCAATTGATACGATCTCTACTAACTACTGTCTATATCGATGGATGGTTAACACAATTAAAATTCTCAACGTAATGTTAAGTACAGATAGGTATCAGGATTGTTGCTAAATGCCAATAACTTAATGATTACACTATAAACGCTCATACACATCCGGCCGGTTTAAACACAGAAAGAGCAATAATCACTTATAATTGTATAATTTTAAAACGGAAAACTAATTGATCTTTATAGCATATAGCCCTAAGGTTCTAAATAGTCTGATTTACAACCGTAAGATGAAAGAGTAAGACTTGTGAATGGCAGAAATACCTGGTGCGTGACGCTCTCGATCAGATTGTCACCTGATACCATTAATGATACGTAACGTATACAACATTACTATAATATTATTAAAACGATAATTACATTCCCACGTCCTTCTATCTCCTTTCTAATACGGCCTGAATTACTCCATTTGATGCAACGCTTGAATTATAGCTCATTATTTTATCGGCTCCCTCTCAATCCCACTCGAGATTAAGTAAATTGATTCCTTTGTATGCCTACAAGTTAGCTTGGGGTGCGGAATTTTTTTTACATTCGTAAATTCTCTCATAGTCCCTCTTTCTAGTCTTGTCTCTATCACTATTTGGTAAAATGTAAATCACTTTTTTTTGTACAGTACCGGGATAATGAAAATTAAACATATATAATTATGAGATAACAAACAAAAAAATACAGTCGAATTGAGAACCTCCTCCTTTTTTTGAAGTCGGTTAAAAATACGTAAGTAGTCACCTCATCGTGGTTTGTGTACCTACACATTTTACTAAGATAGAGAGATGTTTTCAACCTACGAACCTATAACCATGAAACTTAAAACTAAAAATAATTGTAAACTATTGTTTCAGCTAAGAGAGTGTTTGAATATTATTTATTTATTTATTTAATCTTTTTTGCAAGACCTAAAACAGGTTTTTACAAAGGGCGGACTTAATGCCTTGAGGCATTCTCTACCAGTCAACCCAGGGTGATGGTGAGAAATTGCGGTAGGTGGCAATACTAAACTGTCATTGGGGGATAACAAATAAGGATTTTAAAATTTCCTATAATAATTAAATACATTACAAATAAATATACATCGTATGATAATACTATAATAATATACATATCATATACAATACATATTATACTATTATAATAAATACATATATAATAATACATAATAAATATACATACACCCAGATACATTAAGTGTTTAATGATATGGTAATTATTAAAAAGATAAAACAGAAAAAACAGGGCTTTTAAAATTACACAGAAGCCTTCAGAAAATGCTTACGAACGAGTCTCTTGAAAGAGCTTTTGGAGGAAGCTTGTTTGATATCAACCGGCAGGGCGTTCCAGAGTCGTGTTGCCTGAAAAGTAAAGGAGTATTCATAGAAACAGGTGTTGAGAGATGGAATGTCCATATTGAGATTTGCAGAAGATCTAAGTACTCTATCATGGGCAGTGCAGCGATAACGAAATTTCTCTTTGAGGTAGGAGGGAGAGGTGGGATCATTCAAAATAGAGTACAATTGGAGGAGAATCCTAGAATCACGCCTTTGACGTATAGTAAGCCATTTTAGCTTGTGGCGGTATTCGGAAATATGGTCAAATTTACGTAACCCGAAGATGTAGCGGATACAGTTGTTTAATAGGCGTTCTAGTTTATTGAGAAATTCTTCTGCAATATCTGGGTAGCATACATCGGCGTAATCAATAATGGGTAAGACTAAGGTATTGATAAGCATAAGCTTTGTTTTCATTGGAAGAAAGTGTTTAAGGCGACTAAGCGATTGTAACGCGGCAACGACCTTACGGCTCAGTTCAGCTACGTGTTTTCGCCAACTTAATGAACTGTCAATGAACAAGCCAAGATTCCTCACAGAGTCATTTAAAGGAATACTAGTCCCATTGTATGTAACATTTGGCAGGTTTTGCGTGTCAATCCTGGCAAGTAGGCGAGGACTCCCAGCAAGTAATGCCTGACATTTTTTAGGGTTTACCGCTACTCCGTACCTACAAGACCAGTCATAAAGCCGATTTAAGTTATCGTTAATCATAATGAAAGCAGCGTCAAGGTCACTCATGCTGGCTTGTACATACAGTTGCAGATCATCAGCATACAGGTGATACGAACAGCTGAAGACTGACGTGAGAGAGTTTATAAAAACGGAAAAAAGGATGGGAGAGAGAATACCGCCTTGCGGCACACCAGTTTCCAGATCAGCCCAGTCCGAGTGAGTTTGCCCAAAGTGAACTGACTGCTGGCGGCCGCGAAGATAGGAAGAGAACCAGTCTAATGTAATAGGTGAAAAATTCAATCGAGACATGATACCCAGGAGGATGTCGTGGTCGACTGTGTTGAATGCATTGGAAAAGTCAACAAGCACTACCAGCGTGACCAGTTTTTCGTCCATACCAAGTCTTATATCGTCTGTCACTTTAATGAGTGCGGTGGTAGTGCTGTGACCGGGGCGAAAACCTGACTGATATTCACACAGTAGGTTATTATCATACAGAAAACGGGAGAGTTGTTTATGCACACAGGCTTCCAGAACTTTTGATATGAAGGGAAGAATAGAAATTGGGCGGAAGTGGCTTGGTAATGTGGGATTTTGAATTTTTGGAAGAGGCCGGACAATTGCTTTTTTCCACAAGGATGGATATTTACCAGAAACAAGGGAGAAATTTATAATATGTGTGATCTCGGGTAATAGGATGTCTAGGATAATGGATATCATATCTCGACTGATGTGGTCACATCCTGTGGCCTTGGATTTAATTGATAGGATCACCTTTTTCACCTCCACTACGGATACTGACGAGAATTGAAAGCTAGGAGTTAAAAGAGGCTGCCCTAAAGCAATGGAGGTAAGAGTTTGGGAACGGATGATGGGATCTAAAGGACATGCAGAAGCAAAATGCTGATTAATATCATCGGGAGATAGGGAAGGTCCGCAATCCGACAATAAAATAATAATAAATGATATTATGTAAATATAAATATTGTGTGTGATAATATTTATTCACGAAATATTATTCAAGCTTTGCCGTATCATTACGACATCAAAACTCTAATACTTACTAGAAACTACAGCGTATATCACTAAGTCATTAAGGAAATTATTACGCGTAAATCATTCAGTGTAAATCACCTTGTATCGAAAACGTCCAATTTGTCCAAGTTCCGTACGCATGCAATCTAGTAATAACCCAAAAGGAGAACATGTAGCAAACATTATATTACGGACTATAAAAACGTTAAAACATCGTAACACTACGCGTGTGACCTAATTATTAAAACTTCCGAAACGACGAGGGATGGCACTTAAACATTTTCAAGATTTGCTTGATTAAAAATTTAATCAAATTATGTTTTACTGGTCAAGCAGCGTATACGAGAGCACATCGTGCTAATCTTATCTCAGAAAGAGTGCCTGAATGAAGTATAAAGGTTTCTATAATTATGAATCGTCTACTACAAGGCACGGATCTCGCCTTATCATAACTGACGTCTATAGTCTCCACGACAGTATTTGTACTTTTATATACTTAGGTATAAGTATTTATGAACCTTTCTTAAGACAATAAAGATTTTAAACCGTATTTATTTTACGAAAAATTAAGGCAGCCCTACCGCTGTCGACACACAAAGTTGCTGACTTGCTGTCGACGCCAGCGCGGATATGAAAGACAAGCAGAGAGGCGGACTCTCCGCCCACTAATAGAAATCTATTTATAGGTTGGAGAAAGCACAGAAAGCTCTATGAGGCGAGACAGAGGGCTGGCTCAGGGTTGCCGTGTCTTAAAACTTGTAACATTCGGTTTTAGTTCGAAGTTGTAAGTCAAAGTTGACTTCCAAACATCTATCTTAATTATTTCGGGGGGCATTCCACGATCATGTTTATGTACTTTTAATTTAAACAAGAGGTGATTAAATTGATAAGCTAGTAATGATTAATAATAATTAATTATAACAAAATTAAAATTGCAACCAATTAAAGTTTCAATAAAATGTAAGATAGACTGAAAATTAAAAAGTTATTATATAATTTCATTGTTTTTTTCTAACTACCATGTGAGCAACCCTAAAACTAAGATGATACGTATCGTCTCTCCTCACTCCAATGCAATTAAAAGATATGAGTACTTTTCACTATAAATACTATTCTCGGATATCATTTTAATGTACTCTAGGTGTCATTTACGGAATTGGAACTCTTGTATCTTTATGATATTATAAACAACTCTTGTGTAAAATAGTAATTTACGTCAGTTTATCTCGAAGAAATGAAGCTTCGGTATCGCGAGACTTCCAGGCTTATTACTTTAGTTATACAAATGGGAAACAAATTAACCAATGTAACCATGCCATAAATATATTAGCAATAAATCAGTGTCATTCATTATAATATTATTTAGATTACCTGTTTAATCACATTATTATTAGATTAGTGATAACTGATAAGTATCGTATGAATCGTAATTCGTATCGTAGTTAAATAAAATATGTCTGTTTTTAATTTTAATTTTTTTATTTTAAAATAATAATATCCATGAGAGTTTATTTAATTAGTTAATGGCTTATGAATGGTTTAAGTTAAACTAAAAACTAAAAAAAGTTATAATTCAACTTGTTAGTATTCAATGGTTTATTTGTTGTAATAATTAATTTGGAAAGAGTAAAACAGTTGTGAGTGTTGCCTGCAAACATAGTATCTCCAACACAAACTGTTATTTGTGGTGACGTCATCCAGACAGACTTCTGTTAGCCCAGTAGCGTCATTGAGGTCACAGCACTTGATTGTGACAAATAGGATACCATCTGTAAAATCATTTCTTACAGACTTCCAACGCTAGCATGTTTAATAGATAATGTTGGTCTTTAAGGCCATGTATTGGTTTCAACGCAAGACATCGCAGAATGTTACGAGGAAATCATAACGATTGCAAAATGCTATAACGACCTCATCTATGTTTTATATTGATGTCAATGACCTTTTTTATCAACCATAAACTCTGTCAGACATTACATTACATGCATAGAATTATTTGGAACAGTTATTTATGGATTACCCTGTAGCCTTGGTAGCCATTGGTAGCGACCCTGCCTGCGAAGCGAGGGGTGCCGGGTTCGATTCCCGGCCGGGGCAGATATTTATGTGACAGACAAATATTTGTACTCGGGTCATAGGTGTTATTGTGATGTGTTATATCTATATGTGTACTCCATGCCACCTCACGGGTGGTAAATACTGTCATGAAAGAAGCTGATTAAAAAACTGCTTGTATTGTGTAGTATGTTTTGAATTTTAATTTTTAACTTAGCATTGTCGAGCTTTGACGAGCTTTAGTGTTATCAATAAAAAAATTACAATATTTTTTAAAAATGATACCGAACTATTTTTAGTAAGTAACTAGGTAGGTACATAAAAGTGTAATATGTATAAGTGTAGAAAAAAAAGTTTGAAACATGCAAATTGCAAATGCATGCTCGTCAAAATAAAATAAATACACCTACCGATCCCTCCCTCCCTTACACGTCTTGAAAAAAAGTGAGGATTTTTGTCCATATCAATGAGGTATTGAATGCCACGAAGCACTCGATGGCAACTGATAAACGGCCGTACACATTTACGACCAACAGCAAACAGAACTGATAGCCGCTGTAAACATTACTCCTTGGACCGAGAATTGCAATGATGCATTTAATAAGATAGCACTACAAGATAGCGGCGAATGAATAGATGCGCCTGTCACCAGAGGATAAATCAGTCGGTGATTTATCGATATCGGAGCTGCTGACGGTAACTGTATGTAAACAGGGATCTAAAGGTCGTATCCCATCTAAGCGACACCGCTCCCACCCAACCAAAGTATGAGAATTCAAATATAAACTTTAAATCGTGCTCTGTAGATGCAACTATTGAGTGGTAAGGTTGCGGTAAGCTTGCTTCCCGCGCGCGGGCTGCTAATTTTTGTTGTTACTGTAAAGTGCACCTACAGAGCACGATTTTAAGTCTATATTTGAATTCTCATACTTTGGTTGGGTGGGAGCGGTGTCGTGTAGATGAGCTACGACCTTAAGGGTCACGACTCACGAGGGATGTAGTTGATTATCGTCATATCGAATGTTAGGGAATGGATATCTCTACTCTTATTTCTAAGTTTGTGTGTGATAGGTAAACACGGCGTAAAAGTATACGAATATCAAATAGTGGTAAACAATATTCACTTTACTAACTTATTGTGTTAATGCGCGTAAATAAGTGCAGGAGAAACACGATGGTTAATCCTCATCACTCTATGAAGTGTCCACCTCTAAGGAAAAATTGATAACCCTTATCTTTTAATTGCAGTCATATATCTCTTTTAACAAGCCAAAGAGTATTAAGGAAGCCTTGGCTTTTTGTTGGAATTTTGTTGGAGTTGGACAGTGCACAATCTCAGACAAACAAAAAATTAAATAACAATCCGGTTTGACAGGCAAGGACGCGAAAGGAAGATAATTATTTAGTTATGCCAAGGAAACTTTTGTCTTTCATTTCGCGACACAAATTAGCATTTATAGTAATCATTAGGAAATTTAATATTATGATCTACCTATAACTGAATGATGGATGTTTTATTACCTCCTTATGAAAGCAATCACAGAATTCAGGCCGAAGACTAAGTGTTGAGTGCCAATTCTAGAATGTGGGCGCTGCATAATGCACACGTGCGTTTCCTGATGCAGTCAGCCTACCAAAGCAACGGTCCCTATGCTGCATACATAATATTAACTTAATACAATATCTAACACAATTTACCCTCATTTCATAGAATAACATCACAACGATATCCATGGATCAATACGAGAGCTTTTGTTTGAAAATACCATACAAATTCATGGTACTGGTATTTTTCATTGTTAAATCGTTTTGACATTATAAGTGGATCGATTTTGTCAATTTTAGGATTTGTACATAAATGAATAAGATATAATATAATTTCATAATAGTTAAATTTTTTGAATATTGGAAATTATTTGAATATTGTCGCTTCATTAATTCTATACATTATTCCAATGGCGAAACCGCTCATTAATTGAACTAAAACTTCCCATCATACCTTGTCGTACTTACTTACAATAATATAAAATTAGAGGTGTCAAGGGACACCCGGATGAAACGAAGTTCCTTTCGATTTAAGTATTGTTTTGTTGTACAGCGCCATCTCTGTAAAACTCTCTGAATAATTTAAAAAAAAGTGTCGTCATTCGTAAGAATCAAAAAGTGTCGTAATTTTCCGTCTAGCCCCCTTTCACAACGCGCGATAAGGAACTTCGTTGCAATAACACTAGCGGTGAATAACTAACAGACAATACACAGCCTGAATGGAAATACTGAATCTAGAAGCATGAAACTTTTACACTAAAAGTCATAAGCTTTAAAGAGTGACCATTTTAGATCAATGAGAGCATCATGGTCTTAGTCAGAAGTAATGTTTACGGGATACAAGTTACCAGATTACAATATTGTGCAATTTTCACAATAACACACAAACCTTCAAACAAAAGATGTCAAAAAAAACTTGAATAAATTATTGCTGCCAGGGATCTTTCCTAAATGTACGTCGTGTACGCGTCTATAATTTTCTTTATGCGTAACAAAATAACTTCAACACCGCTGTAACATAAGTGTTTTCCTCCATAGAGATAAGAAAGCCCTGTATTAAGCTGTACAAGCCGAGTTCTATATTAAGCTTGAAATGCGCGTAAATAGCTCGGTACGGTTAATAAGAGTGGTTACTCGATATGCAGGCGACGTAACGAGTGGTAACGACTATCTACGCTGGCAACTCAGCCCACCATTGTTTTATGGCGGATCGAATAAAGGCTTATTGCTAGTGCGTCTTTGTTATTTTGGAACGAAGTTCCTTATCGCGCGTTGTGAAAGGGGGCTAGACGGAAAATTACGACACTTTTTGATTTTTACGAATGACGACACTTTTTTTGAAGTGATTCAGAGAGTTTTACAGAGATGGAGCTGTACAACAAAACAATACTTAAATCGAAAGGAACTTCGCTCCATCCGGGTGTCCCTTGACACCTCTCATGTTTTTTTTATATACAACCTTGTCATTTAACTTTTGTATATCTTTTTTGTTTGTGGTCAAGGAAGTCAATTTAATCTGACGTGATTGATCAGGATTCAGAGGTGTAAAATTGCGGTTGAATATTGAACGTGCGAAGTTATTTCCCATTATTTTATTTTGTTACGTAGGTGTTTAAAATAAAATTATGAATTTAATTTTTATTTATTTATTGCCAAGTACTGTATTGTTTTCGAACATGAAATAGTCCCAAATATACCTACACGTATATTCAGCTATATATTATGTTAACTTCACTACACTACACAAATCCTACATAACTTAAAAGTATCTAATTCATAATAATATATTATGTTTTGTTATTTTCGTTCACCTATAAACTTATTGCAAGATTTTGGCAAGATTACCCCAAATATCAGGATCATTGCCCAAGTCCCAATATTGCAATAATACGAGTGAGTAGAGAAGTTACATAGCTTATCACTACATCAACCAAATATCTTATCGAATATTGTTAGTATATTCTATAGCACTTCACATCTTATTTTGAAATAAAACTTGTCATATTTTTTTCTGTATGTTTCTCGCTACATGTTACCCGATCCTGCTTTACTTAGCCCGCGCACGAAATTTAAAACTCACTTGGAAGATTCAAATAACTACGTGACCAAACAAGAAGCAAATGAGTCACGGCGATTCGCCTCAAATACTGGCTGGAGCCTGTATGATGAATCGACCTTAAACAGCATGTGACATTTATTAGACTTCTGTTCATTTAACTTTTTATTAAGAAGCTCTCATCTCGGAATTACATCCTTTGTGGTAACTACGCAGCGACTCCCTTTGATTTGGGCTTTGGCCATGTGTATGTTGTAATGGTTTGAACACACTAAGAATAATAAATAACATATGTAGATACTTGTTCGTGGTTATGGCGTGTATTTTGAAATATGACGGTTTAACACACGACATATTCAATTATATAGATATGTAAAAATAATAATTGCAGCTTCTAAACTTTGTTGGCCATAATAATTTAATATTGTACCTATTATAATAAGTAAATTTAATAATTTATAAATATTATATACTTAAGCTATTTATGTATTTTAGTGTAGGTACTAACTAAAATTACACAAAAATAATTTTAAAATCGCTCTATAGTCTATAGCATTGTAACAAAAGAACATCTAATAATTAGATGTTCTGTGGTTGTAATCATCATTGGACACCATCATGCAATACAAATTATGCCTTATTCCTGCGAACCAAACAACTAACAACATAACGCAAAGATTCAACAACATTGACGTTTTTTGTAAAAGCTCATTTTTTCACCGAACGTGCTGTGCGGAGGTCACAGTACGCCACACAGTGTTGGGGCAAATGAGTCAAACGTTTATAAAATCACATGCGGTTTACGGCGGTTGGTGAACTTCGCCATGGTCGAACGCGCACATGGCCGCACCGCCGCGCCGTGACATCAGCCAATGTTAGGGCCATGGCACATCCACCTCTGTTTTGGATAAGTTAATAAGGACCACTTTGTACGTAAGTAACAAGGGGTTAGGGATTGTAATCCCACAAAACAGGATCCCGCAGACTCCCGCTGCATTTATTATTTGCTGGGTCCCGCACCTAAGCGTAGATCCGCGGATCCCGCAAATTAAAAATTTGACGCTAAACTTTCGCGTAAATTTCGAGTAGCACGAGAGTACTAGCGTAGAAACCGAGAGAATGTTTTCAGCATCAGGAATCAGTATATATTTGCAGTTTACTCAAAAGCAGGCTCGGAGATGATACAATAAATGCCATTTGCTTCTTACATTCAAAAGTTATCACCATAGGTTGTCGATATCATACTCAACCATCATACCATCAACTTAAAAAAGCTACAATGTTACGACACATTAGTGCACATCTACATTCACTCCTGCATTAGAATTTCCGTGTTGTAAGTGACATAAATGGGACGCCACTTCTTTTTATACATACAATAATATCTATCATTGGACATCAGAAATAGCAATCACTTGAGAAAAAACATCTCTGACACATCGGACAGACAAAATAGGCTAGCTGAGCTACAGGCTTGTACTTAAATATAAATGGACATACTATTGCAGACGTGAAAACTTGCTTGACACGCAAATTTTTTTGTTAGTATGTTTTGTCAACGTGAAAATAAATTATTATTATTTATTTTTGGGGCAAGGCAAAAAATTTATGAATAAGCATTATCCAATTAATGCGAATTCTGTCTGAAAATGTGTTAAAGCCCTAATCACGAGTACTCGCCCGGACGCGAACAATGTTTCCGAGAACGGGATAACTCTGCAAGTCCACACAATAACATTAACATAAAGTACTAACCTTTATACAATACTTAAAGGTAGCTTCGCTTTTTAAGGCAAATCGAAAGGATTTATTGTAAGCATTGTTACATACATAAAAAAAACTCTCTTTGTAATGTGTTAAAGCGATATTATAATATCATGGATGCAGCTTGGTGAAGTATGCTGTCTCTAATACTAATAGTAAGAAGTAATGAGATGAGACTAGTGCCTGATAGAGGGTCATTAATTATTATAGTTGAAGCCAAAGTTTTACAAAAAAGTTCAAACTGATTCACAAAAGACGGATTCGTCGATTTTCTTACCTAGCAACGAGGAAGTGGTGGTGTTCTATTATGATAATGTTGAAGATGAAGGCTCAAATACTGTCACTCAAAAGGTTTGATTATTCAGCACAAGTCACTCTTTCTTACCTCATAATCCAGATAGAATCCCGGGAACGACTGTTCGGTAGCGTGCAAAAATACAAATACAGATATTATTAATTATACTTGTTATAGTATATAGTAATTATAATATAAAATATAAATTATGTATCATATAATATAGCACGATTACAAATAGGGAATTGGGGTGATTATGTCTTGGTTTACACAGCAATATATGTATAAAATATCATAGAATATGAAAAAAATATCTATAGATTACATCGGTAATTTATTTATTGAACCATTTAAATAAAAGCAAATTCAGAACATGCAAGCAGAGGAAATGGCAACGACATTTCGTTTGAACCACGTTACTAAATTCATGTCGCCGCCCCGCCGTACCAAATTAGTAAGAAAAAAATAAATTCCGGTATGCAGTTATTACGTACTCTCACGTACACATGAGAGGTGTGACGAAGAAATGAACGTTTCATTACAACGAGACACGACATCCGCGGTCGAGAGTGTGGAGACACCGGTGTTCGTCTTAAGCGGAACACATCCGTTCCCATTGTTCCAATGCATCCTGCTTTAGCTAATCAAATAGGATTATTGTTACCAGTTACCGCCAAACTTCTTACACGCCTACGATACGCGGAAATGTTATCTGTAAGTCTATTACTCTATTATCTCAACGACTTACAGTGGTGTATGGGTTCTTAATCGTAATATATGTACTTCTTTCTTTATTGATGTGGGTCAAATAATGTACTTCAAACAGAAATAACTATAGCCTCAATTGAAATCGGTCAAGGATGTACATATTTCCTGTCCTCCAATTTTCTAATGTCAAGATGATTATCCCAAGGTGTGGTTGTGGACTGTGTTGCTTCTAAATATTATCGCCAGCCACGAATCAGCCACACTTTGTTGGATTATTAGAAAATAATTACAAAAAAAAATACTACTATAAATTTTATTATGCTTTATTTGGCTTTCATACTGCTAACAAACTAGGTCTATAAATCTTCAGAGAACTGGATATTATTAAATAAATCAAACGATTGTTTGATTGCTATTGTATATTTTCAACAGGGTACACTATACTATCCGGTTTAATTACGGCGCGGTAATCCGGTAAGGTCAATTACGACTCAATCAAATGTTCGCAAATTAGTAATATATTAATAATTGCTTAATATGTTAGATACTTTTTTACTGACAAACTAGCAGGCGCCTCGGCGGCCGTAACTTTATTAGAGTAGATGAGTGGATGACCGACTACTTCCATAGTACAGTTTCAGTATTTTTTTCGCAGTTACCATGCCAGACCGATCGTATGATCGATTCCCGGTGATTTCGACGCTTGAAAGGAAAAATTGACTAAGCGACACTGAGCTAACTTTACAGGAGAGCAGTTTAAAGTTGGAATTTTTACAAAAAAAATCATTCATTTTTGTAATCCTAGGAGGATTCTTACTTTTTTCCGACGTTATTCTTACTCTTTTGGAGTCCTTATTTTATCATCTATATTGTGGCATATACAACAACTTTTATAAAAATTCTACTTTAAACTGCTCTTCTGTAAAGTTAGCTCAATGTGCATGCAATGAAATGCAATGAAAAATTGACTAAGCGCAATTTTTCCTTTCAAGCGTCGATTTGAACGTTGAGTTTGAATTTCTGCTGTTGATCTTGGTCTGTGTGATCTTATTTTTGCGTGCCGTCCGTGGCACCCACTACATTGGTAGCCTTTGTATGAGGCTATGTGTATAAGGTTACCTATTTATTTACCTAGTAAATATTACGTACACAAACACCATTAACTAGGATAGGACTGTAAATATTACAATATTAGCAATATCTAATTCTAGTCTTGGTTGATTTATGCAAAATGCCAGCGAGGCTCCGCGTCCGCCCACACTCCACAGTCCACACATCCATGTTTATGAAACACGCCTCAACTATTAAGAAATATTTTTCCATGTTGATAAACTGTAGACCGGCTCACGATGAAGTAATTTCTACTACATCTTATCTATGATTCTTTTGTGCTTTATTACGAAACACACCTCATTACTCATTTTACTTAGTAGGCACTATAACTAATAGGCACTGCTATTACTATAAAGGCAGGATGCACATCGAAACATTTGCCATTGATTCAGGGTCATTCGTTGAAATATACAGTAGTAAGTACTGCCAATTATATTATGTATATACATCAGTTATAATACATATATACAATGTATACAATTAAGTATCTCAAATCCAAAGTCAGTTCTGTCAGGTTCGTTAGGTGGCTGTTTTTGTTCAAGGAAAAAAGGAACCCCGCGAAACGGGGTTGCTTCTACTCTGAATTACTATTACTTAATTATTATACTAGAATTTGGAGCAAGAAACAGTTGCCATAGTATGAGCAATAAAATTCACAGTTATTTAATAAAGTGAATAACTTATTACTACTTAAGTATGTGTAAAAGCAATCACAGGAAACCGTTAGCAAACACGTCGTAAAACTGATTCTAACCGCTTTTTCTACTGTTATTATACAACACTCGATTTGACATAGTAAAACGTCTAATACACTATAATACGCAGGTTCTATTAGTAGAATTAATTTTAATTTGATTTTAATTAAATTTAATCATAGATCAGATCGTTAGCACGACGCTTTTCAATGTGGTTCTTGAGCGAAATTATTGGCAAGTTACGTATGCTTCGTTATGAAAGATTAATGTAACTTAAAATTATCTTAGGCGGTTCATAGACTAACTTTACGATTTCCATTCACTTACTGACATTGCTATCACTTTAACTTCATTGAAAGTGCCCTACTGAGGTTCCGAATTTAACCAGTGACTTGAAATGTTTGTTTCAGAGTTTACTTGGAGTTTACTGCTCTATTGTAGTTTAAATATGGTTCCCTTAAATTCAATAACATCAACCTATTCTTTACCTATAACTTGACCCAATCACTTTCTTCACGGCAACATATTTTTTCACGATGATAATGACTTAAATAAGCAATGAGATAAAAACGCTGTGCAATGTTTATTAAACATACAGTTAAAGTTCGCTTTCACTCGTCTCATTAAAGATACATGTACGTGGTAATTCTCATCAGCGACAACTACTTCCACCATGAACATTGCAAAATAAATCTCAGAAAATCACTCACTTCGTATGGGAAATGTTTGCTACCTGACGTAACCAATCTGTTTCACGCGAGTACACTGTACAATTATTATCGTAATAGCGATAATCAGCACTAAAGCGCCGTGCAATGCTGAGAATATACACGCACGATACTCAAGTTCACTTTCACTCTACGTGTCATAAGTTCTCAAGAACTTTGTAGTAGCAACTTGACAATTTTTGTGCATCATTCTCTATAACATTTCAAAGTGCTAAGAAATATTGAGAAAAAAATTACAATTATAACATTATGAAATCCATCGCAACATCAGTTACAAACAACACTGATTTAGGGCAACCTAGACAACAAAGAAAAGATAATGAAGAAGCAAAGTTCCCGCCAGAAAACCGATGACTTTTCGTGGTCAATGACGTCATCAAGCCATCAATAAACAACACTACGACAACACAGAACGGGCAACCTGCTTATTACCATAGTAAACTCGAACATATTATAAATAAATCGATTCCCATAATTGAATTAAACATTCGCAATTATGTACAAATATCGTTTCTTATCATACATGTATAAATATTAGTAACGTTTTTACAACATTATGTAGAAATATTAATTACTAATTGCATGTTTGGCAAATGTGTAGTTAATTCTTGAAGCCACAGTTATGAAATAGCTTCCTATTTCATTGATTTATAGAGATTTACGGCCGTTTGCAGTTTGCACAGGATGAGATGCGTATTTTTTTGTTCTTCACGAGGCTTGCTTAAGGGTTACTTATGCGTAATAGTTCGATAGAATTAACCGCTTCGTTGATTTCTAATTTATGAGTAATCTGTATATATAAAAGGCCAAAGTGATGTATCAATGTACATTTGCACAGGCCAAGCCCTTAGGGCTAGAAACTTAAAATTTCGCACACGTATTCCTCTTATGACGTAAGTATCCACTAAGGAAGGATTTTTCAAAATTCAACCCCCAAGGGGGTGAAATAGGGGGTAAATATGATAAGCATAATTTCCGCGTGCGAAGCTGCGGGCAACAGCTAGTATGAGTATAATTTTCGCCGCGACAGCTCGATTGCTAAGCAATAAAAGCATGTTATAGAAAGAAAGAAAGAAAGAAAGATGTGTGTGTGATGTGTTACATATTCATGTACGAGTAACTTGCCAAAACCTTATTAAATGACATGTATTGTATGATGTAATTATTTCCATAAACAAAGCGTAACACAACACTAGCATAGAAAGGAAGTAACTGGTTTTCTGTGCGCACTCTTTTACTCGCTTTTTTTTAAAAGACTATAGGTAATTCTCTAAACATATAATAGCATAATTCTAAGTCCATAATACTGTATAATAGTTATTTGTGAATCTTCTCATGATCGTCAATGTTTTGCTTCTACCATCATTTTCGAAAAATGCCTTCATAAAAATTGGAAACTTGAAGTAACTTCTCAGCACATCTTTTAAATACACACAACCGCAATCGACAAAAGCAATTTCATTGTCATTGTAACATACAATAGAATATTTTTTTCTATTTTAACCGTTATAAAAATATATATTCAGTTATTGACAAACAAGATAGTAAATGCATTTATTTCTTAGTAATAAAGTCGCCAAAGTTGTTGATAACATCTCATTCAAAGCGAATTGGATTTGTTAAAGATAAAGTGATTTCAAAAAGGCTATCTGAAATAGTCATGCTATAAACGTAAATATTTCAGCAAACAATAGCATTATTTATACTTTCCCTCGCAGATTTATAAATTCTATTGTATCAATATTTTATACGCTTTTGGTCGAAAAGTGCTTAGAAATTGTACGTGGGTTAAAATAAATAAATCACTATCGACGGGTAAACCTACTCTCCACTGTCTCCTTAGTATGCGAATAGTAATTTTAAAGGGAATTAAAATCTAGGAGTAATTCCTAAAAAATAATCAAAATTTGTTTTAAATATCACATTCTATTACACCACCATTCACGAGGAAAGATATTTTGATTGTTTGTTTGCATTGAATAGTCTCCGAAACTACCGAACTGATTTGAAAAATTGTTTCACTGTTGGGAAGCTACACTATCCCCGGGTGACATAGGCTATATTATATTTTTTTTCACTATTTTTCCCAAAGCGAAGCGAGGGCGATTTCCTAATATAATATAAAAAATAAAGATAATTTTGGCTAAGTTCCGTTAGTACTAACAGTACTTCCGTGACGAATTGCCGTGCCGGTCAACAGAAGGTCTATAACCTGTTGGTCAAATTAGTCTGTGAGTCAAGTTCCGAGCTCAAGCCTCAACGGTTGATAGCAAGGTATGATGCACACTGTGCGCAGTGGTAAAGAGCTGGATACTCACAGCGAGTTCTTCGCTAGTGTAGGCGGTGAGTGTGCGCCGGTCCTGCTGCAGCACGCAGTAGAACGGCTCCCAGGGCGCCGGCACGCCGACCGCAGCGCCGCCCACCGCGTTTGGCGCGCCATCTGCAATGAAACATTGCTGTAGCCGCAAATAGTAGGGGCAATAAACACAATACGCAACGCATCTATAGAAGGTTTCAAAAATGTTTACTTTTTCAATATTTGTAGAGATAGCCTGGTTTGAGCATGCTCCTGAATCGCGCGGAAAAATTAGCCTCGTCGCCACTTGTAGTGTTCGGAGGGTCAATAATACCTACACACGCTTTACTCTGTAAAAGGTGAGGTATGAATACGCAGAGCGTACAAGCCACAGACTGCCCGCTATGCATAGACACTACATCATGTAAAATGTGTATCAAAGTTTTCTATGATTTAAAAAAGCTGTGACGTCTGTAACGTGCACACAGATTGGATCGCGCGACCAGAACCGAGGACTATGACACAATTTGCAGTTAGACAAGACACGATTCCTGATAAATTGATAATGAAGTTATTTATCAAAAATATTAATCTTAATTTGATAATCTATTACTTTAATATAAAATACCCGATTTGCTTGCGCAAGAGGCACAATGTACCGCCGCCGTGGCCTCGGGGACCGCAGAAAAACAAGTCAACCTGTACGGCAACGTTGGCAACGACATCTCAGCCAATAAATTTGATAAAAGCTCAGATTGTGCAGCCACAAACCCTCTGCAACATTCACAATTGTGAAATTCTATTCGTACTAAATTATCCGATTTTACCGAGATACTCAAAAGTCTCGGAGCGTATTTCAATGATTTCCAGATAAGTACTTGGTTTCATGCGAAATATTATCGAGAGGAATATTAGTAAATATAAATCAGTTTGACTTTTACGCGCAAAGGCGGATTAAGTTGAAAGCATTTACACTTTATTGTAAATAACACATCTAAGACATTTATGCAATGTTCAGTTTACCTAACATTCTTTACTAAAATAAAAAAAATCAAATGAAGCCGAAAGTTTGTGGTCGGTCAAAAGACGGTGGCGGGCGATGCAATCGCAGTAATAAGCGTGGAGCACGCCGTAAGTCCGACTGTTACATAGATTAATGCGTTCCATTTAATCTATTAAGCCGTGACTCAAGTGCTCGTACGTCTGCAGTATAATCTAAACAAGTAGAAAGTTTGAATAAGTAGAAATATTAAAGTTGAAAAAGTATGAAATACGCATTGAAGTATAATGTCCGGTGCCTTCGACTTTATTCACCTGAGTTAATTCACTAGAACAGACATCTCGAAAAAAATGTGTCCCGCCCGAAAGGTTCGATTTTCAAAATTGAGCCCCAGTTCTCCTTTCAAAATCGAACGAGTCCATTGAAGATAGAAGCCACGAGGCACCAATTCACGGTGTCGGTTCTATACGCTAGTAATAATAGGTACTTCAATGGAAATGCGCTTGTTTTTATAAAAGTTAATTAACATAGTTATTATTGTACAACTTAATTGGCGAATGTACTCGTTTACACCGAAGTACGAGACAATTGCATCAATTGACACAGTCACTTAGTTAATTAGCACAATACTCGCAGCAGTCTCACTGACTGCATTAATGCCTTCCGTTAAATCCATTAAGTACACACAAAACTGTACAGTCCGCATAAGCCGTTATTTGGTTATGTACATGATGTTATGAAACAGTAAGGGTAAAAAAAATTGTTGAAATTAGCATTAGGTTCGTGATTCACACTTTATGTAAAGTTTGAGTGACAAAAAAATAGGAAATGAATAATGAGGTGAAAATTAATCAAGACTGGCGCTATAGTATAAAGCTAAGTATAAAGGGGCTCTATATATCTTCGAGTTCAAGCCAAACTAGTATTAGCCTCCTGCTGAATAGCGGAGTCCTATAGCTCCAGGTTGAAATTGTATCCAGTTATTGTACCTCAGCACCGCCGACCTGGTGATAGAGTTTGTACCTGCTGGGTTAGCCAGGTACCAAGGTACCACGTAGGGTTGCCATATGGCAAGACTGAAATATCTGGACAAAACTTCAAAAAGCCGGGATTTGGCGGGACAATATTTTTTTGAAAATAGCCGGCAAACGAGCTGACGACGAAAAAAAAGCCGAGGGCGCAGCGCAGCGGCGGCAAACGCGTTCTGTTGAATAGAGTGTATTGTCGGGACATTTTGTATTTTGTCGGGACTCTGGACATCATGTGAAATGTCAGGACAATCCAGATGAATCCCGACCATCAAGAATAAGTCATGAAACATTTATTGCGCAGTTGCGCTGTGTCAAATCGCACCTTCAGTGGAAAAAAGGCATAAGATGAAAATTGCAATTTTACAGGAGAGCAAAAAAACTGTCAAAATATCAGTAAGTAGTCAAAAGAACTTAAATTACGATTTCTTGCACAAAACGTCAACATTAATGATAAAAATTTGAAAAAAATTGAGCATAATATGCAGCTTTTGTCCCTCTTTCCAATCATATTAATAACTAAAATTCAACGTAAGAATTATGCTTTTTTTCCACTGAGGGTGCGAAATTATCCGTAACTAGGTTTCTCCCCGCGGTTTTGCTCGCTGTGTGCTAAAAAATGAAAATCCCAGTAGTTTTTATGTGAAAGAGTAAAAAACGTCCATATAAACTTTCCCATTTATAATATAAGTAGGATTCAGACAACTAAGGCTTGTCTGACCGTACTTTCCACATCAGTAATGAAAACGGATGCTTGAATTTAGAATACTCAAGTTTTACATACGAATTAGTGTGCGATGGCTGATGACACATGCACTGTCGACGGCTATCTAATAATAAATGTACAAGAGTCAAGACGAAGGTTATTTTAACCATCATTATTTTTGTAATTACTACCGATCTATAAAATAGCAATCTACTAAGACAAATCCAAAATTAAATGGGAATTAATAATTAGTAATAATAGCCGGCTGAATTTTTGTGATTCAAGTATTGTGCGTTGAGGCGTGATTTCCACTTATTAATTACTGATTATTATTATTTCATGTAAACATCAAAAATATTTTAAGCATCACACGTAATGTATGTTAATTATAATTGAATAATTAGGTAATTATCATAAACGGCATCATAATTACATTCACGATTTCGATTTCTGTTATTTAAATTTATATGAACACTTTGGTTTCTCATCTTTGATAAATATTCTGTTATATGAAGCAAGGACGCCATTGGACATGGATTCTTTTTAACGTAAATAAGAAATGTGTTAAAAAGCTAGCGATATTTAGGTAACTTGTCCAAAAAGAAACGAGAAAATGCATCAGATATTACTTTCATGGTTCGAATCAAACAAAGCGCAAGCGTCAGCTGTGCGACTTGTACGAGCAGACAGATAAGGTATCAACATACATATAAGTGAATGTAACAAGACACCTCACTAACAATCGCTGTATAATATCATATCGAAAGATCGATTTATAATATCAATCGATCAGAGACCAGAGTACTTCCGCTTCCGCACACTCGGGTGGCCGGCAGGCGCGCACGGGAACTATACGATACACATGGTACCCTCAGTGGAACAAAAGCATTAATTAAGTCGTTTTACTTTGAATTTTAATTATTAATATCATTAGAAAGAGGGCCAAAGCATATGCTCAATTTTTTTCAAATTTTTATCATTAATCTTGACGGTTTTGTGCAAGTAATCGTAATGTAAATTCCTTTGACTATTTAGGTACTGATATTTTAACTTTTTTTTGCTCTCCTGTAAAATCGCAATTTTCATCTTATGCCTTTTTTATACGCTTTATATTTCCACTGAGGGTGCGACATGAGACCCTGCATACGCACATAATTATTACACATAATAATAATAATGTGTATGTTTAGTATATTCATGATTTGACGTTTTTATCCGCTAGCAATTTATGTTTGCGGAGAGCTAAAAGCTTTAGACAGAGCTTCATTAAAACTATAAGGGCACATCGAGCTTTCAACTTTACTAGATAAAATATCTTTAGAGGTAGAAAATTAACAGGTCGCTCTAAAGACATTTATTTTTAGTAAAATTATTCAAATACTTATTGATAACTAAAATAATTTGTGGATACGATGTTTTGCTTTTATTTAGAGAAATGTTTTGCATAATTTAGAGAAGCTCAAATAAATAAACGTAAATTGGAATTGCTTACCTACAAAAGACTGCCTACTAATTTCAACGGTATCCGTTCCTACCACGGGTTCCTATACTACAGAGTACATACCCCCCTAATACCTATTACCTACATAGTTTATGTATGCTCTAAGATACTATTCGATTGATAGTGTCCTCGACAATTTTAACGCTACAAATTAATTCCATTAATTGCAATCTCGAACAACTTAGATATAATAGATATCAATTATAATAAGCTAAGTGCCTACCTCCGTCTAGAACACTAGTACCAGGTACCCGAAGTTTATGTTATCGTTTTATGACCGTGCATTAAAGAGCATAAACAAGAATCGCGTTTTGGAATGGGCGCCGCGAGTGCCGCGAGCAATCAACGTCGCCATCTCCGAGTCCGGGGCAGTCACGCACGCAGCGCTCGTCGACTCCCCGGCACGAACAAGGCAGAAACCAACAAAAAACCGACAAGTGTTGGACCACGCACGGCGAAAAGTTCCGTAGCTGGATGAGTAGGGAAAGCTATGGACACAGACTTGAAAAAATAACCAGACGTCACCTTGTCTTATCGAGAGTGACGCCGCCCGCTTACCATGTGTGCGTAATTTTTAGTGCTGCCCGACCAATCGGACGCGGTAATGGCGGCCGATTAATAACATCATGGTGTCAATGTGTGCGTGTGATACTTGTACGAATAGTATTGGTATTAATATGGGTGCTTCACTGAATTTGTTGCTGACAATCCATCTGGTTCCTTTTTCAAGTCTGTGGCTATGGAGCTTAGCTTGATTTAGCGGGCGACTCCAAAATAACAGTATCAGAAACTATATGGTCTCAGGATATCTCTGCTCGTAACTCGGTAACTAAGAAATGGTTGAAACATGTAAGTCTACGTTATTATAAAAGCCAAAAGGTGTTTGTTTGTTCTCTACAAAGCAAATGGTCTTCCAACTATTTACCTAGAAGAGTTTTAGAGCTGAAAATGCTGGTAACATACGGAAAGATGGACATAACCCGATGGTTGTGCTATTTCAGCCATTTACTTTCGGAACCCTAAAAACCGACAAGTACGTCGCGTCGGAACAAACTCGACAGTGTTCCCAAATACTGCTCTTTCCTGCATTTATTCTTACTCACTGATTACCCTAGAATTTAATGATAATATAATGATCTATTGAAGACGAGATCGCCGGAACGGGATGTGTTTACAGGGCGGAGGTATAAAAACTTCTTGTAATAAGAGTAGGTAATTCTGAGATAGAGAAATTATAGACTTACGAGTGCATTACGGGCCGCAAAACCTGACAACTATCGTGAAAACTACTTTACAAGGATATCTAGATTATCGTAACTGACGGTTTGTAAAAACAGAAGGTCTAGGAGAAATACAATTCAATTATTGCATTAAGTTAGTCCTTAATTCTCGACCCACTGCCCTAAGGTTGACTGGCAGAGAATGCTTTTAGCATTAAATCCGCCTTTTGTATCTTTTAATTTTAAGGTGCAATAAAGAATAAATAAATAAACATTTATATTTTAAGGAGGACTCTACCAGGCAGACACGATTCATACAACTTAAAACAGCAAAGATTTAAAGCTTCAAGGCGACTACTATTCGCGCGGCGGCTTGTGAGCAAGAATTACTAGTTAGTATACAAGATATACAACTTGCCTTATAATAAACAAAATACATACCTATACATGAAGTCAGCGACGGATGTCGGCGGCGGCGGGATGTGTCCGTGCCCGTATGTACAATAATACCATTGCCTACGCATTGTAACCCTTACCGCGTCAGGAAATCGTACAAAATTGACTACTGCCATTGCACCTTGCATTAATTCACCCTTATTGTGAAACATGAAACATTAGCCTGGCTTAATATTCCACGGCACCATCGTGTATTCCTTTGTTTTTATAAAGGCAGTAAAAAGCGAAAACATTATGCAAGGGATCACCTTTCCTGAGCCGTTTAGATAGATACATACTACATAGTACTGTTATAAAAAGTTTACAAGTAAAAATAACATGGAAAGTGTGTATAAGGGATTAGGCATTAGGGTATGAATTATAGTAACAAAACAGCTGTTTGCTATCACTCTGCTCTATGAGTATATTGTATCACCAAGTAATTAAAATATTTTTTTCCACGAGTAATAATATCGGGCTTGTAATTAAACTTTCAAAATGATTAAGTACTCAGATCAACTTAAAATAACGTGACCTTTAAGTACTTGTAACATACAACTTTTGCGTAACCTTCAAGGTTTCAATAAAATACAATCATGATTGCAGCAGTCAATAATTAGCAGCCACCTGAGTGAAGTGATTTTAAACCTTATTTAGTACGTAAACCAGGCTTATTTTGATATACATATTTACATTTGCCTACATGCGTTTTGTTGAAAAATACAAAGAGACATAATGGTGCAATCTGAAGTTAATTTGCACGATGCTCACATCTAATTGAATAATGATTACTAATTTAAGAACATAATAGCAGCTAAATTAATTTTAACAAAAGAACGAATACAAAAGGTGGCCTAATTTTGCCTTTTTGTCGTGAAACATTAATCATGTATGAGTGTATGCAGTATGCACACACAACAACTGAATAATAAAACGCACTGAAATGATTATCCGAAAAAAAATAGTAATTTAAAATGTTTAAAGGGAAAATTAAAATATAAAAAAAATTACAAGAACTTACGGGCGCTGCTTATAATAACAAGTTACATTACAAAGCCTAATTACGACATATCGTATCAAATGAAAATTATTTAGATTATTGCTAACTAGCTGTTAGTTGTTACCCGCAGCTTTGCATACGGAAATTATGTTTTTACTTATCAAACTTTTATCCTGTTTTCCCGGGAAACCTTTTAATTTTCCGGGATGTTGTCTAAAATATGACCCAGGGTATCAGTAACAAAAAGTTGTTAAAGACGAAGAAAGGTAAAGTTGTTAAAGTTATTGGTAAAGACCAATTTTCATCGAAATCCGTTCAAGGGTTTTTTATGTGATGCCCGTACAGACAAACAGACAGACAGACACTTTGAGTTTTATTATAGTTTAGATACCGATCCAATAAACAATGAGACGTCACACTGAAGCAATAATACAGTTTTGCGTGCGGCTTGTTTACAAAATACATACGATCATCTATATTCATAACGGTTTCTAAATAACAACGCACATTGTGCAAGTGTAGAAGGTACTCGCAGTAACTGCGAAGTCCCTACATCGAATTAGACATTGCCATGTAGCAATGCTAAGTAACATGATAAAAATACAATGCTTTTGAACAATGAAGAATTTAATAAATCCTGGAAACTTCCAAAATACATTCAAATGAAGTTAACTGCACATCATATTAACTGTAAAACTAATTCATTATTATGTAATACAATATTATAACATAACCAATATTGTATCCATTATTTACAATAATGTTATGGAAATTACAAAATTAAATGAATAACTAAAATTTGATAAATCTTGCATGCCTGTCACCAAATATTTATTAATTATGAAAATAAAACGCAGTACCAAACATGGTCGTCTTAATATACACTTTGCAGCATTTAGAAGTAGCTAAATTAGATTCCTAGAGCCATTAACACTTTAAAGGGGTTACGTAAGTTAAAAAAAATATTCCTGTGAGTTTCCCTACGAGTACGTAAAGGTCACTTGACAACCGGCTGCAAAGGGCGTCGCCCCACTCAGGCCTATGCTATGCGCCCAACAATTATATGCCTGCCTGTCTACATACATGTGGAAGTATTTACGTACCGCCTCTAATTATATATATATATATAATTATATCACTATAAACGCTACGCTAACTTCGTTGGCATTGAACTAGTCCATTTCGTAGCGTGAGAATCGTATACTTCTGCAATTCAGAATCTTCAGCGAATCGTGTAATAAATACACACGAGGAATTTCATTCACTCTTTGAATATTTTTATTCATAACGATCTTAACAAACAGCTAAGAAATAATGAGAGCATCTATTCGATCTTTTGTACCTCTTTCACGCTTGTTGCTTCGAGGCAACGTGTATAATGTATATCATGCTTAATAGTTTCCTGTCAGTATCTATAGTTGTTTTAACATGTAGGCGTCGACTCTGGAGTTATATCAAATGTTTGAGTGGGAAAACTTTGACATGAATGATACGAGCTCTGCGTGACACTTTGTTCTCTACACCAAAATACACATATGAGCGCAGTGACACGAGTAGCGCCGTGCTTTGAATAAATATATCCTACTTAATTCAGACGCATTCTCTTTGAATAGCCTTTCAAGCTTTATCTTTCAAATTATCTAATATCTTACAGTAAACAAACTTCTCGTTGATACTCGATAAACAACTAAGGTATACAAAGTGAGTGCGATTTAGGAGCAATATCGCAACTTCAGTGAAAAAAAGGCATAAGATGAAAATTGCGATTTTACAGGAGAGCAAAAAAACTGGCAAAATATCATTAAGTAGTCAAAGGAATTTACATTATGATTTCTTGCACAAAACCGTCAAGATTTATGATAAAAATTTGAAAAAAAAAAGAAAATGTGTGCAATTCACACGTGGTAGAAGTGAAACTTTCCAAAATTTTGGTTTCAAGATAATGATATGAAAAAGCAATAAATCAAAGTCAAAGTCAAAATATTTTATTCATATAGGTATCACTGATACACTTATGCACGTCATTTTTTGGCTTTTCGGAAGGTGCTTTATCGTGGAGGAGAAGAAAAGCCTAAAGAAACTCCTCAGCACATCTTTTAAAAAATATTACAAAAAAAAGATAATAATACAAAAGTATTTACTATTCTGAGCGGAAATGGTTGCAGAGCTGGTCATTTCCATGCGTCTTTGTCATTTAAATACTCGTCTACACTATAATATCCCTTGCCTAACAATTGTGTCTTTACACGTTTTTTGAAAGTTTCTATTGGCAAGTCACGTATTAATTTTGGGATTTTATTATAAAAATGTATACCAAGCCCTATGAAAGATCGCTGCACTTTACTTAGGCGGAACGAAGGCGTAACTAATTGATGCATTCTTTTCGTATGGCGATTATTAATATCAAAATTTTGTTTATACGCGTTTATATTCTTCCGTATAAAAACTACATTGTTAAAGATATACTGGGAAGCTACTGTAAGTATACCTATTTCCTTGAACTTTTCACGCAAAGATTCCCGAGACCTAAGTTTATAAATAGCCCTAACTGCCCGTTTCTGGAGTATGAAAATTTGTTTTATATTGGCTGCTTTGCCCCACAGCAAGATGGCATAAGACATAACACTGTGGAAATAAGCAAAATAGACTATCCTAGCAGTTTCGACGTCTGTATACTGCCTTATTTTCCTAACAGCAAAAGCAGCCCTACCGAGTTTTGTCGCGAGATTTGTTATATGTGGGCCCCATTGAAGTTTACTATCTAAGGTCACCCCTAAAAAGACCGTCGATTCCTCCATATGCAATGTTTCGTTATTTAGTTTAAGAGATTTGCTGACTTTTTTAACATTAGGTAGCACAAACTCTATACATTTCGTTTTTTTTTGCATTTAATAGTAAATTATTGATAGTGAACCAACGCGATACATGCGAAAGAGCACTATTTACGTCGTCGAAATTTACTTTATTCCTTTCACACTTAAATATTAGTGATGTATCATCAGCAAATAGTACAATATCCGCTTGGTTCTTTACATAATGTGGTAAATCGTTAATGTATACCAGAAAAAGAAACGGACCCAAGATCGAGCCCTGCGGTACACCCATCACAGCCGGTGACCCCGATGACTTAATATCATTTATGCTGACTTTTTGTATTCTATTACTCAAATAAGACGCGATCAAGCTAAGGGCCTTGTTTTTTATACCATAGTGGCCAAGTTTAAACAGCAATGTTTCGTGCTCAACACAATCAAATGCCTTAGATATGTCACAAAATACTCCTATGGCATTATGTGACGCCTCCCATGCTTCAAATATATGCTTTAATAGCCTAGCCCCGGCATCGGTTGTACTACGGCCTTTAGTGAAACCGTATTGCTCAGGATGTAATAATTTATTATTGTTGAAATGGGTTAGCATTTGATTCAATATTATCTTTTCGAAAATTTTACTAAGGGTTGGTAAAACAGAAACTGGTCTATAGTTATTAAGATCAGTTTTTTCACCTGTTTTAAAAAGTGGAATGATTTTGCTGCATTTCATAAGATCTGGAAAGATACCTAGATCTATACATTTATTAAAAACTACGACCAAATATGGAGCTATAATACCTATAATATGCTGTATTATTTTCACCGAGATGCCCCACAAATCACCCGTATTCTTTACCTTCAGAGACTGAAAGGCCTTAATTAAGTCTCTAGCGGTTATATGTTGAAATTCAAATAAAATATTACATTCATTAATATGATTTTTTAATATAGAAAGTGCTTCCGTCGGTGAAGAAGCTAGTGAACTGGTTAATGTTATAGGAATATTACGGAAGTGATTTTCAAATTCGCTTGCCACGTCTTTATCAGCACTGATTATATTATTATTAATCAATAATTCGTAATTGAAATCACAGGACTTTGCGTTACCGTTCTCACTGTTAATTATATTCCAAGTGGTTTTTATCTTGTTATCCGAATTAATAATTTTGTTCTTTATGTACATTGATTTCGCCTGAATACAAACAATTTTAAATATTTTAGAATAATTTCTCACGTGCTCCTGGAAAGTTGGAGAAAAATTGTATTGTTTCTCGGCGTAAAGGTCATACATCCTGTTCCTACTTTTATAAATACCTACAGTAGCCCAATCACTAAATTTGCTATTTTTAGCTAGATCTACATACTTAAACTTGAATATTTTATTAAATTCGTTATTTATGTTATTAGACAATGTGTTATATAGTTTTATTGGATCTCTTTGTTGTAATGTTAACTGCGTTTGCATTTCCGAGTGGATTTTTTCTTTAAAAGTTGAAATCTTATTTTTAGTTATTGGTCTACATTTTATTATTTGTTTTTTCTTAGTGATTGAATTATACAACGAAATTTTTTGTCCGCAGTGGTCTGACTTCAACTTACTGAATATCTCTTTATTTAAAATCTCACAATTGCAAAAGATATTATCTAAACAAGTAGCTGTAGTTTCAGTTATTCTGGTTGGCTCATTGAATAATGGATTTAAATTAAAGCATTTAAACAAACTTAGTAGCCTAGTAGCCATAGTACTATCTGATAAAATGTCTACGTTGAAGTCGCCACATATCACTAATCCTTTTCTAGAAACACATAACCGTTTAAGTACATCCTCCAATGTATCTTCAAAAATAGTAAAATCACCAGAGGGGGGTCGATACGCGCAAACTATAACAAACCGCTCCAGTTCCACACAGGCCAGTTCAATAGTGCGCTCAATAGAAAGACTAACAATGTCTTTACGATCTTTACAAGACATATTGTTGTGCACTAATATTAGTGATCCACCATGAATTGCAGTCTCTCTACAGAATGCACTTGACAATTTATAATTACCTATACTGACAAGATTTTGAGTGCTTGGTAACCAATGTTCCGTTATACATAAAACATGTATATTACAGTATTTTATAAATAATTCTATTTCTAATCGAATCTTAAAGCAATAAATCGAAGCGCCATCTATGAATACAACTTAGCACTTTTTAAAAATCTATCTAGCAATAAAACGAATGTTCTATCTTACTCCTCACGCCATCTATGAATACAACTTAGCATTTTTACTGTCTGTATAATCGGCTGGTCGATCTACAGAATGAAAGAATGAAATTCTTATTTTTTGTTGATAAATTCTTTGAAAATATTTAAAAGAGCATTTGAAAGTATTTAAAAACAGTAAAAAATAAAACTAAAAAAAATAAAACTAAAAAAAAATAAAACTAAAAAAAAAGAAATATTCTGAGACGCGAACCTGCGCATCATCATGGCATCAGCATTGTGTGTGTCTACGTCCTGACCATTGGGCTACGGACAACTTAAATTGAAATACGAAATTAGCGGTTATATTATCTTACCTGTCGTTTTTCCGTTGCATCCGGTTTCAAATCACTAACGGTTCTAAAGAAGTTTCACTTCAAAAATGAGCATATGCAGCTTTTGTCTCTCTTTCCATCATAATTAATAACTAAAATTCACGTAAGACGACTTATACATTTTTTCCATTGAGGGTGCGATATGTTTAGAAACGCAGCTTCAATTGTCCTACCACATTGAGAACAATGGGCAAATTTAATGTAAATTATATTCTACGCAATTAGAAATGTGGGAGTTCATACGATGGGAGCAATTTTGGATAGTGTGGGCGCGACCTTATGTACCCTATGGTTGACAAAGAGAAAGCACTTTTTAACCAGATTAGTGGGTAGTACCTATTCAAAGCGTGATTATGGCTCATAAGACTATTTAAACTGGATTTATTATTTGCCTGTCACATATTTTACCACATTAAATATGTCAATTGTGTTTGATTACTTTCGTACAACAATAAAACCGTATTAAATTTTAGTTTTATTCCTCGTTTAATTTTAGTTTGAAATACTTAGTATGGTTGAATTTACACCAAAAAAATAAAGTTTGTAAAGGAATATTTTTCTACTTTTTTTCGAATGGATAGTTGCTGTTGGCCCTAGTGGCCTTTACAGCTTCTTCTTCTAGTTTTGGATCATATAATTCACCTCGCTCCTTCATGAATAAAGAGTAACTAGCAGAATAATAATATTATACTATCTCTACCGCCTCATAGATACATATTATTTTATCTCGAACTAATAATACTTGCCTATTCAAAAACCGGTTGCTATACAATCACAACAATTTAAATTCTCATTGAATAACTAAGTAGGTATAATCGAGTCACAGGCAAAAATGAATAGGAGATTCAAAGCTCGTACAATTGATTCCTTTTGGAAGGGGCTCAGTGGACGCAGTCTCATGAGAGACTGGAAACGTGACTTTTATTAATTCAACCTTCTTAAATCTATAACGACAAATAAAAGAAGGGCCAGTCTAAGGCACGAAATCGCTTAATTGATCGTTAAGAAATTACTGATGTATTAAGTACTAGTTTTTATCGAAATATAGTTGTTAAAATTGTGGTTTTGATATCTCGGATCTAATGTCGCATGTATTTATTTATTTTGTGTTCCTAAATACAAAAGTGTTACAGAAATTCATAGAATCTTCATGTTACATACAATGTTACTCTGAACATTACATCAACAACGACTTCCGGTGGTTCTCAAGAAACTCATTAGTAGAGAAAGTCTTTTATATTTATAGGGCGTCTACAAGGCGTCTAGATATCGGAGCTGTGCTGAACTCACTTTATAGCTTAGATGTAACTATTAAGGCAATTAAAATGTTACGTCAATTTTACAATATTATAGCCTTTAATTATAGACTGTATAGAACCTTCAGTATGAGATAAGCTCGTTACTTTTTAGTTACGTTGATCTAGACAGCAAAATTTCTTGTTCGCTTCCGTGCTTGTGAGACTGTTATTTGTAGACGCTATACTATAGTACAAACTTCAATTGAAGTTAAAATCTTAACTTTTCAGTAAAACCAAAATTTAGTAATTCTGTGCTTCCATGCTTTTAAGTTTTCGTGTTTGTGTGAAGAAATGACAAATGTTTTTGCGTAATAAAGGTAATTGCTCAGGTTAGTTTCATTACGTATCTACGATAAGTACATACATTACATACACTTACAGCCAGATGAGTACTGTAATACAATACTATGCAATTTAAATGAAAAATGTATTGCAAGGACTACTGTTGTAAATGATCCAACTCGTGTGACCATTAAGCTTTGAGGTCGCAGTGACAGGGTTTCCGCCGTAAAATCCTACTTCCTACTAATATTATAAATGTGAAAGTTTGGATGTTTGTGACTCAATCACGCAAAAACGGCTAAACGGATATGGATAAAATTTGGTACAGGGATAGTTTTCAACCTAACTTACCGGATAGGCTACTTTTTATCCCGGGAAATATACTCATTCCTGAGGGATAAGAGGTACAATTTATAATCAACGGAATTTTTTTTGTCGCTTTTCGTCACAGTGACACTACAGATGTCCGAAATAAAACATGGCCGAACTTCAAACAGCTGATTGAGTGATTTAGTTGTAATAATGGTTAATTGTTTTATTAACTAACATTACCAATTTGGTGGTGAATGGTGATGCATATTGTCATAATTTTTATCATAAAATGCGAGGTTTAATTGCTAAAGATCTTGTATAAAATCAAATATAACTACAAAGAAATTTTTTTTGCGGAAAATTAAGGCTATTTTCACACTAGCGTTTGTAAAGCGCTGCTCGCACCCAATGAGCTACAAAAATAATTTTACGTTAAAGAAAATTACTCGTAGCTTATCATTGAAGTATAAGAACACACATCGCGAACAAAATTTGTGTGGAGCATCCGTTCTCCTTTCAAAATCGAACGATTTCATTGAAAATTGAAGCCCATTGCAGCCAATTCATTGGGCCAAACATGGTGTTTGCAGTGTCCGTTCTATACGCAAGTAATAATACTTCAATGAGGCTTATCAAGTTTTTTCCTACCTCTCAATAAGAGGTGCTATCGAAGTATTATAAAATATCATATTATCAGGTTTAATTAATTGCATAAGATCATCAAATCTGGTTATTAAAATTCATAAATATCTTTTTGTTTTTATATTTACTTTATAGTAAGAAATATTAACTTTCCTTAACCGATTGAGCAAGTCATTATTGAAATGTCGGATGAACGCGTACGTCTTTAAAATCTTAGTGCGTTGTTGGCCTAAAGTCAAATTGCTTTATTTTTCTACAGCTGTGCGTGCGTATATGCCAGTTCATATGCCAGTGTTTTTGGTCGGATACTACAAACCTCATTTTTTATAGAATACAGTATCATTGATTTTAATTAACAATACAACAAATCTATCGTTGTATATGAATCGATTTTGATTATTATTTCTTTTTTTTTTTTTTAATTTATTTAGTACACACAAATAATTAAAAGAATAATTACAATAGTAAATTTAGTACTAGGGCACTGCTTATTCCATGGAGGAATCTCTTCCAGCAGACCCATAAAGAGGAGAATTTCATTAGTCAGGCAAACTCAGTGTGCACTTTGTAAATATTAAGTAATTTAAAAAGACAAAAAGAATTATATATATATATATTATAATAATAAATAATAGATATTTATAATAATAAATATATTATATAAATAAATAATACATAACAAGTACATAAATAAATATTTCATATACTAATAAATAATTTTAAATAGATAATATCACATAATACAGGGTATAAAAATAGTTGTCATTCACAGGACTTAAGATAAAAAAAATTTACACGTTTTTTAAACATGTGGATAGTTTTTGATTCTCTTATGTTAGGCGGAAGGGAATTCCATAATTTTACAGCCTGGACGGTAAAAGAATGGGAATAGCTGGTTCTGTGTGAAGGACATTTAAGTAAGGTTTTAACGATTGACCTGCAAGGGATATCTGTAGGACGAAAAAAGGAAAATCTCTCGCGTAAGTATGTTGGGGAGGTAGGGGAATTAAGGATATTAAAAAGGAGACATAGCATTCTGGTGTTTCGTCGAAGCCGAATTGGGAGCCACTTGAGATCCTTGCGAAATTGAGATATTCGGTCAAATTTCTTTAAGCCAAAGATGAAACGGATTGCCAAATTCTGCAAGCGCTCAAGTTTGTTTAGGAGCTCCACATTAGCATCCAAGTAGCATGCATCTGCGTAATCGAGTATGGGTAAAATTATCGTCTGGGCAAGTGAAATCTTAGTTTTCAAGGGCAGGAAATTTTGTAGACATTTCAACGAGTGCATTGAGTAGTGGATTTTCTTGCTGATATACGAGGGGCGGCTGAAAAGTTCTGAGCCTAAGGTACTTGCAGTCCTACTATTTACTCATCCGATGGGTCACTACTTGAACGACATCTGACCACTATATGAGCGAAGTTTCACGTCATTAGCTTCATTACGCTTTGAGTAATTAAACCATGAACATCACCATGTCTGAGTCATCGCTGAACTTAACGAAGTTTGAGTATCGCGCCGTCATTAAATTCCTCGTAAAAAGGGGAAAACAGCAAAAGAAATTTTCGAAAAAACTTCTAATGCATACAGGGAACCTGGACCGTCGTCAGCCACGGTTAAACGATGGACAAGTCTATTCCAACAAGGCAGAGAGACTCTGGAAGACGACCCCCGCTCGGGTCGGCCCAACTCCGCAGTCACTGATGAAAACATCGAAAAAGTAAAAAAAAAATTCAGGACAATCGCCGAATAAAATTGTGGCAGATAGCAGGAGAGCTGGGCGTCAGTAAGAAACGAGTTGGGGACATTATGCACAATCATTTGCATATGAATAAAGTCAGTGCGCGTTGAGTGCCAAAAATGCTCACGCCACTTGACAAGCAGCGGCGCGTTGAAACTTCCGAAGAATTTTTAGACTTGTGCAAGGATAATTTGGAAGAAATTTTAACTCGTATTGTCACCGTGAATCCGACTATATGATCCAGAATCAAAACAGGAGTCAATACAGTGAATAGAGAAGGGGAAAAGCCGCCGAAAAAGTTCAAGGTGGAAAAATCGGTTTCCAAACTCATGGCCACCATTTTTTGGGATTGCGAAGGAGTTTTGTTCATAGATTACCTTCCAAAAAAAACTACAATAAATGCAGAGTATTATGCTGGGCTATTAAAAAAAGTTCGCGAAGCCATTGTCGAAAAAAGAAGAGGCAAAATCAACCAAGGAATTTTGTTTTTGCAAGACAACGCGCCGGTTCACAGGGCGCGCATTGCGAGGCAAGCCTTGCGAGAAACTGGCTTCAATGAAGTAAACCACCCTTCCTATAGTCCAGATCTGTCGCCTAGCGATTATTTTTTAGTTAAAAATTTGAAAAAAGACCTACGGGGACGAAGATTTGGGGATGATGAAGAGATGAAGGCGGCCGTTAATGAACATTTTCTAGCCAAAGACGCGGGTTAGTTTTTATCAGGGATACAAGCCCTCTATAAAAGATGTCAAAGGTGCATTGAAGTCCAGGGGGACTATATTGAAAAATAAATTTTATTTAGATTTTTATCTAGACTTTTAATGCCCTAGGCTCAGAACTTTTCAGCCGCCCCTCGTAGCTGACATGTGCACCCCACGCCAGATGTCGGTCAAATATAACACCAAGATTTTTAGCTGTATCAGCATAGTTGATAGGAGTGCCATCGAGGTATAATGCTGGTAGTAAATTAACATCTAGGCCGGAATATAACATGCTTGCTACCTATGACCATGGCCGTTGACTTTGTAGGATTTATCATTAGACCAAAAGAATTTGACCATTCACAAATCCGAGACAAGTCCTGATTCATAGATGCAATTGCCTCTTTGTGTAATATAGGGTATTTTGTCAAGTAATTCCTACTTAAATTCAGTGAGGATCTGATGATGGGTTCTGGAGATGAAGAGTGGAACTCTATAATGGTAGGGAAAATGGAACCGTGTTTAAAGATATTTTTTTTTAGTATCGTTGACATTGTAAAACCAGCTCTTCATTGACAAACTAAAAGTCTCATGGCGTGTCTCGGAGAAAAATAAGTAGGTAACTCCTGAACGGGTGCGAATTACTGAACAGGAATAAAAAATATTTGTTTTTATTTATCTTGACATTGCAAAAGCAGTACATTAATGACCAACTTAAGGCCTGATGGTATAAGTGTATATGATTAAAAAAATATTTTTGGTAGTTACGTTGACATTGCAAAACCAGTACGTATGGGTGGTAAAGCTCACTAGCTTCGTAAAAGCCTATTCTTTATTGACTTTAAGATACCCATATTATAATCGAACGTGAACACTGACGCGGGTAATTTATTCACGGTACGCATAATAAAAAACGAAGAGAAGAATACCCGCCGGGCGTCGAGTAGTTCAGATTTTTTAGTAGTGGAAGGGCTTCCCCTTCCACAGGGGGTATTATGTCATGTAATGCTGGTAACTCTGCGTGTGTGCTCTAACCCTTGGAGATTGGTCTTAGTCAGCTTAGGTTCACTAATAAGCACCTAAGCACACCTCTCCATTAAAATCACTGATGGTAGATGGCATTTAGCTGCACTAGCTCAAATGTGACAGCAGTACTCCACACATGACCAAACCTGAATTTTGAACAAGTTTAAGAGCTGTTTTGTTATTAAAAGACGCCTAACTTCCTAGCAGCAGCCTAAGCTTTGGATTCAATGAACCGCCCAAAGTTAATGTTTAAGGATATCTCAATTCTTAAAAAAAAAATGCCTTCAGCAGGGATACAAGTAGACCTGATGTTAAGTGATCACCTCCGCTCATGGACATTAGTAACACCGAGGCGTAACCAATGCGTTGCCAGCCTCGAGAAAACAATAGACCCACTTCTTGAAGGACCCCATGTCATAGTTTGGAGGATACCGATGCATGTCATAGAATACCGATGCAGGAAGTTCGTTCCAGCTTACACGTGCGGGTAGAAAAGTTACGTGCGGGGAGCGCCATTGTACTTGAATAACTGTAGGCCATAGATGTAGTACCTATAGATTCAGAGTAAAGAAAGTTTACATTTCTTTAATTACTTGAGTTATTTTTAAAGAAATGTAACAAAATTTAATAAGCAGCCTAAAATACTGCTACCCACCATCGTACTTAAACTTATATATTTGAATTAAACGATTTTCTGCTGAAAATACAAACTGATAAACTATCTTATTAAAAGTCTTCAATAGGCAAATTAATCTTAATTGTTTGTCACAACTCGCATTCTTAACAAACAATGAAATCCGGCCACGGTGACGGGGACAAAAATAGTATTTTTTGTCTGGCGATCTCGCTCTGTCAAATGTATGGGCGAATCTACTGGTTCTAAATAAGATATATGCTGTAGGCGGTCGGTGTATTCCAAGGATCTTATTCCAAGATTCTGAAAAGTAGGAGTCAAGAAGAAGAAGGCTTCTTTTGCTGGTGAATTGACACGCTTGAGTTTTTATGGCGTTCGAGATGTCAAGGGAAACTGCTAGCTCTCCTCCATTTTTCTCAAAGACCTCGGCCCAGATAATATGAGTGGCATACACTAGGAGATCTTCCGTCGATTGGTTTCGGTGGAACCCGTACTGTCGGTCCCTAAGGACATCATTGTATTTTAGGTATAGGTACCATGACGCGCGTGCTCAATATACGCTCCATAATAACTGCTGAATTTTTGTTTGTTGTTATTGGTAATATTTACATTACATTTGTTGTTATTTTTTAAACCATTTTAAAATGAAATTAAGTGGATGTTTATTATACACTCACGCTTAAACTGCTAAGCGCATTAAAGGATATATGTAATAGATTGCTTTTTATATCGATGATAGACTGACAAGATGAGTGCCATAATTAAATATGAAAATTTTGTTTACAGGTTTAGATGTGCTACTAGCATAGAATTTTTTTGTATTTTTATTAATCACACTCTTCATTCCTGTTCTGTGACTTTGGTGGTCTCTCCAGTTCTGTACCTATAGCACTCGACGAAATGTCCTTACCAGTCTGCTCTGATTTTCGGTACTTGGGCTCAATCATTCAAAAGAATGGTGACATTGACCTGGATGTGACACATCGGATCAATGCAGGTTGGATGAAATGGCGACAGGTCACAGGAACTATTTGTGACCCACGGATGCCCCTTAAATTGAAGGGTAAAATCAATAAATCCGCCATAAGACATGTCGTATTGAATGTGTCAGAATGTTCACTGATCTGAATGATCAGAATGTTGGGTTACAAAGAAGACGGATGAGAGACGAATGCATGTCACAGATATGAGAATGTTAAGGTGGATGTGTGGAGTGACGAGAATGGATAAAGTAAGGAATGAGTATATTAGAGGAAGTGTGAAAGTGGCAAAAATGACAGAAAAGTTGAAAGGAAACCGAATGTCATGGTATGGGTATGTGATGAAGCGTGAGGAAACGCATGTGACGAAAAGAGTGATGGATATGAATGTGATAGATAGACGAAGGGGACGAGGAAGACCTAAGAAAAGATGGATGGATTGTGTTTCAGAGGATATGAAAGATAAGAGAGTTAGTATAAAGATGACGGCTGATAAAGAAGTGTGGAAGAGGAAAACATATTGCGCCGACCCCAAATAAAATTGGGAAATGGGAAGGATGATGATGACTCTTTATTCCTCTAAGGACCCAATTCTAAAGTCCACGCAGACGAAGTCGCGGGTAGAAGCTAGTATTAAATAATAGAGCCATGATATCCAACTCCATTTCATTACACTACGCGATTGTGGGAACCGTAATATTGCAGTCCGCAATTTACTAAGATGACTTAATATGTAACAGTATCGTCTATACCAAACATCAATTTGTTAGTGTGTTTTGAAGTTTCTATTAAGTTACTATTCTTTATATGTATTTATTTATTGCTTAAAAACTCACAATGTAAGTAAATTACATAGTAAGTACTGCAGCATAAGTGAAGCCACTGAGGCTTAGGTACTTATTTATTCTTTATTGCACCTTATAAACATAAAGTTAAAAGCATTATCTGCCAGTCAACCTTAGGGAATATATTATAGCCATAGCCATACAGCTTATAAACTCTAACTAATGCTACGAACAGTTTATTTAATCATTTTATTGGCTGTAAAATAACTTCGTCCTAATGACAGCCTTTTTGATCAGACAATCTAGAAATACAAAACAATTAATGGATCTTTTTTCACTTTTATCATGTTTACTTTAATTCATTAAAATTTAAAAGCACTTTCAATGGAAATTCAAAGGCACTTTTCCGGTCAGATAAACCTCAAACTTGCAGTGAACTGTCATTTATTTCAATCCTGTTCTCTAGTTCCAAATGTGACCTTGGACGTTCGTAATCTTATTAAATTCATCCTTGTTTATGTAAATTAAGCATGCCTAGCCTTAATGTCAAATATACATATCAGATTGTTTGGCTTAGAATAAAGTGAAGGTATTTTAATGTTTCTGCCGCATTTTACAACGTCCATTTTAAAACATTTATGATTACATTCCAAATTGTTTGAGGTTGATGAATCGTTTGATAAAATTATTTCGTTTCCATTTCTGGCTGATGACACCAGAACTATGAAAATGTATCGTACACTAGATTATCAAAATGTAGGTCTAGGTTATACTCGTATACCTCGACATACCTACATAAAATTTATAAAATATATTTAATAAAACAGATCGTCAAAACGAACTTGTTTACATCCCATTAAATTTCAGAATATGAACAAAGTTCAGCCAAAGAATCTAAACAATTCCTTGACCTGTTCTAAACACAAAAACCGGGCAAGTGCGTATCAGGCCACGCGCAATGTAGGGTTCCGAAGTAGCAAGTTTATCGACTATTACTCATTAACTACATGCTAACACAGCCGTGATAATTTTCCTTGTAAATTCATCATATAACCTATTTTTGAGAATTTTTTCATTTGTCCAACTCCAACCGTTTAGCCTGCAGGGGTACATTCTAACCAAAATTAGCACTTTAAAGCCAAATGTCGCAAACGGACCCTTAATTCCAAAAATGGTCTTAGAAGACCCATAATATTTTTCGACGATATCCCACACTATAGGGTACGCGACGAATAAAAAAAGTTGTGCGTGTAATATTTACGCGCAATTGAAGTAAAACTTTTTTGAGGTTGACTCGTATTATTAATCACTAATGTCACTAAAATCACAACAACACATTTCAATTCAACATAGACAACCAAAACAAACAAAACAAAACACCACAGCAAAACACATTCACAGACTAATTTTAGTCCACACTTCCATGGAGTAGGGGTCTTGGCGCTTTGCTTCGAACAGACGGACGGACGGATGGACGGATGGACGGACGGACCGACGGACGGACGGATGGACGGACGGACGGACGGACGGACGGACGGATATGACGAAACTTCGGAATCCTAAAAACGGATGTGTGTAGAATATTTTTAGTACCTATATAGATGTAGCTTAATAATATTAGGAGTACATGAATATTAACTGCTTCAACCTGCTGAACCCCAGTGTTCCATCATTTCAACGGTTTGGTAGTTGGTACGTAAACGAATGTTAAGTCAGCCGAGAACCTAGAACTCTACAAAATGGAAAATAAAAAAAACATGAGAGATGTCAAGGGACATCCGGATGGAACGAAGTTCCTTTCGATTTAAGTATTGTTGAATCACGCTACTAGCGTGATTCAGAAAGTTGTACAGCGCCATCTCTGTAAAACTTTCTGAATCACGCTAGTAGCGCCATCTCTGTAAAACTCTCTGAATCACTTGAAAAAAAGTGTCCTCATTCGTAAGAATCAAAAAGTGTCGTATTTTTCCGTCTAGCCCCCTTTCACAACGCGCGATAAGGAACTTCGTTCCAAAATTTTAATTAACTTAAAAAAATAGCAATTCATTTTCATTACTTCACAACATAATGACAGGGAGTGCTTTGGCTTGATGATAGCAATTAATTACGAAGCTGATACAAAATTGTTTGGAAGGGTGACGTCATATCGGCGAGGTGAAATGAACCAGTTCGGTTAGTGGCCGACACAGGTGCGAGTGCGCGGTCTGCGCGTGCGATGGTCCAGTCCAGCTGCACTGACAAATGTGTGTAGATAATGAAATCGAATTAATGCCATTATTGCTAATTATATCCATTATGGTTATGGTGCACAAGAACTTGTGTCGTCTTGTGTCATCCATTATCATACTCAGCTGGCTTTAAGAGGCAACTGTCTAACGCCCCAACTCAGAGTCACTAACAGTTACTTTAATCGCTCCTTAGTAACACCATACAAATTCTGTACTAAAGAGCGACTTAAGTAACCGTTAGTGACTCTGAGTTGGGTCGTAAGCGTTATACCTAGTATTTAAAAACAATTACCAACCTGAATTTGTACTGGTTAAATATCGATTCTATTTGCAATTAATCACACTGAAATGTAATACTAAGTACTGCACTTCTAATATTCCCACGACAATTGACAAGGTCGACTTTTAGCATAGCTGTTAGAATGTTATGTAAATGATACTGACACTGAATATTATTGTTGACTGTTGATTTTAATACCTTGTTCGCAGACGTGAGCAATCAGCATTATGGCCGCAGCTTTGTAAATACGTTTCACACTAGTCATAGACCTTAACAGCCTCGTAAAGGATTTGTAGGTCAACGACCAACTCGACATTTATAGCCGACCCGACTGGGCTTGCTGACCAAATGAAAACACAAATTATAAGTTGCAGCGAATGTTTACATTTCTGAAATGCATCAAATGTTTAAAACAACATTCCGTATTGGTTTGCAATGTACCGTTTACATTAAGTTAACAGAGTTTCATATTGACGCTTGAAAGGAAAAATTAACTAAGCGACATTGAGCTAACTTTACAGAAGAGCAGTTTAAAGTTGAATTTTTAGAAAAGTCGTTGTATATGCCACAATAAAGCTGATAAAACAAGGATTCCAAAATTCTTTTAACCTTCCAAAACAATAAGAATAACGTCCAAAACAGTACAAACAATAAGTTGCTAAGCTATGACTTACGTTATAAGGACTCTGAGGTATACGACAAACAAGTATTATTCACTACATTTTACAAATTCTTCGTAAATTATTACAACAATAATAGATACATTCCCAGAAAATAAGTCATTTACCGTTAAGGAATAGAGGTACAATCAACGTTGCCCTTTCTTGCTACCGTAGACTTACTATTTGATTAAACCTGTAAGATTTGATTGTGATTTATATTGCATTGTGGATTAAAGAGAAATACTTATTACTCAATGCACTTATACGTATATAGTTTTATATTTCTCATGATTTGCAACATGATCATAGAAGACATAATAGTAGTACAGTATACATAATTTTCACATGAGTTTACGTAAGTACTGACGTAATTAAAGTTAATTAATTACAGAAGATAAGCTACATCCACTGTAAATAAAGGCTAACTAAATTTTCTCTTATATTCTTGTTTTTAAATATTTGACTAAATTAAAATAAAAACATGACAGTCCGATGTATCTATTTGTTCTGCGACAAAACACGAAACAAGTGCCTGAATCTGGATTCCAGGTAGGTACATCTGTGTAATGTGACACTATCATAAGTAAAGTAGGTGACCACGTTACGGCACTGAACTCGGATATTCGAGAATAACGGTAGAAGGGCTTTCCATCATATAGATACGATACAACCACAGTAATATAATGAATGTGGCAGAATATAATACAATACACTTTTTTATTTCAGTCCCGCAATCTATTTAAACTAGAGCATAATAATTGGGAATACGACATAACGTTGCAATACCTTGCAAAATTGACTGAGGTGGATTTAATTGAAAAATTGGTAGAGAATGCCATTAGGCTTGTGTGAAAAAGTCCGCCCTTGTGTGATGCAATAAAATTAACAAAATACAATATATTAAGCTTACCATACGGAGAAATATATTTTATTGGTATCAGTAAAATTTTGCATGGAATAAATAACGGCCTCGATTTAAAATAACAAACACGTCCAAAAAGTTTACTGTGAATTATTTCAAACTTAACTCATCCTGGACTGAACATATCATTACGACGCCCCCGGGGAATAAAATCGTAATCGACGGTTACTGAAAAAACTTTTTTTTTCATTTTTGGCATCTACGAGTCAATATACAGCTGCTAAATATTATTTAGATTTTTATCTTTTAATTTCATAAAATTAGAGCCATTTTATTTTTATTGCTCGGAAGTCATGCACAAATTATAGCCCATAATAAAGTCGTAATCATATATTACTGAACAACTACTAGTCTCTTTAGATCAGTAAGACGCTTATACCATTCTATTCTTCCCTAAATAAAATTGTTACATTTCAATACGTCAAAGATGAGTATTAACTTTGACCGGAAGAAAATTGTAATAGTGTAATACATTTACAATTAATTCATAAAAGTACAATAAAAGTGTATCGTAAGTGATGAAAACTGTCGATAGCATGATAGAGTTTTACGGGAATAAAATTGTTATATACACTTACTTGCTACACAATTCCATATAATAACAATATTATTGTTTTTTGGTGATAATTAAAAAGATATAATTATATTATAAAAAAAAGGAGAATGCCCATTTAGTATGGAGAAATGTACTGACTTTAACATTTTTGTGTCTTGATAAAAATACCTTTATTTGATTATGTTATCTTAATAAATTATACATACTGACTTTAGTCAATGATAATATTAGGAAATAAGAGATTTTAAACAAAACTAATTTGTATTTAGGTTATAGTAAACTCACAGTAATACGGACTCTATGTGGGCGTATTAAAGTCGATTGCGTATGTAATGACGATCTTTTAAATCTCAAATTCATTTGACAGTCCCCAAACACCATGAAGTTTGTAATGTATTATATTATAATCACAGAACACTATTACTCCTGGCTGATTATAATAATTTTCTAAATCATTTGACAGTCCCCTTACGTCATCTAGTTCGTTGTCATGGATATATTATACTATAACTGTTGTATCATAATTATAATCGAATCCTATTGGCCCGAAGGATCTTAAAAGATTCCTGATTGGCCTTTATCCAAACATAAATGGCCCAATGGTTTTCTTTTGTTAAACGGAAGTAAAGTTACTTATTAATTTCAGAAAATTATTCCCAATAAGGATTTTTTAGGAAATAGGGTAAAATACTTGAAATATTTTAATTAAATTTTTTGTCCAAAAATCATTGTGACACAATTATTTTTTTAAGAGTACTGGCTATGGGCATTCTCCTTTATGGAATGTAATTCTGGAAAAAATAACGCATGTTTTGATGTATAATTCAAAGATACCCAATCATTATTCTGCCTAGGATAAAACGAAACTGGTTTTTTGCTTCTTCTGTAAAATTTACTTTTCTCTATTACCATTTTATTCCCCGGGGACGTCGATTAGTATAATACGGGTAATCACGATATACATATATTTATTATAATAATAATATTATACGATTATACATATTTACATTTTATATTATTATATTTAAGATATACTATATTTTATCTATCCGTGATCACGATCCATGCAACGGGGTCGAAATATCGGCGTATAAAATACATATCATATTCGTGAGTATACTAAAAATGTGTGAATTATTTGTGTGCCTCTTCCGTGATATTAAAGGTGTCGGTATCTAATATAAAATTCTTATAAAATCAAACAATTTAATCATTACATTTCACCGACACAGATCACGTCTTTCTATTCAAACGGCAGAGGCATTGACCGTAACTACTACGTACACAGAAATTTAGATGGGCGCTCCATAAATCCGTACTATGCAATCGAAGTACCGAAAACGTTACAAATTTCATAATTCGTATTCTTAATTCACTGATACGACATATAAGAGAAACAAAGAGAAGAAAAGTTATCATCCGACAAAATATGTAGAGTTTGAAAACTAAAACTAGATCATCACAAAAACTTGACTCTATCTTCAATGTTACTAAACATTAACCAAGATTGATTTTTAATGCATCGATTTACTAAACATTTATTATTATTAGTAACTAGGAAATCACCCTCGCTTCGCTTCGGGAAAAATAGTAAAAAATATATATATACATAGCCTATGTCACCCGGGGATAGTGTAGCTTCCCAACAGTGAAAGAATTTCTCAAATCGGTTCGGGAGTTTCGGAGCCTATTCAATGCAAACAAACAATCAAATCTTTCCTCTTTATAATATTAGTACGTATAGATTAATTAGAGAGCCCTACGTTAGTAACTTAACAAATACTTATTGCACATAGAATATAGAACATTGCACTTCAAGATTGCAAGAGCATAGCGGCAGCGTGCTAATTTGTGCTTCCTTTTTGCAAATTGGACCGTACGCTCAAAGCGGAGGCGCTGTATCCGTTTCGTCTTCGAAATTTATACCTTCGCCTTGTACTTTGATACAATATACACCTTGTATAATAATAATTCTTCTTAAATTTACTTAATTGCACTAGTACTTATTTTAAGTCTATCCTCTACTCGAAGACTGTCTAAAAGCAATCGCTACTGCAGCGATAAGGCTTCTATCTAATGTTTTTATCACTATTAGTGACATGAATATGAACATAATACCTAGAATTTTTGTATTAGTAGTTCGTACAAGTTAAATTAACCATTACAATCGATATTCAGTTCTGTGTAATCAAAACTAAACTTAGGTTTCCTTTTTCAAATTGTGTTGCATCTTCGTCGAATGAATACGTTCACCTCAGCGCGATGGCTCTCCGCCTACGGCTGGTAAGAAGCTGATAAATAATAATACAAGGTACTAAAATACTTATGCTTATAGTATCATCAGTAAGGACTATAAATCCGTAGGCAGTTCTGCTCTTATACTTGCAGAATTATTTTCACTTTCCTAAGATTCACGCGCTCTTTAATTTAGTCTTAAGCTAATTGCACTTTGTAATAAATCAATCATCAAATTGTACAAATCATCTTGAAATGACTTTGAATTAGAATATTAATATATCTTTCATAATGCCGAGAAAACTATGCCTTGCTGTGAACCGTTAGTTGAAGCCTATAACTTTTTATAGATACTCTACATGCCCATTTCAATTTCTATAAATAAGCAAACTTACATTACGAAATGAAATAAAAATATTTATAACAAATCATGCTGGCAAAATCGATTAACACTTACTACATAATATCTGTATGTATGCCTCCATAACCATAAAAGGTGAACCATCATCTACATTATTTATAACTAGAGTACCATTAACATCTTATCTAACAACCCGTGAACAACTTGTTACAGACTATAAAGAATTAGGTTTGAGATGAACAAAGATAGCAACAACTCACTCCATTGTAATTGTAAATTGCTTCAATTAATTAGTAAATGTAAGAATTAACATGTCCTACAAACTTCATTAAATTATTGCATTAAAATTTGATTTAACACATCCTAAATTGAGGTAATATGAGTATACTAATGGATAATCGGCATGGTCCACTACGCTAAAAAAAATTCTGATGAGAATGACAAATCAGTGTTTTTGTGTTAATGATAACGATGGTGTGCCATCTTTACATAATATTATTTTCAAATCGTCGTATGGGAAAAGTGGAAAATCGACTTTATCAATAGACCGAATGTGCCTAATGCATTGTTTTAGTGGTTTCGAAACACCTTCAGATTATTGCCTTTAAAATTGAACCATTTTGAGGCATAGCAGTTGCATGTTTTGAGAGTCTATAAAGGACATTTGTACATATATTGTTTGTGGTTTAGGTATACATATATGTCGGAGATCATAAAATGTGTATTCGAATTGTGAAGATGGCAACACTATGCGAATTAACTACTGTCATCGTTGAAGTAAGATTATAAGAGTGAAACGTCATTGTCACTCTGGCCGAACGTCAAACGAGCAGTCATCTTGTGGCAACCATCAACTGGACCACGAGAGAACCGATGGACGCCTAGACAAGAACGTAGTTACTTAAAGACGGAACGCGACGTGTGAATTGTATTGTGAGATCAGATTGACGAGTTACAGGATCAGACGATTATGCGAGGCATTGGGGTGGCTGTAAGGGGTGATGGGAGGCCACTGGGCCGTCGTGCCCTATTATTTGTTGGCTGTTACTCGGATAATTGAAGACAATCAGTTCTAATGGCGTGTTTAATTATAACCAGTGTAAAACCTGTGTTAAATGAGTTTCTGACTAAAGTGATGTAAACGCCCACTGTTGTTATTATTTCCCGAACCACCACCCCACCAGGCTTAATCTCCGTTATCAGAAGTGGGATGTAGCTCAAGCCCCAAGAAAAGGCTATCTGACAATACCTACTGCAATACCTACGGACCGGCAAACGAGACCCTGACGTTGGTTTGCAAAACATTACGAAAAGTTTTACGAAGAAGTACATCAGCGAGTGTAACATTGATAAGTGAGTTTTATTATTGAAAACACGACGAAACAATTCGAGAAAACTAATGTAGGTATTTGAGAATGGACACGAATGAAACTTGACGAGAATAATTGCACGATGGAATACCTACAGTAGCCCCAGTAAGAAAGAACTTCAGCGAGTTCCGTGACCAAGACAAAGTTATTCACCGGTTCTCAAATCTCGTAAGGAATCTGAATATCTGCTGTGTGTAAGTGTACACAAGTGTTGTAATAAGTTCATACAAGCTTGCATCATTGTACCCGGGAAGCGGATATAAGTCCACTGAGGGACTTGACGAGGGCTGATTGTGCCACCACTACTGAAAATCAGGTGAACTGTATTGTTTTATGTTGGATGAATGTCTTGAAATATTAAGGACACAATAGTTTGTGTATCCATGTACCTAATATGTTTTGGTTACTTACAATATGATTTAAAGAAAGTCTATAGTATGGTACTGTTTTGAGATCATATTTAAGATTGACACATACAACAAATAATAAAAGCTAAGATAAAAGATTGAGACCAAATTAGGTAGCTAAGTACCTACTTACTGTTAATTTGAAAAAGTGAATTGATTATTTAGTTAGTTATTATCCTTAAAAGTTTACTATAGACAGCTTGTCAGCTGTCGGCTATGCTATTTTATGTTACCTTAACTTGGGTTATGGTGCCAGGATAACTCCCCCCCGGGGGTTGCTCGCCTTGTCGTGGCGGGGGGGCTTAGTAACCGTGGACTGGTCACCCACGGTGAACCAAGAGGCAACCAGGGCCGGCCTGTTTGGGCTGCCGGCTGGCCCGAGGAGGGCGCTCCCAGCGGGCTGAACAAGTCCGCTGCGGATGCGCTTGGAGGTGGGACCGTGGAAGATAGGGTGCACCGTTCTCCCTATCTTCTGCGGCCGTGGAGGGATCGCAGGGGGAGAGGCGTGTTGGTATTACGGTGCGCCACTCTCCCTACCCCCTGCGAGCTGGCGGGGCCGTTCCGCCGAAACGGCATTGGTGGGGCCGCAGAGGAAGAGGCATGTCGGTATTACGGTGCGCCGCTTGCCCTATCCTCTGCGGCCGAGGTGTGGTCGGTGGAGGAACCACAGACCTGATCCTCCACCGGGTACCAGTCATCTGGTATCCATGGCCTCCTAGTAGCAGACTCAGGGGGAGTTTGCTACAGTACTGGTGGAGGCCGAGGAGGGAGGCGCACCCTACCATCTGGTGCGCCCATCGTGGAGGGCCTTCGGGCTTTCGCGATGGAGCCGCTTGTGGGCGGCTGCCGCTGGCGGGGTCGCGGATGTGTGCGAAAGCGTTCCCGTGACCCCGTCACAAGGCGGCGAGGCGGAAGATGGGGGGGTTTTTAGTGGGTATACCGTGGGTCTCATTAGCCTATACGGGAGTCCCACATAACCACTCGGGTACCCCCTGCGCCCGAGTGGTATGCGTAATGCATTTTCCCCCCCGAAAAAAAAAAAAAAAAAAAAAAAAAAAATGGTGCCAGGATAACTAAAGGAAACTTGTAGTAACAAGAATAGTAGTCTTGTGATATAGTTACAGTTATGTGGTTTTAAAATCTTCCCAAAGAAACAGTACAGAATGGAAATATAGACTAACTAGCTTAACTACTTGCTATCTGCATAGTTAATAGTCATGACTATTACAAGCGATTATGCTGGGCAATACATTATGATGTTATGAGCTATTTTATAAAGTAAAAATTAAGTGCTTCATTTGTGAAACCAATGAGGCAGGTACCTTTTTGTGATGGAGATGGTATACTTGGTATTACAGTGTGTTCTTTTGTGTTTCTTTTGCGTACTTGGTTTATTGTCACACTAGTGTGACTAGGGTAAAAGCATTCATTTGTTACCTGTAGGGTAAGACAGTAACTTGCTACCTGTAGGGTAAAGACACTTGTTACGACCAGTAGGGTAAAAGCACCAAATTGCGATCATTGAATAAAATGAATTTAATTATTTTGTTTTCTTTAGACAAATGATAAACAATGCAGCATAGTTCTGATTTCATAAAGAATCTAACGTTTTGAGAGATTTAATGAATTTTAGTAAACTTACCGAACTAAGGTTATTAAGAACCAGTATGAGTGTATTGTTTTTTTTTGGACACTGGAAACGTTTTATAAATCAAGAACATTAAATCATTTTGTTGTTCTTTGCTTTGCTGTTTACTCTCGGTGCAGAAAAGTGAAGTTAAGGAATGGCGTGTTTGTTGTCGTTTGTTTTGTGTTTCAGTGGCAATAACAGCTAACGGTGGAACGGAGTGCGTTACTATTTGAACATAGAACACGAGGACGTGTTCAGTTTGTCAGAGATGGCCGAGGGAGTAATAGCATCCAAGACACCAAAACAATACAAGACAACAAACCAAATAAACAAAAAAAAATTTCATTGCATTTCAGGTTTTTCAGAGTTAAGATTTTGTAAATTTTATTTTGTGTAAGAATTTTGTGCTTCAAAAAAACTGGAACATGCAAGGTTTTCCAGAAAATAAGATTGATTAGAAAGAACTGGTTAGAAAGGTGGTTTGCGTAAACTACAAATCGTTTCGTTGTATTTGTGCTTGATTCAACGAAGTATTTTAAAGTCATTGTACAGTATCTTTCAACGTAATTATGATTAACAAAGTTATTCAAAGTCAGTGCAAGTTTTGTGACACCAGAAGCGTTCTGTAAATGATATTAAGAATATTCAATTTTCAAACTTCTTGATATTCTTTAATTATCGTCTGCCCTCAGTTCAGAAAAATAACAATTAGACATTTCGTGTTTTTGTCTTTTGTTTTTTGTGTGTGTTTCAGATAAACTAAGTGACAGTTGTATGGACATGTAACCTGTGAATATCTAAACGGTGACTAGAAATTACATCAATGCGAGATAAGTAGGACTGGCGTCAACTACGTGTCTTTAATTTCGTTGATACTGACGGGAGCGCATCGCGGCTCCTTGTACCGTGGCTTACGATGAGCATCGTCGGTGATTGTATGGCGACATGATATAACAGGTGATCTGTATTGATACTTTTGTAGCTAATTTTGATTACTGCTCACTGACAGTAATTGTTCCTTGTTGAGTTTGTGTACTTGACGTTTTTTTGTAATGAAGGCCACAGAGAGAATTTGGTGAGCGAAATGAGCGAATTGAATGCCTATTTGCCATTTAAAAGTGTCATGCAGAGATAATAATTCCTTTACTGATTTGTTGAATTGTTTTTGAGAATCTTTAAGACAGACGGGATAACACACTAAGAATTTCTTAAAATCTTCACAGTAAATGAAGTTGTCGATTGTTGTTGATGAGTAGTAAGTAGTATGCAAGTCGCTCAGATAGCATGCAACTCCAGTCATTCGTAGGCGTAGGCGTAAGATCGGGCACTAGATTTCCCGCCGCAGTGCGGCCACGACTGTGAGTGGCGTGCGAATGGCTTGGAGCTGTAGGCAGTCGCTGATCAAATGATACCACTGGTTAAGTGATGCCGCTGGTTAAGTGATGCCACTGGTTAAGTGATGCCGCTGGTTAAGTGATGCCACTGGTTAAGTGATGCCGCTGGTTAAGTGATGCCACTGGTTAAGTGATGCCGCTGGTTAAGTGATGCCGCTGGTTAAGTGATGCCGCTGGTTAAGCGATGCCGCTGGTTAAGCGATGCCGCTGGTTAAGCGATGCCGCTGGTTAAGTGATGCCGCTGGTTAAGCGATGCCGCTGGTTAAGTGATGCCGCTGGTTAAGCGATGCCGCTGGTTAAGTGATGCCGCTGGTTAAGTGATGCCGCTGGTTAAGCGATGCCGCTGGTTAAGTGATGCCGCTGGTTAAGCGATGCCGCTGGTTAAGTGATGCCGCTGGTTAAGCGATGCCGCTGGTTAAGTGATGCCGCTGGTTAAGTGATGCCGCTGGTTAAGTGATGCCGCTGGTTAAGCGATGCCGCTAATTAAGCGATGCCGCTGGTTAAGCAATGTTGTTAGGTAAACGATGCCGCCGAATAGGCGATGATGGAGATACAATTAATTACCTTCGTAATTCAAATTGTGTCTTATCGAGTTAATGGCAAAGTTGATTTTATTAAAAGTAACTGTAATTTGACTTATCTTTGAGTGCCATGAAGCCTTTTTGTTGTAAAGCTAGATCGTGTTATCAGATTGTAGTTCTTGGTTCCCTTTCTGGCTGCTACATATTATGTTTTCATTATGAAGCCTTGAGGCTTGAGGTCAGGGAGGCCGAGTGGGAAACATTTACTTTGCGAAGGTTATGTCCTTTCCAGATGGTCCCCTGCTGCCTCACCGAGGACGGTGAGATCGTCACGATGGCCGTGTCGGAGATCATAAAATGTGTATTCGAATTGTGAAGATGGCAACACTATGCGAATTAACTATTGTCATCGTTGAAGTAAGATTATAAGAGTGAAACGTCATTGTCACTCTGGCCGAACGTCAAACGAGCAGTCATCTTGTGGCAACCATCAACTGGACCACGAGAGAACCGATGGACGCCTAGACAAGAACGTAGTTACTTAAAGACGGAACGCGACGTGTGAATTGTATTGTGAGATCAGATTGACGAGTAACAGGATCAGACGATTATGCGAGGCATTGGGGTGGCTGTAAGGGGTGATGGGAGGCCACTGGGCCGTCGTGCCCTATTATTTGTTGGCTGTTACTCGGATAATTGAAGACAATCAGTTCTAATGGCGTGTTTAATTATAACCAGTGTAAAACCTGTGTTAAATGAGTTTCTGACTAAAGTGATGTAAACGCCCACTGTTGTTATTATTTCCCGAACCACCACCCCACCAGGCTTAATCTCCGTTATATATATAGATTGAATAAAATTTTAGAATAAATATCCAGAGTAGCATAATCGTAACCGAAAGCCAGTGCAAGATTATGTAAGCAATCATCTAGAAAGTTATACAACTTTTCAGGAATTACAATAATTCGCCTGTACAATAAATATATTTTACGTCATCTATTACAACCCACACAGCTCACTCGTTAATATGAAACTTGTAGTGAAGTGCAAAGTATAATTACTAACCGTATACAGAATACCCTGTCCATATTGTTTCGCCCACAAATTGCTCGCCATTACGCTTAAATAGCAAGCGCCGTAGTAACTGTTCAGACAATTCTGTTGTTATTTGTCATTGCACTTACACCAATCATGTTCTAAGATCCATCAGCCAGCAAATGATACAATTTGTGTAACGGTTGTTTTATACAGGAAAAAAGTAAAGCGGATATAACTGTTGGTATCTCGTTTGTTTAAGTTTGAGATCTCGCGTGAACCAGTTGCGAGGATTTTCGCCTTCCAATTAAATTTTATACATAAATATTAATATTATGTGCGATAACTACATACATCGAATTTTATTTAATAGAGTTTAATATCTCTTATTTATAATATTATGTTTACCTTACTGTTGCAAATTTCGAAGAATCCATCGCTGATAAGATATAATATTATAAGTTGAAATAAGAAGTATACTCGTAACTTCAAAAACTAAAACCTGGCATCAAAAAATATTACTACCTAATTATAATTTTAGGTACATTATGTATATTCTTATCTAGGTACAAATAATACCAGGTACAAATAATCCGCTAGTGACTCTATTTTAGCTGTAAAGTATTTAATTAAAAATTCTAAACCAAAATAAATATGGATAGGTTAGATAAATTAAATTTTAACAAGATTAACCTAAATACCGACAATTCTGTAACTATGTTAAGTCATACTTAATTTATTTAAATTAATTGGAACGTTTTAACAAACTACCTTAATGCATAAAAGGCAAGCTCTATTTGAACAAAACGGCATTGTAAGGATTTCGTACGATCCTTGCCGTAGTCGATATCGGGTTAGAACACGCAAACGCCTTCCTGCGGCAACACAGGAAAGCTCATTAGAAAGTATAAACGCATTGCAACAAATAGCTGAAGGAGGATAAGCCCGTAGCACCGGTCCTAGCTTGTCTGGCAACATCTTACAGATACAGAAGCGTACTACTTTTGTAGTAAATATAAGACAGAACTATAATAACAAAGTTGTGTTTCGTCTTGAAGCACGTTTAAAATATTTTAGGACAAGGGCGACAGTGTGTGACTATTAACCCACAAAACAAAGATTGATTGGAAAATACGTCCAGATAATTAGGCAAATTGCTTACTAACAACTTTTTACACCAGCTGTTAGTTGTCAATCAACCGCTGTCCGCTATAGCGACTGAGCACACTGTGCCACTTACAGCGTAATAAAATGTTAGAATGTTCTTGATCATAAAAAAATAATAATAGTGTTTCCTACTTAAACTTTAATCATCATCTTTTTCTAAATCATGTTCTATTGAAGTTTTTCTAAATCATGTTTCATGTGAAACTTTTAAGCCATTCATAACCGCAAAAACCCGGAAGACATTATAAGGTAATTGTAACTGTATTTCTGTTGATAGCAAAGGCAGGTTTGTATATTGCGGTATGTGGTTGGTATATGTAGTACCTACTGGTTATGGTCATATTAGCGAAGGATTAAGTGTTAGGTAAGCTGTTAATGAAGGGAAGGACCACAGAGATGAGATAAGCATTCCACAGCTCTACAATGCTTGCGGTTAAAGATACAGAACAGAAAATACCTATCATTAGAAGAATCTATTCATATACACTATTTCGATCTCAAAGTCCGAAAAAGGCGTATTAAAAGCATTGTGAAGCATAATTTTTTTTGGAGTCTCATGTTTTCTTAAAACAGACTATTTTAGAAGAAAAGTACCTATGTATTCCTCGATCTCTTATACTCTCAGTCTTTTCTTATCAAACAAACGCTAAAGAACCACTGGGTCTAATATAGATGATGTTAAACCATATAAATGAAAATCTTATTTCTTTATGATTTTTTTAGTACGTAGAATACAATGTTTTTACGGTTGGCTGAGTTGGTCAGGGTCCCTCGTAATTCTCTTTTAACAACATGGAAACATGTGTACATTACATTCATCGCTTGCGCATACACTAAAACATGACATATAGAACTCATAAAAATAATAATCTACTAGTGACGGCTAAAATTAAATTCCAAGCATTTTGTGTGTTTTCAATTACCTGAGAGAGTATTTACCGGAGATTGTTCTGAGGATATAAACTTGAATTTCTAAAATTTCGATATTAGGTATATCTGAAAATTTTGGTTAGATTACGTTATGAAATAAAAAAACCGTTAAAACACGGAAGCAAACGGAGCTTACTAACATCGTATTGGTAGTCGTAGTCTCGTAGACCGTTATCTACTCGCAAGATTCTAATTACCACCAAGATGGAGACGATTGTTAGCTCACATGCAAATCGGATTGATGCCGGACGAGATAAACAGATACAAAATAGCGTATACGTGTCCATTAGCTACACTGTAGGCTGCTAAATGTCGTGGGAGAAATAAGTGTAATTGAGAATCAATAGGCGAGAATTTCATTACCTGTGACGAATTTAGATGCAAATTCGATAATATTGCTTTATTAAATAAGCGTGAATACAACATCTATTACGATATTTACTTTGCACAGTAAGTAATTACATTCTAGGTAACATTGCAATAAAATTACTTGTAATATTTTTAACATTCGATAACAGTAATGTTTCGGAATGTAATTGTACCTACTAATATTAGAAGTCTTTCATGAAATAATGAAAATTAAAGAGACACAACAATCTTTGAAGATATGAGAATCTTTAGTTTCTATGTTATAGTTAAAACTTCCCGATAATCTTAGTATTACGGCTATGACAATGTCCGTTGGTGATTGATGCGACAGTAATTTCCAGCTCACCGTTGCTCGTATCCAATACGAGTCCTAGTGACGGACGGACGTATCAACCGCACAGCGAGCTCAACGTGTTCCTAATCGCTGTAATTGAGTATTAAAAGAGATATTCCGGCATGCTCTCAACGAGAAATAAGATTGTACGTACCATTCTCAGAGACCGGCAGCGCGTACAATATCCCACACAATGCAGTAGCCACCGTAGTTGAAGGCTGGACCGTAGCATCCTTATCCTCTTTGATAGACTCAGTTTGAGCTGGTTCGAACAAAGCCAAATCTAGACCATCCATATCACTTCTGGCTGACACGCCATCTTCTTCGACCACTTTGTCACAAAAGTGCTCAGGTGATTCCACATCCTTAGGACTGCGACAGCATGCGCCGTCACTAAGTGGATCACAACAACACGTGTCAGAAAACGGCTCAAAATCTCTGCAGTCGAATTCGCACCTTTCAAAGCTATCACATGTGCATGATGACAAAGCATCAGAATCTGAACCTTCTACTAAGAACAGATTATTGCCTTGCAAATCTTTTTGTATCGCCTCTTCCTTAGCCGTTATGTAAAATACACTTGAAGTATATGGCACTTTCTGAACATGCAGACCGGTTACGTCTGGTAATGCATCATCGGTATAAGCAGGCGGTTCTTCTGGTAGAACATTTTCTATCTGAGGTCGGCAATCCTCATACCGAGCGAAACTAGAGGTATCGGTTAAATTGGAAGATCGGTCCACTGAATAAGCATCGCCATAGGGATCACCAGGATCGCTTTGCAACGTTGGTATACGATATGGAACATGTGAACGGGTTCCGAGGAAGATAGTAGTATAAGGACAAGTGTGCGGGGGCCGAGAGCGGTCGGCGCGGCGCGGGTAGCTGGCAGCGGAGGGATCGCCAGGGGGCGCTGCTTCGGCGTTTATGTACGCCTCGCTCGTTGACAGAACGTTGTATCGCCAATCTGGCATCGCAGATAAGCACCATCACTTCGACGCACTAAAGTTATAAATTGTCATCACCAATAACATTCACGATATTTTCTAAACATTCCTTATGAGAGTCGAATGACAAAAATAAATTTTACTGCGGTCGGCATCTGCAATCAACCATTACACCACTGCATTATAATATTTGCCTGTGTCAAAAAATAAGATGTTAGAGCTAAGCGTTTAACGTTCAATTCCTACGTCGAAGTGATCTTGCGTAAGTGAATTAAAGGTCAATGGCTGGAAGTCGTGCTTAGGAAACGCAATTATTTTAAAAGTACTCAAAATTGTTATCGCGGCTTGCATGATAATAACAGATGCGGGTTCGTGTCGGTTCTGAGACTAATCGCTGCTTACAATATTTTTTTCTATAAATTATTTACGGCCAGGGATTGCTATCTTAAATTTACTGCGGGAACACACGTGAATAATAAGATTAAATTCCATAATACCGCCAGCGGAGGTCTACACGTCGTATGGCGCAACAAACTTAATGCTGGCTTTAATAATACATATAGAATAATATTATGTATATCCAATATTATCTTGACCAAGTCTATTACCGCCAGTTGTAATAATACAGATTAGTTTCGAAGACAGTTTTATTTTTTAATGGGAATGTTAGTTACCAAGGCACTTACTTAGTTTGATATGATACTTTTCAAGAAGATAGACTATGAAAGTAGATATGTATTACGAGCTATGCAGCTATGATTTGAATAAAAAACATACTACAGCAGTATATTATACCTAGTTTAATTTTACGTGAAACATTTACGGTAATCACTTGCCACGGTCCCTCTGGCCGAGTGTAGCTAGCAACAAACACATCTGATGTTTTTCTACGGTCAATGAACGAAAATAACTAATAATTTCTTGCGTCTGCGCACGTGTTGGATAGGGAACTCTTCTATCATTACACGGACTGAATGCCGATCGCAAACCAGATTAATAAAACATGATAAACGCAAAAATAAATACTTCATTGGCGTTATTTTATACTACATTTGCTACAAATTTAAAATGAAGACACGAGATTGACATAAATATGAAAAAATTATATAGAAAGCCTAAAAAGCATGCCTAAAAAGAAAAAAGTTCGCAAATAAATCCAGTTCAAGCAATAGCGGTAGAATTATCGGATATCGGATACATTTTAGATTAATATCTTACAGGAAAAACCGTTTCCGTTTGGCAATGTAGTAAAATACTCATAACTTTTACTATGTAATCTATTAACATTGTATAAAGTGATGAAATGTGAAACGTTAAAAGATAAAAAAGTTTTCATGAATACTGGCCAATTTTGAACCGTCTTTAACACATAATTTAAGTAAAAACATTTTAGTATAATTTAAGAAACAAACATAGCTTCGGATAACGTTAAGTTTGGAATAAGGAACAGCTGATTTATCGAGCACCTTCATTTGATTCCAGAAATCCAGTTATAGTATTTACGAGTATAGTTTTCGCATCTCCAATTTATAACATCCTGTCGTGTTTATCGGAATATGCCCACAGACATACTTTCCTTAATAGCTTTTATGAGTTCACAGAACAACTAATAAGAATAACTATATGGCTCTACTTAAAAACATGACATAACTACATGCACTTGCTCATTCAACGTTTAACCACAAAATGTGAGGTTCATGGGTTGGGCACTTATCTATAGTTTATGTCATGCAAAGTTTTAAATAGAACTTGTATCACTATAAGGTAAATGTTTTTTGAAAAGTTAAACCGATGGAACTGTATCAAAGAATGCAACTGCAATTGGCGAACTTATGATTACAAGACACCGACCGCGCACACTTTAAAAATACCATGCACGTAGCTCCTATCGATTCCAGCTCCAGCACTAACAGTTAACCGGCACTTATCACTTGAACTGACTCGAACGTCACTTTACCGCCAACCGTTAGTGATCGGTGTTCGAATTCGGGTAAACTCGTTTCGTACTCGCCGGGTATAGGTGCGCGTGGCTGATCGTGCGCGAGTCGACTGGTCTGAGCTGAGTGGCCTGCACCGGGCGCGGAGGGCGCTCGGGCGCAAAGCTGCCATTCCAAACGTTAGATCGCTCATCTGATCGCAGATGGTCACCAACTCACTGTACACCGACCAGTGTTGTCAATTTAGCCCTTTCGGGGCTAGATGTAGCCCTTTCTTATGGTTTTTCAGCCCTTCAAATAATTATTTAGCACCTAGCCCAATTTCTAGCCCCAAAACCATTTTCCGCTATCTTGAAAAAAAGGCACAAATTCAGGTTTTCCACGAACTTTTTGATGCAATCGACCGAAAAACCAATGTAGGTAGTGAAAGATATCAAAAAAATGTCCATTATCGTACTTGTAGAGCGTCATAAGCTATAGTCCTATTTTCAATGTATTGGACGAATCTAGCCTTTTTTAATACTCTATTTAGCCCGAAAACTTGATACCGAGTTGGCAACACTGGGTACGACTGTCTTCGACAGCACGACTTCCACAAACAAATCCTGCTCCATATTCATGAACTACCAACACAAAGGTGTTTCAGGTTTGTAGTTGACATCGCCTATAATCCTGCTTATGGGAATTGTGTATTAAATTTTGCATGATGAATGTTAAGCTTCTTCGTCAATGAACTGGTTTTGTTAAGCAGGTTTACAAAGTTAAACAAACGAATGTTGTTCGTTCACAGGATACTAAGTAAAATAAATAGTTAATTTAAAAATAAGTCCCGTGTAATAAACCGATTTCAGCTCACGATCTCAGATCTTATAAATGTGACTTTTTCATATGATTTGACATATTTCAACACCTCAAACCGAAGCTTGAGATCGCAGACGGGCCTTTAAATAAAGCCATGGCAAACATATACTGAACTATATTAGCTAGAATCTCTACTTGAACCGGATACTAACCACTGGTTCAAGCTTCATCAAGCTGGATCAAGATCTTTAGGTGATCGCTACGGAACGTCATTACATACCCTGGCTAGTTCGCGAGGAGTCAAGGACATAGAGATCAAAAAGCATTCACAAAATTATGATAGGGAGGATAGTTTTAAATTAGCACCAATGTCCAATCCAGAGGTTAGTTTATTAGGTCAGGGCAGTTTTTCGTAATAAGGAACACAAAAACGTCACAAATACGAACTGAATGTAAAGTTATGTGAAAAACACATAAAAGGTTTCACATAGTCATTCTGGAGTGCTTTAGTATTTAATCAGTACTAAGAGAAGATGCGAGATCAACAGTGGAACAATAATGGGTTGTAACGAGCCATTATTCAGGCTATGGCATGCAGTAAATGTATTGTCACGAATTCACTAAACTAGTTTTCTCTCCTAATCAGAACGTATAGCTAGTGTGTAACAAGTAACAACAAAAGGTTTTTGTTTGGATCCTGCGGGTACCGAGAGTTATTATATTATTAATTATTATCATTCTAGGAGAAATATTGTTCTTCTGTCAACTGAAGAACTTAATTTAGTTCGAAAACAAAAGCTTATAGCTGTAATAGTACGCCGTCGAAGATTTCATTGCATTGTCGCTTTGCAAGAACTAGTCAGAGAATAAAATCAATGTGTTTGTTCCTTTATTTCTACATATTGTACATTAATAGTGAGATTCTCAGAAGACAAAACGCGAACAATCAAAGAAACATACTTAATCATGGTGACAGAACAAAACGACCTTTATTTCTAGTCGTAAGAATATTGCAACATACAGATAAATCTAAAAGTGCCTGTAAATTAAGATAGATAGCATCGTTCAGCGAAGGTTACTCTGATGGCGATGAAAGGAAAGTTGACCTGTAATAATAGAAATAAAAGATAAAGCCATGCTTAGGTGGGGTTTATAATTTGTAAGCTAGAAAAATATCCCAGGATTATAAATACGAGTACAAAGTTACAGAGTACAACTTTGGTTGATTATCAGTAATACATGACATAATTTAAAATGTATTATATAATATATTAACCATATTTTTAACGATTTTATACATTCCGAACAAATTAATTAAATTATCGAACTGAAAGTAATAGTTACAATATCACCCCTATAACATAGACAATATTATTCGTGGGTTTTATTGTTACTCGCTACCGTTGCTGGGGGACAGTTGTACCCCAAAAAACTTCCCTTCGAAAAGATTTATCAGTTTTAAACCGTACACACAAATGCATTACCTTATCGCTTCGTGTTGTAGGACCGGTTCGGATCAAATAGACGTATTTGCATTCGCGGCAGACTGGCAACGACGAGTTCAGTCAACAACTTTATAGCCTTGCCTAGGATCCAGCGCTTAAAGTGTTCGCGAGGTAACTTCAAGAAAAATACGCCTAAACTAGAAAGATAAAAATAAAAGAAATAACTCAGTTTTTTTAATGGAAATAGCCGGCAAACGATATGACGATCCACCTGATAGTATGTGGCTATCGTCGCTTATGGACATCAGTAACACCAAAGGCATCACTGATGCGTAGCCGGCCAAGAAAAAAAGAAGATAAATAAAGAAAGAACTGGCTCTCGCTCTGAATACGGCTATTTCAGTTACCCCATTGATAGTGATTTACCTGTCGAGTAAGGTAACTTGAAGAAAATTACATAATATGTATTACTTTACTGTGTAAGGCGATAAAGGCAAACATTTAATTGGACACATAACTATTATTGCGATCGGATGTTCCTGATGATGATATAATATGACCACACCACACGTCGTGCCAATATGGATTCGTAGTGCAAATATTAAGTATAGAGGGGTTAAATTCTTAAGTAAAACAAGGGATCATAGAAGTCAATGCACTCAGTTTATTGAGACAAAATAAGAACATAATCTTTGTATTTAAATTGATTACAGTCCAGTCCTTACAGGCCGAATATAACAATTTTCTTTGTGAGACTGCAATTTGATAATATAATAGTGTGCTCGTTCAGATTCCTGATTGATGGATCGCCTGTTTAATTAACCCATTATGGCTCCATAATGATGAACTATTGACCTATAATCTTGTTCAATTTAACGCTGCTCTAATGTGATATTCGAAAACAAGTTATTATATATGTAATTTTATGATTATTACTAACAATTACTATTTAATTTATTAATAAACATAAAAAAATTATTTATTAACTGATAAATTAATTGATTTTAAATTTAGGTCAAATATTTTATGCTTTCGGTGTTTGCGTGGAATAAGAAAATAATAAATAAATGAATATTATAAATAAATAAACGCTTACACTCATACCCCCGAAGTAGGCTATTTACCTACCTGTGTCGCGGGTGGCATGGACTACACATATAACACATCACAATAACACCTATGACCTGAGTACAAATATTTATTATATCTGTCACATAAATATCTGCACCGGCCGGAAATCGAACACGAGACCCCTCGCTTCGCAGGCAGGGTCGCTACCAACTAGGCTAAGTTGTTAGCGACGCTACTTTACCACTAACTTAGCCTAGTAGGGTCGTCATCAATAAATCAAATATAAGGCAAGGCTGCTTATGGCAATAATTGATACTGGATTGTAATGTACTATTTGTGACCTGATATGTACGCATACTTGAACAAATAAATTCATTCATTCATTCATTCATTCATCATTTATTCATTCATTCATTCATTCTGGAGAGAAGTGATTTTGAAACATTCACGGTGCTGCTCTAGTGCAAAGTAATACAACCTTTTAAGACGATTTTTCTTTAACTAAATCCTTACATTTACGCGGTTCATGGGAACGATCGATATAGTAAGCGGCTTAGCTAAGTATTAGTATGGGAAGCCGACTCAGCAGTCGCTAAGTCAATACACATTGAGCAAATAAGTAAATACACCTCCGTGGCCTATTTGCCTCTTCCCGTTTCAATCAGAAAAGATAACAATCAGGCATGTGTGCGTTGTTCATGCATTTACTTTTTTAGTTTAAATTTAATTCTTGATTGAATGCATAATTAGGTATGTATACTTAAAAAGAATATGTAGTGCATTGTAAATAGCTTAATAACTTATTGACACAATGAGATAACAATAAAGATATTAACTGGTATAAATATTACACAATACATACATAATTTTGATAGCTGCATATTTTTTACGAGTAACCGCCGCTTTGCTTTGGTATTCTTTATTTTTTACACCTTGGGATACATTATTGGAGTTTTAATAAGGATCCCTAATTTTTTTCATAGTATAATATAGCCTATGTCAACCGGCGATAGTCTAGCTTTCCAACAGTGAAAGAAATTTTCAAATCGTTTCAGTAGTTTAGGAGCCTATTCAATGCAAACAATCAAATCTTTCCTCTTTATAATATTAGTACTGAAGTATAGATAATTAATTTTTAGTACTTCTTACTCTACATTATAGAGTCCAATCAAAAGTTGGAGCAAATGCAGAATTTACTTTATATATTTATTTATACGTAAAAAAGCATCAATGCAATTGCTGTACCTAACATACGTAGTTAAAAAAGGTCCGAGTACAATTCATAAGCACCTGAAAATGGTCAGCAATTCATGAGATACAACAACGAAAAGCAAAATCGCATCACATTTTATAAATAAAACCGGCCATGTGTGTATCGGCCCACGCGTAATGAGTGGTTCCGTTGTATCGTTTAATACTCCTTAACGACATTCTCATTTAACTGTGATATAGATAGTTTTCCCTTTAAAGTCATCATATAATATGCTGTGCCAGGAATTTTTATGTGCAACTTTTACCATTTAACTGGCAGAAGGAGGAATACTTGACCATGATGAGATTCTAACCAAAATTAGCACTGTAAATGCCAAAATTACGCGCAATGACCCCTGAATAGAAAAATGGTTTTTGCATACCATTAATATTTTTTGAAGACCATAGACCAAAATAAACATCCCCACGTTAAATACCTGTAAGGGAGATTATCCTGAAAAAAGGAACCCTAAAAATGCTTATTACTTACTGACTATTAATTTGGGATACTAGCAAGCGCTAGTATTTCATGAAGAAACGTTTGCAATTACATACATTAGTATATGAACAAAAACATAATTGAATTTCATATGAAGCTAGTTATAAGCGCTATCATGTCGTGCCCAATAATTGCACATTGATTCGAATGTTGCTGAAATACATAAATATTCATTAGTCATAATTACACACCCATTACACCCACTCGAGTTCAGTGACGAGCCCAGCTTACAGCGATGTAAGCCATTAGGATACAAAAAAATTGTAATTTTGTTTTATGATGTTTTAATTGTTGTAATCCACGCCTAATGTGCTTGAGGTACAAAATTACCAATTAAAATCTCTTAAATTCTTTTTAAATTACGGTTACTTAACGGATTTTTTTAAACGACACCCGATATCTATACTAATATTATAAAGAGGAAAGATTTGATTATGTATGTATGTGATTGATGTTGTATGTATGTATGACTGTATGAGATTAGAGAGGCTCTGAAATAGCTTAAAAACAACAAGGCACCTGGTGATGAGGGGATCACAACAGAGCTGCTAAGAGCTGGGGGAAAACCCCTCCTTGTGGCGCTCCAAAAGCTGTTTAATTCCGTCCTCAATACTGAGACTACCCCGGAAGCGTGGAGCAGAAGTATGGTGACACTGTTCTTTAAAAAGGGTGACGAGACCCTTTTGAAGAACTACAGGCCCATTGCACTTCTGAGCCACGTTTATAAGCTGTTTTCTAGGGTCACTCACTAATCGCTTATCGCATTGCACGCATTGCCCCCTCTCCCCCCCCTCCCCTAGCGCTGGCTCTGCATTTACCTGAGACATGTGACCAGTTCGGTAATTCCAAATTCGAGAAAGAAGTCACTCGTAATCCAACTCGGATGGGCTGCGTTCTGGAAATTGCGTCATAATATCTTGTCGTCCAAAACATAACCTACGTACCTCAGTGAACGGGCGGGTATCCGCAGGATTCAAAAGGCTCAGGACCGGTAAGAGTGACGCTTGTTAGGAGAGGCCTATGTCCAGCTGTGGACTTCCGAAGGCTAATCGATGGATGGATGATGAAGGTCCCTTTTTTATGCAGCGCATTTTAAATGTAACATGTATACACGTTATTTATGTTTAATACTAATATAATATATTTATAATATTGTAAGTAAGTTTTCCATAATATTGTAAGTATTGTATGTAATGTAACCCATCTCATGTTGTTTATAGTTTTAAAAAACTAGTAACGCCCCCTAGTATACGGTGTATTAACTATCACAAGCCTTGATTACAAGTATAATACTGATTGCCGACACGATAACTAGGTGGCGCAGTACGCTTTCATTTTGTTATAGCTACTCCACGACAGATGGCGCTGTAAATGATTATTTGTTTTTATAAATTTTTTAAAAAGAAAAATTGTATGTAAGTATCATTGCGTTGTTTTCTTGTAGGTTTTATATCTATGTTGAAAAAATAGTGTTCGATTAGTGTGTTTGTACTTCTTACGTAATTAAAGTACCTACCTTCCATACAATAATAAGATGCCGACTAAAAACAAAGTTAAGTGGTAGGTATAGAAGCGCTCATAGCCCCGGCGGCTTGCGTCGATCCTACTGAAGTGATCGACAAAGTTAAGCAACAGCGGGTGCGATTGGTAGTTGGATGGGTAACCGCACTGACCGCTAGTGGCAAAAAATTCTTGAGCTTTTCCGTGCTTCAGAGGGCACGTAAAGCTGTCGGTTACGGTTGTTATCATAAGATAACAGTCGTTAAGCCACGTCGGAGGACCTCGGGCGATTTGAATACTTCCGACACTCGGATTGACCACTAACCCCCTCCACCAATTCGCACTGGCGGCACTGGAGCAGCGTGGTGGAGTATGCTCTCCTCCTCAAGAGGAGAGACCCACCCGTGCTCAGATATATGTATATGTACATTATACCTACTTATTCTGTAGTGTAGGTCATTGACTTTCGTGCAATAACCTGTGAGTCAGTTGAGGTAACAAAGATTATGTTTTCCGGCAATTTTTATGTTATGTTAATCTACCTTAAATAAAAAGTTTATCGTCATCTGTCATCCCTAGTTTTACCTACCTACGTAGGTATGTGGAGTAATCATTATAGTATTTACCATTGAAGATGATGATTAATCATAATTATTGTCCTGATAAATATAATGTCATTGACTCATTAGGTATTAAGTTGAGGGTATTTAAAAATAGAAATTTCCTTGAGGTAGGTGCGTTATTTCAATGTTTATCCTGCAAGTAGAGGTAGGTTCAAAATTTTTGAATCACAGCAAATAAAGATAATGATTAGATTAGTACAAACAACCTACAAACCTCAGTTTGGTCTGAGTATGAAACTAACAAGATTTATGTTAAACTCCAAAGTAGCTCTAGTTAGTCTCGAGGGGTTACTGTAAACTAATTAAGGCGATGCAAGTCCTCGACATTTAGTTAGTTACGGTTCAAACTTCAATCTTCCCTTCGACCCAGCTCGATGCGGGCGGCGCGTCACGACGGGTCAGGAGCGCATTACAACAATATACTCGTACCTACATATTGGCCAATACCCATTGTTCTCCGTTAGGACAGGTGTCTCATGTACATACCGAAGGATAATTTATTCAATGCAAAATTATTTGTATGCAGACTATATGATGATATCACTATTTTGGTGATGGCCCATGCGTCCGGCCGCGGCCGCTCCGAGCGCAGGACATAAGGCGTCCTTCCTCACCCATCCGGTGCCGCGTCGGTCATATCAGTCAGTGAGGCCGTGTGTACCGTTAGCGTGTATTTGCACATCGTGACTGCGTTTTTTGGAACGGTCATTTGCTTTCTAGTTGGAACTGTTACTAAACAACGTTTAAATCTAAGTCAGTGATCGATCTGGCTGTCTGAACTTATTCTATTGTCTTACTACATAAGTGGTAGTTACCTATTTATTTTTTATCTTTTAATGCTTAATTTTTTTTTCTAAAATATCATCAGCTGATGAACATTAAGACCCGTCCAGATCGTACCTAAATGCTGTACACCTAAAACCTAGAAGTAACTAGGTAGTCATAGGCATGTATCAAGCAAGTTAATACCTAGTGCATATTATGATAAGCTAATAATAATAGCACAGAATAGTTATTTATAAAATTGACCTGATATCAGGAGCAGACGCAAATTAATACCGATATTGCTAAAGATTTATGGTGCACATGCAGAGAAGACTGCTAAATATTTAGACCGATTTATACATACATACATGTATTATAGAAATCGATCAACACACTTACATTAATAAAAAATAATGAACATATTATTTAATTAATAAAAAATTTTAATTTTAAAGCACATAGGCACATCCTACTAATTTTGACAATAATTACAAAATTTTATCAACTCGTAAATTAACGATATTGATACAGATTATGTAATGAAGTTGAAATGTTGTTCTCGTTATAATATATGCATTTATGACACTTTATTATGCAAAGGCCTCTCGTGGATTGATATGACATAAATTCTATTACTGAATTCATTTGAAATAATGTCATTATTCAAATCAGCATGAAGTGGATTTTGCTGACCCAGAATCTTTCGGAATGAATCTACGCGTGTACGAATTATGTGTTACTGCAAGATTTTACACTTGAGCAAACATAATATTTTCTAATAACAACAATCCCTCCACGCTCGCATAATTAGCATCCTAAAACGAGATCCTTTTTAGTGAAAGACTTCTTGTTCCTTTTATCTATTACATATTATAAAGTAGTTTATGCCCGCGGAAGTTTAATAAAACTATAAACGCCTATTAAATCATCCTAGAAGAACATACAACCCGGATAAAATATATCCTATTTTCTAATCCAGGACATGCCCTGTCTGTGTTCTAAGTTTCATCTTAATCCATACAACGGTTAGCACTGATGAAAACACAAAACATCAACATCCAAACATCTTCACAAACTTTTACATTTATAATATTAGCATTTATGTATATGTCTTCTGTGATATTAGTAGCATCACAGAAGAAATAATAGTACATAATATATAATATGTAATAGTAATTGAAAATTAAAAACCTTATCGCAACGAAAACACTGTACCTAAGCTTATGCAAATTCTATTGTCTACAAGTCGTGTCTAAAAGATAGATAAAATATTGAGAACAGCCATCAATCATTGATTTTTATAATTGATCAAATTTAATGCATTGACAATACAAATAAGACAATTTTATCACCCTATGACCCGAGTACAAATATTTATCTGTCACATAAATATCTGCCGCAGACGGGAATTGCACCCGGTACCTCTAGCTTCGTAGCATGAGGCTTCGAACTACGATGTCTTCATAAAGAGAATACAGAGTCGGCCGGTACTCATAAAGGTAGCCTTAATAATTAAATCGCAGTATAAAAAATAGGCTTTATAATTATGTTTTCTTTATATTATAAATATAAATGTGTACCTCCATAACTTAATCAAGATAAAACAACCTCCCGTGTACACTGCTCCCTGAATTACTTTCGTCGTATCTCGCTACCGTAAAACAGTAGAAAACAGTGGGAACTAGTGTTGGGCTGCTCTGTTAAAAGGGTAAGGGAAGCGAGTAATTAGCACCACAATGGACACTCCGGTTAAATATTCAGACGGCAACGGCTTGCTTCTTATGAGGATGTTTGTAGGCTGAATGTAAAGGGATTCTTAGGTCTCTGAATAAACACCTACAGGAGAGACACACTGCACCATGTCATAACTAGGAGATTTTGTTTACGTAACTAAACTGGAGACACTCACAGGACCGGACTTAACCACCATGGCTATAATTTTAAATATGTAAATCAATAAAAATAATAATATAAATAGAAAAGTACAGGTATAGCCCACAGGGTACAGCCATTATCAATGCATCGATATAATAATCAGAACATAGTTATTTAAAAAAAATGTTGCTGGTAGCAAAGACCTGTCTGGCAATAAATAAAATATCTGATCGGTTTGGTGGAATCTCCTACAATATTGTGCAGCAGCAGGTGCAAAGTAATTACATTACGTTTTGCTGGCGGCAAGAGCGTCGCCATCCGGCGCGGCGCGGCGCGCCGTAGTCGTAGCGTTGAAAACCTGATTACAGGAAAATATGTTTTGATTTTACAGATAGATGTATGTACAATGTATTTGCAGATACAATTTTAAAGACAATATTATGTTTGAGATCATCAAATACGGAATTCGCTTTATGTCTAGCAGTGGACAATGTTTCAAATACCAATCACTAGATCACTAGATGTATGATAAGAACTTTTAACACAGAAACTGATATCATTATTATTTAACGATATGACAATTTCAGTAAATAGGAATCGATGATTTTATTCTCGAGTCGACTCTCCTTCTTCCTGGCGAGGCACTCATATTGAACTAGGTATATTATCATTTCTAGTCACCGAATCTAAATTCAAAATTATTCTTATTACAAACGTTATGATAAAGTTCCAGTGCAAGGTATTATATTTATTATTTCCATATGCATTTTCACCATTGCTTACACCGAGATAATACTAGACATCTTTATTTACATACAACATTATTGACATACCTACGTAACAAATTACTATAAAATTATTAACTCTATTTATCTATTTACGTATGAGTCTTTTAAAGTCCTCTGCTGGACCCTAGTACCCTCTGAGAGGGTCCCTCTCCTACAACTTATTCGGGCCTATTATGTTTACTGAATTAATATTTATTTAATTTATTATTCTACATCAGATTAACTGTTATATGGATTACAACAGGATAATTAATAATCTAATTAATTACGGTAAAACTTAAGTCCAATTAGGTCAACGAATTTCGAATCGTCAGCTGAAATAGATTGGATTGACAGTCTGATGCAATCAATGCTGATTAATACCAGTCATGAATATGAAGAAAATAGTTTTGTTTCAATCATTGCAAAATTCGATTTTGGTGATGCATTTGTGTAACAGATAAAATCCGTGGATAAAGTAATAATCTCGGGCATCGATAATATTTTAGAAACACTTTTATGAAGTGTAAGGTTCTTGATTTTATTTTATTTAAATATGTAGATGGTTCTCGAATGCTTGGATATGTTATTGTAAAAGCCCGTAGGTATATTGGTAAATGGTAAATCTTAGGTTTTACTGTTAAATCTTAGGATTTACCGATATTTAGAATAAAATGTTTATTTTTTATTTATTATGTTTATTAAGAGGTTTTATATACGGGTGATTACAATATTATTGATCTGCAAGTCCGTTCTACACTACTACATTACCCGCCAGCTGGCTAAAGAACAGAAACACAACCTAACATTTACCGTGTCTCTGAGGTAAAACCTAAGATTTACCGAGTGTATGATTGTATAAATTCGAAATGAACAGTAATCACAGCACACTTCGGACTTTTACCATTAAAAATTGGTAAATCTTAAGATGTACTTTAGTTCGGCATTTACAGTCACACATACACCGCGGAACAGGAGCAAAGAAAAAAAAGAAAAGCGGGAAAATATGGCGCGTAGTAGAGTTATGACCAATTAAAGTATATTGCATTTGTTTCAGTTTAATGCCCGTTACCCATGTTACCAACAACAAGGCTACGTGTACTAGCGTGCAGAATTGTGAGCATTAAGTTAGTTATTATTATAATAGCCTATACCAAAATATGTAGATAAATAATTTGTTCCTACATTTTAGTATTTTTGCAGCTTTTGCTAGCAAGAAATTAATTCGTCTGTCTCATTAACACGTTGAATCCATTTGCATAAATACATTTGCGTTCCTGACTACAGTAACGACCTAGATTTATATAAAAAATATTTTAAGACCAAAACAAAGAATTTACGCTTCAGACAAAGTATAAATTATATTATAATATTAAATATATTAATAATCACCAACGTAAGTCGAAACGTGACTTCCGTAAATTATCCAAAAGCCATTTAAAAGCCGGTTATGATAAGTTATCGTAAACGAGGACAATAGACCCAAGAGCGAGTTTTCACAATAATTTCAAAATGAAAAGCCAATTTGTAAAATGAAAGCGAACTTTAATAAATATTCATCAATGGTTCACTTCACAATAATACAAACCTTTAGGGACACAGCAGTTCATAATAATATAGAATGTACAGAATATGATAAATTTTTGTTCGTTGGCGGACCTACATTCCTATATCGTTTTCTTTTTGTTTATTTAGTTTACGCATTAATTAAAAGTACATAATTACAAATGAATGATGATGATTCACGATTGATGATTTATGAAAAGATGAAAGAAATAACTGATGAAAAGAAAAACATGTCTGGAAGGAATTAGACATAAAAAGATTTTTGATTTTTTTACATAAAAAGATAAGTAATGAAATACACAATATACCTGATCTAATTCATAGTGCACACAGTAATGACAGAGACACAGACTAGGCACTTGCTAGTTCGTTTGTTTTGTACAAGACTACATGTTAGTACGATCAAGCCAAACCTGACCAAATATCCGGAGTAATTGAAAATCGTTTCAATTATTAACAAAGCACTATTCCATGAACTACGGACGGCGCAGTACTTCCTCAACAATCGCGATAATCATTTTATTGTCGCGCTGGGCTATTGGGGTCGTTCGTATGCAAATCGATAGACCATAGGACCACGGCAATCAAATTGTATGGCACACATTTAAATAAATCAGCAACTATATCCACATTCGGTGTTCCGTTATGTATTATAACTAATGCTTTAATTCGTGCGTTCAGATACTTGTTGTGAAGAATTGTCAATGCTATAGTCTGATGAATACAATTAATAATGGACGTCATGTAAGAGTTAATTAATTTATATATCAATGCCATATTTTTTTGTTTATTTATATTGTTGAATTTTTTTTCTTTGTACATTTAGAGAGGGATCGTATAATAAAACAAAGTTATCGCCTAGCTCATAAAACCACTAATGGCGAACTTAAGAAAGTTAAGAGACTATCGCCTTAACTCAGAGTCACTAACGGTTACTTTAATTGCTCCTTAGTAAAGAATGACCATACAAATTCTGTACTAAGGAGCGATTTAAGTAACCGTTAGTGACTCTGAGTTGGGGCGTATGCTACTCGACGTTGCTAACAACTATAATAAAAAACATGAGAGGTGTTAAGGGACACCCGGATGAAACGAAGTTCCTTTCGATTAAGTAATGTTTTGTTGTACAGCGCCATCTCTGTAAAACTTAATTAATCACGCTCGCGTGATTCAGAAAGTTGTCCAGTACAGCGCCATCTCTGTAAAACTCACTGAATCACTTCAAAAAAGTGTCATCATTCGTAAGAATCAAAAAGTGTCGTAATTTTCCGTCTAGCCCCCTTTCACAACGCGCGATAAGGAACTTCGTTCCAAATATTCATAACTATAATTAGTTATTGTAATCAATACAACGGGCACGAGCAATAACATAAGAGCTTGTGTTCACGATGTTATTGGGCGACGCTTGCGATGTTTGCTTTCGAGCTAGAGTCTAGACAACCGATGACTTTGGGTTGCACTAAAATGTGTGTCGAGGTTGCATCAACAGCTCTAACTTAATGTATTCTCATTTATTGACACATTTTCTTGGCTTCATAACATTCTGTACATATTACCTACCTAGATGTAACATTAAGCAAGAATTTGCAATCCTTTGGTATAACCACATAACGCTGCCCGCTATGGACAAAACCAATGATATTATAAGTAAAAAAGAGGTAGATATGTCACTAGCGCGCCGAAGATGAAGATAGTAAGAGCAGTCAATTGACCTCGTCTGCTCATAGTCGCTCTGTCAACACGACACAAGTACTGAGTACAAGACGACAGTTTTGTTGTTGTCAGAAGTGCTTGAGATTTGATATACAACGTTTAAATGCCTTTGTGTATTATTGTAATGCGATTGGTGTAGTGAAACAAAAGATAAACGTATATATGTGTTGCAGCTCTTTTCGGAAAAGATTTTTTGGTTGATTTGTAAGGGCGTGACGTATCTATAAATATCATTGAACAAAACAAAACAATACAATGATGCGTCATGCCACTCAACATCGTTGGTGATCTCAGTGATCGTACTCGTGTCTCGTAAAACTTGTAAATAGTTGTGAACGACCCGACTGATTAAGGTAATACTCGTATTTACACAATGTAGGTCTACATTGTGTATAGAGTATAAACGACCCTGTAGACAATTTCGTAGCTAACCTGTGTAGCGCGCGAGGGACCCCAGGTTCTATTCTTGGTTCGGACCTACGTTTATGTAATGTCATAGGTGTTGTATGGACAGTATGCATATATCTGAATTGTATTTTAAAACGTGAGGATCTGACCAGCTATCTACACAACGGCGAGTCCATGACAAAATCACTATAAAGTATAAACGTATTCTATCATAAATAACAATTATTTAATATCTGACACCTCACTTCCTTTATCTACACCTATTTAAAATGTAATTCATTAATTGGCATATTAAATTATTTATATTCGTTGTCATAATTAAATTCAATGTCTACCTACTTGTCTTTGAGGTAGGCAAAAACTTAATTAAAAGAGGTTGGAGGAGTAGAGGCGATAAATTAAACAGATTTGACTTCCTCAAACTTTTTACGCCAATATTGCAACTTGCAAGCTAGAACAGTTCTTACGTAATAAAAAATATGTCTGTACAAAGTAACGGCATACCTACCATTATAAGCATATTAAGGTTAAACTATGTTCGAGTTCATATATCATATGTTTGGTTATCTATCATATATTTGGTTGAATTTAGACGAACGAAAACAAAAAGCATACTCATGCTGTTCCGTACTCAGTCACTGACCTTAATTGCCACTAAGGTAAAACGATGTTAAAATAGAACCGCCGATTTAAAACCTCGTTTTAATCATCGAAGTGAATTATTAAACAAAAAAAAATTAAAGTAAGAAACATTATGTCAGCCAGCATTTATGATTATGTACGCACGAATTAAATACTAATTATGTTTCATTTTAATTATTAATTACTTATTAATAAACATGCAACTGCCGTTAACGACTGTTTAAATTACTTAAATACAGCTTACACGCATAGCATTATACGTACACAAACTCTCATAAATTTTTAGTATTCTGTCCCGTATAGAGGATCGCTCGCTTTTCTGTCTGTCTGTTAACTCAATTTTCTCGGAATAGTCCGATCACAGATAGACAATGACGTGAAAAAACGAAAACTGTGGACCTACACAAAAATAATAAATCTTATAATTCCCACACTATAAAACCTTTTGTTTTTTAATATATTTCGATGTAATTAAATAAAATAATAGCTCTTTACCTATGAAATTAGAGATTTTATAACCAGCATTTTCAGATTTAATTATCTGATGATTGGCGCGCAATTCGAAATTCAAATGAATTTTATTCGAAAGCCGTGTTATTTTAATTTCAAATTCAGTCATTTGTTCTTAGATAGTTTTATGTTTTTGTGAAATTGTGGTCGTTTTTGGCGCCATGGATAGTTAAAGTTATCAGTGTTTATGAGATAAAGCCTGGTGACAGACAGACACACAGACAGACAGATAGACAGACAGACAGTGGAGTCTTAGCAATAGGGTCGTTTTTACCCTTTGGGTAGGTACCCATCCCTAAAAGTGAGCTCACAATTCTTTATTCTTTTGATCCTCGCTCTCTGCGTTACCTATTTAATTTCTTGATGTCTTTTCAAGATTTGCTGCAAAACATTATAGTGAAAAGCACGAGTGGTGCTTTGTTATACTATCTTAATATAAACGACTTTATCATCCCAACATAACAAGGGTATTCTTGCTTTTATACTTTATTATTTTATTTATTTATTTATTTATTTAATATAAACATCTCCTCCAGCGTGCACCGGAGACCTTATATGCTAATTTACATATTTTACCATAGTTCACTAATTTAATTCAAAATACATAATAAATTGTCAACATTCAAATTAAATCACAATTTCATTAAATTACTATTACAATTTACAATTACGACTATTATAATTATTTTATATACATGAAAATTTAAGCCACTTAATGTTTTGTCAAAATTTCATACCTAGTAAAGTCAATTTAAAGCCACTTCACCGTGCTTCCATTACCTCGACACACCTTGTCAGTAACAACTTTACAATAATTTACTAACAGTGTTCTGCTCTTCCTATCATTAAACATTATTTTTAAGTTTTCTGTAGTTATTTCCATATTTGTCTTTATTCTTAATTCTAATCTAAGTTGTGTGAATCTCGGACATTCAGTCAGGATGTGAACTACGTCTTCAATTATTCCATTCTCGCAGACGCACCACGGAGAGTCGCGCAGCTTCATTTTGTGCAAATACTGGCCGATGCCACCATGCCCGGTCAATACTTGAGTTAGCAGCTTGTCCGGCCAGTACCTGCGAGCGTTCACATATGCAGTGTGGCCATCCGGCAGGAAATGGCGGATAGGTTTGTTTTCACTATATGTGACATATATGTCGTTCCATTTAGCAAGTGTTTCCTGCCTGATGACCATTTTTGCTTTTATACTTTTATCATCTTTTTTTTACTTAAAATAAGTTAATCCTGACCACAATCCCACCTGATGGTAAGTGGAGATGTGGTCCAGGGTGGAGAGCGCACTAACTTAATAAAAGCCTATTCACCATCTATTCACTCCTTTTTTGAAGTCATCCACGTTTATCATCTATTTAAATATGTGCTGAATTCAATTTTTTATTGTTTAGGAAAGAAATAACAACAAACATTATGAGATACGTCTAATTATAGATAAAAGAAATAATAATGGTAGCATTACTGAAATTTAATGAAATATTAACTCGAACGTAGAACAAAGCCTTTCGATATACGATGTACGTAGTAAGACAAAACAAAATGCCAAAAGCCCTGTAATTATAGCCCGAGGCAACGGCTCTTCATCAGCTATAATGAAGACATTATCGCCACACAGAGATTTAATTGTTGTAAAAATATATCGCACTCACGCACGCAAGGGGAACCGAATAACGGAACGAGATAAGTCAGGAGGGTTGTTCGGCATTGCTCCTCGTCTGGACCGGGCCTGTCAATAATTTCCTCGGGAATAGGCGTAGTCATGACGACGAGGGTGCGTTTTCAATGTGACGGTCGCTGCCCTCCGAGATCCGTGAAGTACAGTGGGTGCAACAAAGAGGGACGGAGGACTGAGAAATAGCCTGTTGTCTAGCTTTTTATTTTATGCAACGGAGCTCCGTAATGCAGCAAAGATTGCTTCTTCGATGTTGACGAATACAATGCTTGCAAGCGCTGATAACATCGGCTTTTATTTAAAACTTTATTGAAAAAACTTTTACCTAGAATCAACAATAGCTTTTATTTTACAGCATTGAGTTTTAAATTGTAAACTTTAAAATGTCCTGCAAATTTTTCATAGCAACAGAGTTCAATAGACTGCTTGCACAGTTTTCTATTATTTCACGCTTCTAACTTTACAAATCGGTCGTGAACTCGCGCCGTGATAGTTTTACAGGTAATCTTATTTTGAATAAATACTGGTGGTAGCGTATTATTTATATTTAAAAATTATAGACTTTCATCTCGATCGCACGAAATGAGGTTGTAGCTTTACTTTTGAATAAGTACACTACACGTTGACCTAATTAACAATTGCTGTATTGCTGTACATATTTTTATGGAAAGAGTTTTAAAACACGATCGCAATCATTAATTTTGCCACTAAAGCGATAACGAGGTTATGTTATGAAACGTTTCAATTTAACATTTCTACGTACACGTGCTTATAATTATATGAACCACTACACAAATGTTTATTAATTTACTTTGTGATTAATTGTACCTACTTAGTACTTTTATTACCTAATGAGTTCTAGATCAAGACGTTGCCACCACCACAACACGTAATATAAGTGAGAAATAAAATGTTTTAACTATCTAACACGAGCAGATTCAGGTATAGTAGAGTGAGTGACTAATGTTAATCCAGTATCTTGTTTCCACCATTATAAAACATTTTTTTATTTATTTTTCTCCCTGATGACCTTGATGGATTTGAATGTCATAAAAAAATTTATAATTAAGTACGTTGAATTATTCGTAAATATTTTATTATAATACATCAATTTGACTAAAAAAGTAAACGTAAGTGAAAAGTAAATGTTCTAACTAGAGTCAGGTAGAGCAGAGTAACTAATGTAATTCCGGTAAAATAATTTGCGTCAGCAGTGTCAATAATTTGGTCGGATAATATTTTTAAAAGGCCTATCTTTTTGAGATTCTCATGCTACTTTTAAATGCACTCCAGATAAACTTAGTTGAATACGTACGTCTGCAGTAATTCACACGCTTTTAATTAAAATGAAGTAACAAAAATGACATTATCTCATTCTTTGTTTAAAATCTCTGAAAATTTGTGTAATATTTAAAACACAATTCGCTTTGTGTAAGAAAGAGCCCGAACCCGGTTCATCTAAATACTATTATAGCTGACCCGGTAACTTCATATCGCCTACGAATCAATGAAAGTAGATGATACTTTTAACTAAACTTTTATAATTTTGGTTGGTTTAATAAATCAGAGATCATCGGTACAGCCGTTCTTAGCCGTTATAGTTTTTACTTTTTGTGCGCATATCTCCTCTGCCCCTCCCTCTCCCGCCTCCCCACCCTCCCTTCCCGTCCAAAAATCCGATAGGATATGACATTCACAACTAATGCCGCTTTTTACTGGTAAAATAATTTTCAAAATCGGTTCAGTAGATCCATTACCCCCTACAACCTCACAAACTCAAAGTTTATCTCTTTATAATATTAGTACAGTTCGCTAATTGATTATTTTCTCACTTAAAACTTGAATTCTGTATCATAAATAATATGTACCTGCAGTCTTCTGTCATTCAGGAATTGAGCCTCCCACGTTATTCCGTATATTTTCTCATAGTAATGTGAGAAGGTCGAGAAACCACAAGTGGTCGCGCTCTACTACTTAAACCTCTATTTAGAGTCTATTTTATACAATTTGTATTTTAGGATGATTTTAGAATCCTTTCTTAGATTTTTATTACAAGTAAATAGAAAGTGTATATCTTGTTATTCATAAATAGCCCTTTATTTAGCTTTTGAATGCTAATTTTATCTAGTACACACAAATAGGTTCTGTTACAGCCTCCTAACATAGCTGACGGTATAGACGGGTATAAATTAAGTAATCCGCAACACCGATATCGACATCGAATAGTAAGTCCATTATGTACAGGTTTCTGTCTGATGACCTTTGGCATAGACGTGTAACAAGGCACAGGCCGCTTAAAACAACCTCTCTTGTAAAACTCGACTTTATTTTCGTCAAAGTGGAGCTCTCAGACTTTTTGGTCGTTCTCGAGCTCATTCTTATCACGATTTTTGAAGCATCTCCTCAGAGTGGAAATGTACAAACCACGCCACGCTTTGATAAAAATCAAGAGAAAAATAATCATGGTTGTGCAATGTCCGCTAATGAAGTCAATGAGCGTTTATGTACTTACATAAAATTACTTTCACAAGTGACTACCCAACAACACGGACGTAGTTTTATGATAAAAATTGCAATAACGGGATATAAAGATACATTTTAATAAGCCTACCAACTACTCGTTACGTCAGGTGTAGTCAATCATTTCGAATTAGCACCATTCGATAAGGTAAACCATGGAGAACTTTCTAAAATCACGATATTTTTCTTTATAGCTTACTTAACGTAAGGTTTAAGATTTAAACAAAACATAGGATATTTGTCTACGAAAGAACTTACATAATCTCAGTCAGCATTGTTAGCAGGGATGCCAAAATATATAAGATAGATATGCTTTATGATGCATAGTACGTAAAAGTCTTGTTTAAAATATGTGAAAGTTCATCCTTCTCAAATTCTTTGTACCAAATTTTGCAGATTTCCTGCCGTCTAAGTAGTATGATATTAAGTTAATTATGTATAGATAGACAATCTATTATTATATGTACAAATTAGGTACAAGAACCTCGAGGGATTTCACTCACGCAGTTTATTTTTAATTTGTCATTTTATTTGTCCAGTTGCATGGCCGCTTATTTTATTTTTATAATTTTTAAGCGATGGACCAAAAAGATCACTCTGGCATTCGTGTTGCCAATTGGCCTAAATGTTATATAATCGTCTGTCAAGACTCGTTGACATAGTTTGAAACACTTTTCAGGGTTCTCAAGAAATATGCTTACTAGATATCGAGTTCTTAATGCGTCCACCATCCTCTTACACGAATACGTGGCCTTTTTCTACGTTAAAAGTTGAAATGCACAACAGAAATAAGATTAAATTCTAAACTAAAATATGTGTTTATATTTTACGGCTAATTTAGATTTAAGTAGTACAGTACAGTACAGTAACGTGTCTATGAATACCGTGGGATTTGGTAGTGTGGCTGGAATACAGAAGTTTTTCTGATTACCATAACCAGAAGACCAAAAACTACAAAATGCTTCATAAATAAATACATACAAATCTTAATAAAGCAAGAACTATAATATCATAAAGCTGTGATACAGACAACCGAGAACCGAGCGTGCAATGGATCATGGATGGCGTTGACCTGTCCTATTTCCGATGAGAAACAGCGTGACCGTGGAACAAATGCTTCCCTGACTGACTGAATGATAAAACTCAATATGATAGAGGCGATAGAGCTGATACCCGCATCGTTTGAACACTATTTTTAATTTTTATTACGCTTATATCGCTAACTGCTCTCGCGACTGCACTCGCGTGTTTTTGGTTATTTCCAAAAAATTAAGAAAATAAATCAACTTGAAAACAAAAATTTTGTCAACTTTATTCCCTACCCTGTGTTAATTCTAAATATCTTGAAAATAGTTTAAAGAAGTCATAGTCCCGCGGCTTGTGTCAATCCCAAGTAGCGCGGTCAGTATTTGGATGGGTGACCGTTGCTAATGGCAAAAATTTCTAAAGCCGTCGGTCCAAATGGTTATTATAACAGTCGGTTAAGTCATGTCGGAAGCCTTCAGGCGAAACCACCTAATGTCTGGGTCTGATAACCAATCACCCAAAGGTAAGTGGCAAAGAAGTCGTGGAATGCAAAACGTACTGACATAATTAAAGCCTATTACGAGTAGCATATCTAAATCATTTCATTATATTTCGGATTTGGGGAAGTCCAAATAATTTAAATAATATTAAATTAACCTGAACACTTAGTAGTCAAAACTAATCCCCAGTGGAAAAAGCTTAAGTTTATTTACCCAAATACATATTTTGAAAAAAGTTGAAATCATTTCCAACTTTTACTGCAAGCAAGTAAGAGTTTTTAGTGTTCGACGCGTGTACTATAAACAAGTCGCAAACAAGCAGGATCTAGTTGTCGAAACAAAAAAGAATTAGAAAGGTAACCGATCACATTTACACAGTTTGGTTTACCTTTTAACTGGTACTTCGGTATTACACAACCTAACTGTACTATGTGATGCAAGACAGGTGTGTACACAAACGGAATGCCCCTGCAAGAAACTTTAACCAAAGTTAGGAGAACTATCATAAAAGGAGTGCATTTCAACGGAAGCCTCCATTAGCAAAACGAGCAATTTGCGAATAGGGAGTGGAAGAAATTGGATGCATCAGATAGTTAGGTTAATTTATGGCTTGGAGCCAAACGTCAGCGACTCTCACAAATGTCCCTGAGGGAGCCTACTTAATTGCCCACTCACGAAGTTCGATCACTAAGGGTCCACTTGACACGATACAGTTATAACGTTGGCGTACATAAATCTTTTCACTCGCACTTGCCAGAATAAGAGGGTGCGATTGAGGGTAGTTTGGATAAAGCACGCACGCACGCACAAAGGTTGGCTTTGGTAATTATACGAGGTAGATAGCGTGCATGAAAGCGTCAATAGTTTGGCAATTAAATTCACATGAACATTACACAAACATACGGTAATATCTATGCGTAATGTAACGAGCATAAATTAGGCAAATTTTTATTTTACATAAACTTTGTGACATGACTTTGGTTTTAACTGTGTACGTTAGAGTCGTTAGAGTTAAGACGTATCTATCCACTGCCTTACATTAAAACGAATGGAATATATTTTATGAATGATAATGATTACATTTGGCTATCGAATCTTAAAACTTGTTTGTTGTTAAGAGATTGTTGTCAGTAGTCACGCCCTGTCTCTGTGTAAGTAATTGGAGAGAAGTTGTTTACTGTACAATATACATCCATGATTCACAGGTCCACATCTAGGTACACAGATAATGGATTCTCGGCGTTTATTGGTAAGACGACATTACACCACACAAGCAATGCTTGAAGACTGAAGACTACGTAATGTCAGTACAGGAAATACAAAAAACGCAGGTCTTATCATAAAACCATTGTAGGCAGGAATATGGGAACTGTATCTGGGAACAGGATCTTTTCCAATTAAAAAGAAAACCGTTCTCTAGAAAACGTAAATGTACCCAAGAAAATTATGGAGCTGTGTAGCTATTTTACATCGCCATTTGACAGAGACGACGGTGGACGGTGCTATTTTATATTCTGCGCCTTACGTCAATTCGTTCAGCTCAAGCGTTACACAGTACTTACACTCATGTTGTTCCCAAAAAGACTGTCTCATCGGATAACTTTCTTAGCGTTTATTGTTCGTAAATAAAACAATGATCCATGTCGCGGTCGCAGCTCTGCAGCGCGGCCGCAAACGATGGTCCGTGAGAGTTTACTTTCTATCTGAATGTTATCAACAGGCGTGGCACGCGCTGACGTCGCAGCGTCGGTGGCACGGAGGTTAACTGTCCTCACGTACCTACTTATCTACTCATTAGAAGTGCATTAATATTCAATCATTAATGCATAGGTATAAGACAATGAAAATGAATTAATATCGCCAGATGTGGTAAGTATGGGTTAACTAGTATAAATTAAATTAAAAAAAAACCCGCCTGCTATTCAAAAAACTACTTTTCGAAATTCTTATGGTAAGTTCTTTAATTCGATCTATTTTTATTTTTGATACTTCAAATTACTTCAAATATTTGTTTTTATTTCACTTATCTAAGAACACTTGGGTTATCAAGACGAATCTAACGATATCTTAATTGTATAATACTTATTAATCCGTTCAGCGGTTTGGAAGATATGAGGTAATAAAGAATATTACATGCATACCTACATATATACATGCATACAAGATACGCATGAAAAACATAACCCTTCCTGGCAATCGGGTAAAAAGGACGTGGTAAGCGAAACATTGGTAAACATTCTTCTTCTTCTTCTTCATCACTAATAATCGTTGACAGATTTTATCTATACATATTAATAAAATTGAAGAGTCTGTCTGTGATTTCGAGATAAATGATTTTTTCAAGTTGCAAATCGTTACTTGCACGATACCAACACCGAAAAATGAGTTTTTAAAATTTTTGTCTGTCTGTCTGTTTGTTTGTCTCCGCTAATCTCCGAAACCACTGAACGAATTGTAACAACACTTTTACTAGGATATTGCAAAGTGTTCAACTTAACAACTAAGCATCTTTTTAGGGTTCCATACTAAAGGGTTCCTTAGGGATGGTTTGTATGGGAAAATAAAAAAATATCAGCTGATTTGTTTTAAACTATTAAAAACGTATTCTCCGTACAAAAAGAGTTATACATGCATTTCTTACATTTTACTTATATTGCATGGAAAGGCCATAAAATGCATTTAAAGGTTATTTTTTTCATTAATTCAAATCCCTATTACTGAGTGGATATCTATTTTTGTATTTTGTTTTTAAGAGCATATTGTTTGCGTATTTATGTCCTCCAATACAATTTCAGCATTTTATAAATTTTACCTGGGAAGTGGTAGAAAAACGCAAATTAAGTCTGTATGAGTAACCGATATCCAATAAATAATCGATTACTATCTTGGCAACTAGATGGCTCTGTATTTATTGATTCACGCCAACGACTTTAATACATACACCTTTAATACATATTATAATTATGTCTGTCTGTGATTTCGAAATAACTGCATTTTTCATGTTATAAATCGTTACTAGCACGATATCAAAACCGAAAAATGAGCTTTTTAATTTTTGTTTGTCTGTTTGTTTGTCTTCATTAATCTCTGAAGCTACTGAACGGATTTCAACAGGACTTTACTACAATATCGAGTCTTCAACTTAAATTATAGGCAATTTTTTAGGGTTCTATAACAAAGCGAGAAAATAAAATATGAGTCGATTTTTTTTAAACATACAAAAAACTTTTCTTCGTACAAACTGAGGCATAGGTACATACATTTCTTAGTTTTTTTTTTATATTTTGCAAGGTGGAGCCAAAGCGTGGCACCGGAGTACTTATTTTTTTCCAAATTTACAATAATTCAAATACACATAAATATAACTCCAGTGAATATATGTGATTTCGAAATAAATGATTTTTTAAGTTGTATATCTATACTTCCACGATAACAAAACCGAGAAACGAGTTTTTTATTTATTTTAAACTTACAAAAACCTTTTCTTCACACAAAATAAGGCATACATGCATTTCTTAGTTTATTTATATTTCGCAAGATGGAGCTAGAATATGGCACTGAAGTATTTTTTACTAAATATCTATTTTTATACTCACTTTTTTTAAATCATTAATTGCGTATTATGCCTACAACGTAAATTTAGCATTTTTTTTTATTTCACCCTAGAAGGGGTTTAAAATCGTAATTTAGTGTTGTACAAATAGTAGACATTGAACAAATTGAATAATTGATAATAAAATACATAAATCCACTAAACAAAACGTATTGTGGCGTGTTAAATCAAGCTTAGGATTGTTCTTTGAAATAACTAACTGTTCCGTAATTTTTAGAGTTCCGCAGTAGTGATGTTGTAGTTCTGTTATAATGCAGTCCTGAGGAACATCGTTTTGAGAGTGCAGAGTGCTGACTTTTCTCATTTTCTGTGAAGCAATATCTTCCCTTTGCTGAATTATTGATTTGCCAAAACTACAATGTAATAAATGCGAAAATGTGTTGCTCCTTTATTACCATTCTCATATACCTCATCGAATTAACCTTAACTCTCTCTCATCGCTGAACCAACCTTGATGTGTTTTGGTATAGACACAGATTGTACCTTGGATAACGATATAAGACTATTTCTTTTTTTAAAGTCTGGGTACCTAATGTGAAATACCGATGGATCAGGAAACATCATCATACAATTTATTTATTCAATATTATTTAAGCACTAAGGGTTAAGTAGGAAACACAAAATTTAGAAAATAATATGATGAAATAATAATAATAAGTAAAAGCAACCGGCTCAGTGCGAACTAGGGTTGTTGAACCTAACTTAACTATTTAGTAAAACCTAACATAGCTGTGTAACGAAAAGATAAACGGAACAAACTTAAGTCCCTATGTATCGACATGGGTCCCGATCATATTACCAAGTTCTGCAAATAGGTTCTAAATTACTTTTTTTGTGATACTTACAAATTCACAGTTTTAAGATTTTTTATTTAACCTAAGTACGTTTTACCTAAGATATTTCTTCTAGCCGAATGTTTTTCATTGCGTTGAGGATACAGAATATTATATGTTTTCACAGCTCCTAGGGATTGCAGACCTGAATGTTGGATTAATTTTAATTTGTTACCTTCACGCGTTCCTGAGAAAAAAGGTCTTGAAATACAAACAGACAGACGGGCAATGGAGTAAGTGATCTTAAGGGAACCGTGTTTTTTCTTTTGAGGTAATGAACCCTAAAAATATCCATTATTTATTTATTTATTATTTATTTAGTTATTTCGAGTATTGACCTTTCATAGTAACGTGGTTCTAATGAGTGATCATACTGGTTTAAGAATATGTTCTGTAAGTTAACTAAAGCACCTAAGATTATTTCCGAAGCGAAGCGGGGGAATTGCTAGTTATTTTATAAAGTTACTACATTATGTAACCGACCATTTTCATTTAAAAGGAAAAATTAGCAGTGTTATTGTCGATCGAAGCCACACAAGAATTCTACCATCTGCAGACAGACGGAGAAACTTTTGATGACGAAATAATATTGTGAACTTCCCTAAATAAACAACTCTGCGACTGTAATAGTGACTGCATACCGTCCGACGACGGTTCGAAAGGTTTCCATTTCCACAAACCGTGAGACAGGTAGGTAGGTAAATGTTTGTTTCGTCTCATTATGTATGTATGTCCATGTCCATTCCACCCGCAATACAGGAAAACGGAATGTATCAGTGTTTTATAAGTCCTTATTAACTAAAGTAATTTTGGCATAATATACGTATAAATCTAGGATTTATAAACATGTTTACACTGAAATAAACTGTAACTCAACATGTTTATTACGTTGCTTTGAAGTCCTATAGAAATTGTATCACAAGTCAAAACTCAGTTGCATGTTCAAACCTTGTTAAGTTCAATTGAGTTTAAAAAACTTCCGGTTATCAAATCAATAAAGTAGGATTATTATTAGAGCAACATAACCAGCATATGATAGCTAACATAACCCAGCGCGCGTAGTGTTGACGATTCCCTTATTTAATCCTTCATGGATTACCTTGATTTACTTAATCTAATCCAGAAATTTAATTTAATAGGTTTTGTTGTAAAGTTGATAAAAATCCAATAATCTTGTATTTAATCAATGAATGAATTAAAGAACAAGAATAATAATAACAAGAAGAATTCAACGTTTAAATTTTACCTCTAATAGCATTGTAAGTTATTGATACTTTCAAGAAGAGTTTTAATCAAATTACGAATTTTCTTTTAAATATTGTGATCGTTGTATAAATTTTATTTTCATAAATAATTAGTTTCTTAGTCTGCTACAGTAACATAGTTTTCTTCAACAACAACTTTTAATATTCCACGCATGTCACACTCGGCTCCACTTTCTGAGGCCGAGGTGCAGGTAACTGGAATCGTGATATCACGAATTTACAAAAGCAGGACCATCATTATTTGTTAATCATTATTGTTGTCATCATCAACATCAATGTTTAAATTTAATCTTAGCAATATTAGCTAACAATTAGATCTTAATTTATAAATGATGTTTCCTGATCCATCGGTATTTCACATTAGGTACCCAGACTTTAAAAAAAGAAATAGTCTTATATCGTTATCCAAGGTACAATCTGTGTCTATACCAAAACACATCAAGGTTGGTTCAGCGATGAGAGAGAGTTAAGGTTAATTCGATGAGGTAGGTATATGAGAATGGTAATAAAGGAGCAACACATTTTCGCATTTATTACATTGTAGTTTTGGCAAATCAATAATTCAGCAAAGGGAAGATATTGCTTCACAGAAAATGAGAAAAGTCAGCACTCTGCACTCTCAAAACGATGTTCCTCAGGACTGCATTATAACAGAACTACAACATCACTACTGCGGAACTCTAAAAATTACGGAACAGTTAGTTATTTCAAAGAACAATCCTAAGCTTGATTTAACACGCCACAATACGTTTTGTTTAGTGGATTTATGTATTTTATTATCAATTATTCAATTTGTTCAATGTCTTGTCTCTATTTGTACAACACTAAATTACGATTTTAAACCCCTTCTAGGGTGAAATAAAAAAAAATGCTAAATTTACGTTGTAGGCATAATACGCAATTAATGATTTAAAAAAAGTGAGTATAAAAATAGATATTTAGTAAAAAATACTTCAGTGCCATATTCTAGCTCCATCTTGCGAAATATAAATAAACTAAGAAATGCATGTATGCCTTATTTTGTGTGAAGAAAAGGTTTTTGTAAGTTTAAAATAAATAAAAAACTCGTTTCTCGGTTTTGTTATCGTGGAAGTATAGATATACAACTTAAAAAATCATTTATTTCGAAATCACATATATACACTGGAGTTATATTTATGTGTATTTGAATTATTGTAAATTTGGAAAAAAATAAGTACTCCGGTGCCACGCTTTGGCTCCACCTTGCAAAATATAAAAAAAAAACTAAGAAATGTTTCTACCTATGCCTCAGTTTGTGCGAAGAAAAGTTTTTTGTATGTTTAAAAAAAATCGACTCATATTTTATTTTCTCGCTTTGTTATAGAACCCTAAAAAATTGCCTATAATTTAAGTTGAAGACTCGATATTGTAGTAAAGTCCTGTTGAAATCCGTTCAGTAGCTTCAGAGATTAATGAAGACAAACAAACAGACAAACAAAAATTAAAAAGCTCATTTTTCGGTTTTGATATCGTGCTAGTAACGATTTATAACATGAAAAATGCAGTTATTTCGAAATCACAGACAGACATAATTATATTATGTATTAAAGGTGTATGTATTAAAGTCGTTGGCGTGAATCAATAAATACAGAGCCATCTAGTTGCCAAGATAGTAATCGATTATTTATTGGATATCGGTTACTCATACAGACTTAATTTGCGTTTTTCTACCACTTCCCAGGTAAAATTTATAAAATGCTGAAATTGTATTGGAGGACATAAATACGCAAACAATATGCTCTTGAAAACAAAATACAAAAATAGATATCCACTCAGTAATAGGGATTTGAATTAATGAAAAAAATAACCTTTAAATGCATTTTATGGCCTTTCCATGCAATATAAGTAAAATGTAAGAAATGCATGTATAACTCTTTTTGTACGGAGAATACGTTTTTAATAGTTTAAAACAAATCAGCTGATATTTTTTTATTTTCCCATACAAACCATCCCTAAGGAACCCTTTAGTATGGAACCCTAAAAAGATGCTTAGTTGTTAAGTTGAACACTTTGCAATATCCTAGTAAAAGTGTTGTTACAATTCGTTCAGTGGTTTCGGAGATTAGCGGAGACAAACAAACAGACAGACAGACAAAAATTTTAAAAACTCATTTTTCGGTGTTGGTATCGTGCAAGTAACGATTTGCAACTTGAAAAAATCATTTATCTCGAAATCACAGACAGACTCTTCAATTTTATTAATATGTATAGATTCCTCTATACATATAATATTAATATAGATATGCTTTTGTACTAGGCAAAGTAAACATTTCAAATTAATAAGGTATTTAATGCATCACGACGAATAAGCAAGCACTGAAAAAACTATAGGCAAAAATATGCAAGAATTACTTGCATGAGCAGACATTCCATCGCTCAATATGCAATGGCCCGTGCTAGTTAATAATTAGTATGTATTCATGCAAAACGTAAAATTCATTAAATCTTGTTGATGATACCAGGGGCATTAGTGCCTGTCCTGTGCGCTTTGCCCCACCCACGACCACGCTTTTCTAGAACGGATTCATAATCAATAGACATATAACATTTTTATTGCTTTCAGTGAAGTAGGTTAGGTATATACTTAGAATATTTCACATACATACTACATACTGTAGACCGTAAATTGCTGAAACTGCAATTAGAGATACTGGTTTCGTCTATATTCCCATTATAAATCTTTTTCTGTTCAAACCAGAATCGAAAATGCGTTACGTTATTAATTACGTATTACGTATTATGTACCAATATTAAATATCGACAAGCGTTAATTAATTCTTTTAGTGTCCACTAAAACGAAAGGAAATGAAAAGGTTGAAAGAAAAAGCGAGGTTGGAAAGTCTGAAAACACTCTGAAGGCCTTTGTTCGAAGTTATTTGCATTCTAGTCTCTCCGAGCTGGTGGTCTGGTGTTAGTTCAATCTTACATTATTCAAGTATGTATCAAATAATACTTAATTCTACGTGTTTAATACTTATATTCAATGTCTACACCCTGTCACTAAACACGTTTTAGTTTCCGTACTTTTGTTATTGAAACTACCTCAAAATTCTTGTAGATCATCAATTCAATTATTTCATATTTATGTCATTGTTGGAGGCATTTTTCATTGAGTTTTTCACTTTTACTGACAACGTTTACAGTGTAAGCTAATAACGAAATAGGTCCAAATAAAACTCTACATTTTATGTCTACGTAAAATTATACGGTATACCATATACCAAATAATTATAGTGTTTTATAATTATTTGATTAACTGTAGATAAGGACTTGAAACGGATAAAAATTAAAACGACACATCAATCACAGATAACAGTGAGATTGATTATAATATAAATTGAACATGATAAGTACTTAACGTTACGTTACGTTAGGGTTTTACGCATGGGAGTTCCGCAAATACCAAGTACCTAAGCATCGGTTCAGTGCGTTGATGGTACATCACAATTCACAATAGATCAGAACTTTCCTCACGTAGGAACGTCGTCTTTTTCTCTCAGGACCCTTGATTAACTAGAAAGCGGCCCGATCAGGCGCAGCTTGGTGGACCGAAACCCGATAGAAACCACAACACGGTATAGTTTTCACTCTAAGTAGGGCAAACTCGGACGGCCAACCTGCTCTCTTGACGATAAGGTCCGGTGTACTATGTGTGCAGCACACTGATGCTGCAATTTGAATATCTAAGCCGATTTGTGTTTTTATTTGCAAACAGCATGAATGTGACACATAAGACTCCGGACTTTTGTGAAGTCGATCGAACTACGGTCTATTCTCATTGTAACAAATCCATGAAAAGATTTGCGGTAGTTGTTATTTTTGTCCTCTCACCTATCAAATCCTATTTGGGCAAACATTTTCTAGTATGAGCTCTTTTACTATCAGAGCATTTTGCCCTGAACACTGAGTTACCAAGACCACAATGATTGTAAAAGAAGGGTTACATTATAGGAACGTTTCGAACCACTTTTGATACTTTTCATCTAAGTTTACAAGACGATTTTCTTCAAATGCTTCCGTAGAATTATTTTTTACTGAGAGCTATTATGATCGCATCTCTTGAGCTCTGAACGATCAACAGATATAGGTAGGTAGCACAGATTTGAAGCATTAGTGCAACGTTTGTCTGCTAGCATCGTTAATGTAAGTGCTATAAATCTATACAGATTTCCGTTCGCATTGTTGAAGAGTAATATTGTCTACAACCCATGAGCAAGCCACAATGTATTGGTAGTACTGAAATGCAAGCCAACTTGTAGATTGTTTGTAACATTTTATAAGCCATTTGAAAAGAACCAAAAAAATTGACGGCGATCATAGATCAACTACTTAATTTACCCTTCATTACTTGATTTGAATCGACACAAATGGCGTGAGGCTGTGAAGAAGATTAGTGGTGGTCACGACCCTCAGAACTGAGGACAACGAAGCAGAGAGAGAGAGAGGGACTTGATTTGTGCTATAACACTAACTTTACACTTTCATGATTACTGCCAGTTAACATTTAATTTTGTTTATAGTTGGTTACTGTTATCGACCCAACTTATACCTAGGGCCTGTGCCTAGAGCTCTAAAGTATTTACTCTAACTTTACTTTAATTACAATATAAATAAACTAAACAATAAGGCTTAACACGCATTACGATTTTTCACCGCGCGATTTTTTTCTGACGATTTTTAAATCGCGTACTGAATCATAATCAATACGATTTTTTTTCGCGAGTGCGTGCAGCTTCATACAATTTCCATATCTCACAGAATTTTGCGGAAAAAATCGCGCGGTGAATGTTATTAAGGCTAAAGTCAGGATACTTATGAAAATTTAAAAATAAACAGGTATTTACAATGGAAGTTTTAAGGCCAATAAATTTAAGCTTTTAATTTTTAACCCCCAAGGAAAAAAGAGGGGTGTTATAAGTTTCACGTGTTTGTGTATCTGTTGTCTGTCTGTGGCATCGTAGCTCCTAAACGGAAGAACCGATTTTTATCTAGTTTTTTTTTATTTATTAAAGGTGACATAATCGAGTGTTCTTAGCACAGGTTCTTAGCTACGTTTATTGTAAATGTGACTTGCCAGTGGATTTTTTTAAGAAACATTTAAAATCTCAACTTTTAGAACTATCGACGACCCGTGTGGCGCAATGGTTACCATGCCGGATCGCCGCGCCTAGGGTCCTGGGTTCGATTCCCAGCGAGGCGGAAATTTGAATGATGAGTTTGAATTTCTGTTCTCGGTCTGGGTGTGAATTTCCTTGTCTTGTGTGTTGTCCATGGCACCCACGACACAGGGAAACCTAGTGTGGGGCTATGAGTGTGAAGCGTTATTTATTTATTTTTTATTTATTATGTACTAATATGTCTTCTGTGCTTTTAGGCAAAGGTTACTATACTGAAGATGAGTAGGTACTTAAATGACAAATACGCATGGAAATGACCAGCTCTACAAGCAGTTCCGTTCAAGTTAGTGATATTTTTTTGTAATAAATCTACCAATGTATTTTTAATTTTGAAAGATGTGCTGAGGAATTTTTACGGCTTTTCTTCTACTTCATGACAAAGCACCTTTCTGAAAAGCTGGTATATTAAAAAATTACGTGCATAAGTCTATCAGTGATAAGTTATTTTGAATTTTACATAAAACTGTCGGGGGTTTTTTTATATTTTAATTTAAGATTATTCTTATAACAAATAATAGGCACATAGTTCGTTTAAACCAATTATCTAACTGTTGTAGATAATTGGTTGACGCGCGTAACCGCGTAGCACCCGTAGCGGGCGAGGTTCCCATCGTTGAGCTAGAAAGAGAAACACGCAATCGAACAAATCAAAATCAATTAGTGTCACACAAATGATTCACACTTTGTAACTATGTCACCCTGGTACATTTTATGATACTGGACTATAATTATTTTCTGTGATTGTAGTCATTTAGGAGTTTTTAGTAAATTTTACTTCTTACGCCCTTAGCGCTTAATGACGTTAGAAATGCGTGTTTCCTTTATGAATTAGACCTTTATGAATTAGAAAAAAAAATCGTTAGGTGACTGAGACACCTGATAAAATAAGAAGAGCAGTAGGTAGGTACTTTTTTCAAAGTAATACGGTAGGTAATTCACTTTTTGTCACATGTTTCTTCAAGAATTGGTTTCAACTTCAATGCTCAGATGCATGCAGTGTCACTTCACACATTGAGCACTTACGTAAATCGCTCCAAATAACTCGCCGGTGTTAGTACATATAAAAATAGCAATCGAACAGAATTGTTCAACCGGATTGTTCGGAATAATGATTCCGTACTCAAATTATAGACCGATGGCAAATATATGTATGTTTGTACCTAGGTAATATAATTAACTGATCAACCACACAACCCATGGCTGAGCTCTTGTCGACGCCCCCAGTGAGCTTGATGGTGATTGCTATGCCTGTATGGCCATAGTCCACCAAACTGGCCAAGTGCATCTGTAGTGTATTGGAAATAAATAATAGGTTTGAGTTTGCACGCCTTCACACGGGTCACTACATTATTGCGATTAGCGAGAGTTGGTATGAGTGTTTACAGTTTCTTTTCAGTAACTTACCACATTTATCTAGCCAGCCCTCCGCGCGACACGGGTAAGGGATGACGACCGTAACTTCATCGCTCCTCATCTTGATCTGATCACACAATTTAAACAGTACCAGAACCGTACTCGCCACTAAGGTACATCACTTCACATTTCACTACTGAATCGAACATACAGAATCACACTACACTGGACTCCGCCGTCGCAGCCCGCACCTCACTTTCACTAGCTGCGGAGAAAAAGATAACTATGTTAATCGTTTGCTATCTAGGATGTTAATTGTTTTAACTACCATAAATTCATTAAGATAAAGAGCGTATAAAACTGTTTAAAGATTACGTCAGTCATGATTATGTTTGTAACACAGAACATCTAATAATTAGTTACTAAAATCTAACTAATTATTAGGATGTTCTGTGGTTTGTAACATGGTAAAAAGTTATTTGATGACCTCGATTTTCATAACAAATGATGGAATGACAAGTCACTGGTGGTCTTCAAATTGGCCAATTGCTCGGATATCCATCATCATTATAACCCAAACTTGTCCAATGAGTGGTGTCAAATATCTATAACGCCCCTCACATTATCACAGTAAAAGACAATCCACCGCGTTGATCAAATTCACAAGAAATCAGGAATACTTCACATCTCTGACAACATTTTGTAGATTATCAGAAATAAAGGTTTTTAAATCTTCCGTTCAATTGCCAGTAAAGTGATTTTTCTATTAGAGCTGTAATTTTGAAAAACTGGAAGCGCGTAAAATATATATGTTGGTATTCGAACTTGGGACTTATGCAACTGCAAGTGTGCAAACTGTTTTTTCGAGAGCCCTAACTTCAATAAAAGTTACAGTTGTAAAATTAGACGGAGATAGGTGTGTGTTCCTAAGGCTGCATTTATTAATTAAACACGTTCGCTGCGTAAGGATTTTTAGTGTACTTTTTGCTGATGCGTCATGTCATGAGGTTATATTGACTCATAAAGGACCTTTTTACAGTGCGTCGTGTGGTCAAATAAGCCCTCATCCAGTTGTGTTTTAATATAGGTTTTTCTCAATGGTGGTCGTTCACAGCTGCATTGCTTACTCATTATATTATAGGTCGCTTGCCCCAACATCCTTCAAACCAAAACAAGGTTGCTTCGAGCCATTTGTATTTCGTTTCCAGGCTGCTTCGTATATACGCCTACCTACCTATTGTATATTCATATCTTCTTGTGAACACTAGAACACTAGTGGATCATTGGAAGACCTTAACTACCGAGCAAGGAGTCCCAGGTTCGACTCCCGCCCGCGCCAGGGCAAACATTTATTATGTGACTTTAAAACCTATATAAACACTACAAAATTCGTTATTGTTTAACCTTTATGCATAGATTAAACATGACTTTACGATAATAAACTTATGCATAACTGGTAATATAAAAACTTTTTATTGTTATACAAAAACTACCTACCTAAGGTAGATAGATAGTTTATTCTAGGTATGTATACTTACACCTATAAAATCTCATACCATTATACTTAATTATTAGGAATCCAAATTGCAATAATATATTTTTATGTTCAATAATATATTCTTTATTCTCTTACTTTTCCACACTTATTAGTTTCTTTCTCTAAATATTTTGATAAGATCCACAATAACTTACCTAATAAAAATCGCGTATTACTCTTGTAATATTTTTTTAAGATGAACACAAACTTTACGGTAGATTAAGTTTCTCAATATACCTAGTTCGCATTAATTCATGAAGAAAAAAGATTTAAGTTAACGATTGTTAGTCAGAAATCTCGCGCACGTATTTCAACACTTCGCTAACTATTTCGACACCCTTCTCTCACACGAGCACGTAAAAACTAAATAAATTTGGTTGGTCGCTTTGCTCGCAGGCCGCAGCGCAGCACGTCTATGATAATTGAATGAAAAAGCGATATCTTACTTCTCTGTTATTATGTATCGACCAGTGTCCGTCCGTCATAACATCGCCTTCTTATCATGTTATCAAATTGCGCGCGCAGCCTTATCATAAATGAACTCTGGCAACATTCAATACTTATATACACAAAAATAATGGAAATATGTATATTAAACTGTACTTACATTATGTGAGCATATCATATATAAGCTAAAATAATTTTAAAAATATAATCACTGCATTGAATTTTTTGAATTCCAGATTTTTGTCCGTCATTATCTATGGTCAATATGGATGGACGTCTTGCAATGGCAATACAAAAAATATATTTTAGTCAGTGGTTCAAGATGGCTTTGAAAGCACTTGTCGGACAAAGTGAGTAAAATTTTAAATAATTTTTATGGTATTTCAATGTTTTTTTCATTTAAATATGAACTGTTAGATCTTTATGCTGTTAGTAATTTATTCAATGATAGAAGACCTGTAGTCATTATGTGTTATGCCGTTCTATTCGTCCCTTTGGTTGAGCCCTAACATTCTCATCTTATCGATGAGTAATATCACAATACATAAAAAATAGCATTGTATATCTTGCTAGATTGTATTTGTTAATTTTGAAATTCTCGTTATTTGCTTGGAAATTTTGTAAAGTAGTTAATACTAAAGGAGATAAATACTTTCATTGGCGATACTAACAAAGCATTATCTTTACGATAAAGGATTGTAAACAATTAAAATGCAGGTACTAGTTAAATAGTGAGTACCAAGAAGAGAAAAATACATTAATATGTAAAAAATCCGTCACAGATTGTGCTTTATTCAACGCCTAATGCAGTTAAAGTTCAGAGCTAAAGTATCGATTTTCTGTCACCTGAATGAATCGTGAGGGCGGAATCAGACGTCATACGCCTGAGTTTTGATTATATCTTAGGTTCCATAATGGTCACTTCTATTTAACTCCCACTGATATATTTACGTAATAAGTACCACACAACTCAAAAAATATCTTTTGGCTGTATATCTAGGCGGTCAAGAATACTCACCCAATCCCATGCTAGTAAACCAGGGTATCATAAGAGGCGACAGAAGCCGTAGGGATCCACGTTAGGTTTATATTATCAATATTAATATTATTATCTTTCCGTGAAGCCTGTTTGGCTAGCTAAGACCGTCTTGTTTGAGTCAGTTATTTCTTTCGCTTTCGCTGACAATACATAGATGATACCTGAGGTATTGCTGATATCTATGAGTGACAATGACCACTTTCCATCAGGTTGTCGACTTGTTTTATGGCTATTTTCAAAAATGAATCTGATATTGGATTATGATGAATCATGTATTTGATTCATATTATTTATACTATTTTATGGTGAATAGGAATAGTACATTTAAAATAATTCATTTAAAATAATTTTAATAAATTTATATTTTTTCTGATGTGAAAATATTTCCAGTTCAAATATAATATAAGCTTTGGTTTACACAATCAACAATCAATATTATAAGCATTTTCCCTTAGTAGGTTCAAAAGTTGTACAAAACTTAACAGAATAGTAAAAATAATAAATAAAATAATAATAGATAAAATTTATCTTAAATAAGAGACCCATTTCACAATACACTAAAATACAATAAAAATAGGAGATATTTACAATTTGAGGAAATATGGCCATAAAAATCCAGTTATTTGAATCACAACACCTATGTTGTTAAAATTACCAAATACAACAAACTATACATATAGTATAAGTTAATGTTGTAGATGTAAATGTTTCAAATGTTAATGAAATAAATAATGAGAACATTAATGTTGCTTTGTTAACTTACATATGCTAACATATAATAACTATCAAATTCATTGTACTGAATTCTCCTAATTCAAATTTGAATAATGAATACAGAGATTATGAACGAGGTGATCCGCTATCGCGGACCCAAAGGCAAGGAGATACAGCGTATGGAATGGCGGATCCTAATTGTGGATCAGCTCTCAATGCGGATGGTATCTGCATGCTGCAAAATGCATGACATCTCTGCTGAAGGCATAACTTGTAAGTATCAATTTGTAACAAAGAACTTCAACATGTTTATTTATATTGATTATTGATACATAAGACTGTTTAATACCAATTTTTTAGATATAAGTTCAGAAATAGACAAAAGTAACCATATTGCCCTCATTTATTCAAATCTTCAAAGATTTTTTTTTTTTTAATTTTTAATTATATACTATGTTCTAGTGGTGGAGGATATTCATAAGAAGAGGGAGCCACTATACACGATGGATGGCATTTACCTGATTACACCCTCTGAGAAGTCAGTCCATGCCCTCATCAATGACTTTTCAGTTGGTAATCGCATCATGTACAAAGCTGCACATGTTTTCTTTACTGAAGGTGAGATCAGAAAATAATTATTCCATATTAAGCTAGTAAAATTTCCTGTAGATATGGCTCTCCTTCGTTTTATATTATTCAAAGTAAATGTTGCTAACTTTGTCATTAATAAATATCACACCATACTTGCTTATATATTGAGTTGCATTGGCTATTCTCTTTTCGTTTTTTACAGCATGTCCTGATGTTCTATTTGATGAATTGTCACGTAGTCGAGTAGCCAAATATATCAAAACTCTAAAGGAAATCAACATTGCTTTTGTACCTTATGAACAACAGGTTTGTTTTATTGTTGTGTATCACAAACTTATTCTATGCTTTAACTTTAGCCTTATCACAAATAGTGTACTACTGCTAATGATATTACAATGATCCATTGTTTTCCATGCTGCTATTGATTAGTCTGTCCTGAGGAATTGTTCAATGAATTGTGCAAGTCTTCAGCTGGCAGAAAAATCAAAACATTGAAGGAAATCAACATTGCTTTCTTGCCATATGAGAGTCAGGTGAATATCCCTGTATTGATATGACCATAAATACCAATAAATACCAGTATTCATTGTATTGTTTAGATATACATGTGATATTAATATTTTTTCTTATTATGTAACAGGTGTTTTCTTTAGACTCTCCGGAAACATTCCAATGCATGTACAACCCTGCACTGGCTCAAACCCGTAATGCCAACATGGAGCGGATTGCTGAGCAAATAGCCACTCTCTGTGCCACGCTTGGAGAGTATCCATCAGTGCGTTATCGTAGGTATGTAAGCTACTAAGTAAAAATGAGTTATGTACAAAATAAAGATACATTTTTGTATTTGAAAATGTTTTTAATTTACAGTGACTGGGAGCGTAATGTTGAGCTTGCTCAGCTTATCCAGCAGAAACTGGATGCTTACAAGGTACTTTTTTTTAATTAAATAATAACAGATAATTAAATGGGTTGGTATGCAAAATTGTAGTAAATAGTAATTTCTTATTTATTAAGTTAAAATTGTAATTACTACTTATAAAGCAGTGATTCTTGTAAATTTTGTAGGCATGTATGTTTTTAAAGTCTATTGTTTTAGTAATGATGTAGGTGAACATGCTAAAACAGGTGTACATGACAAACCAAGTTATAATATCAGATGAGTCATAATGTGATGATTCCACAGAGATGGTTTATATGGTTTGTTACATTATATCATATTTAGTCTGTGTAGATGATTCGTATTTTGCCCGTTTAAGTGATACATTTAGAAAAATTCTGTCACATATATTTTTTTTATTTTTATTAATTACTAGTGTATACCCGGCGTGTTCCACTACTCAAAAAATTTTTGTATGGGAAAAGTCGAAAATCTAAAGTATGCCTAATGCATTGTTTTAGTGGTCTCAAACCATATTCACATTATTGCCTTTCAAATGAAACCAGTTTGTGGCACATTGGTTGGATGGTTTCAAAGTCTATAGTGGACATCCATGCAAAAAAAAAATGTGTTTTATATAATCATGCTGGATAGATAGATATAAAAAGTATATTTTCATTTACAAATCAGTGTGAGAACGAATCTAAGATGACGTTTCGTGTCGTACAATAAAGCACTTATTCTTCTGAGATCTGCGTTCCGCGTTTTTTGTATTTCTGGGAATAGAACACAAGCATTCACTCTGACCGGCGTGGTCTGACTGCCTGCCAGTGCCTGCTGTCTGTGCGGTGCTATAGAGTTGCAAACGTTACAAAGAACGCGGAACGCAGAACGAGAACTCAGAATGACTGAACTCTTTCTGTCTGCGCGGGCTCTAAACGTGTCTGTTACCAGGCGGACGAGCCGACGATGGGCGAGGGTCCGGAGAAGGCGCGCTCGCAGCTGCTGGTGCTGGACCGCGGCTTCGACTGCGTGTCGCCGCTGCTGCACGAGCTCACGCTGCAGGCCATGGCATACGACCTGCTGCCCATCGAGAACGACGTCTACAGGTCTGCGTAGTGCCATTGTTTAGTTAACCCCCGACAAAAAAAAGAGGGGTGTGTCTGTGTCTCTGTCCGCAATCTGTATAACTGTCTGCATCGTAACTCCCAAACGGATGAACCGATTTTGATCTAGTTTTTTTTTGTATGAAAGGTGATTCAGTCGAGAGTGTTCTTCGCTGTGTTTAGTGTAAATAAACCTGTCGGGGTTTTTGTTTAATTTTATTATCTTTATGCTCACACATCAGGCACATACGTTTTGGTTTAAAAAGTACTAGACAGAAGAAATACTCCTCTTTCTTAGTCGGTTACGTTAACCCTTTGGTGTTGATGTCCGTAAGATGATAGCTTGTCTTCTTCTCTTCTGCGGGCTATTTGCATAAAAAAATAAACATCTAACATTTTATCGTTTACAACTTTCGATTTATAAATTGTAATACAGTAACATTGCCTGTTTTTAAAGTATCAAAATTTTTCAACTTAACATTTAATACATTTGATCATTTCCCCAGTGAGGTATCGCGGAATGATGCTATTTGTGCCCTAATAGTGTTAATCTACTTTGCAAATAAAACATAGTCCACTATATTATTATTGTAAACATCAGAGTACACTAGGCTACAAATAAAAGTTTCCCATTTTTCACAATCTGTCAGATACCTACTATACAAAGTATCTGATAGATTTTCTATTATTTTTTCTCTCCTGGGCCGGCAACGCATCAGTGACGCCTTTGGTGTCGCTGATGTCCATTAACCACGATAGCCACGATAGCCTCTTACCATCAGGTTAACCGTGAGCTCGTTTGTTGGCTATTTCCATAAAAGAATGAAAAACAAATACGTTGTTCCAGATACGAAGCCTCTCAAGGTCAGATAAAGGAAGTGTTGCTGGATGAGAACGACGAGCTGTGGGTGGAGTTGCGGCACCAGCACATCGCCGTGGTGTCCACCTCCGTCACCAAGAACCTGAAGAAGTTCACTGAATCCAAGCGCATGGGCGGAGGTAATATTATGTACTTTCAATAAAAAAATTATAATAATGAATGTTTCAAGTTTTCCCTGCGGTTTCGCTCGCTTTAAACTTTACTCGTAAAAAGTAAAGTTAAAAATAACTTTATAATTACATAATTATAGCTTTTATTAGTAATTTTTTTCGCGTATGTAAAAAAAATATAATGTTGATACACATGTTTCCTTATTATTAATTAACAATTTAAGTACAAAATTTCCAAAGATCAATGATTTTTTTTTATAGCATCGATAATTTCGTTTCTTCGTTGATGGATCAGGCATTACTCTTTATAATATTAGTAGTTATTAATAATGTAATAAATACGCTTCAGGAGACAAACAGTCGATGCGCGACCTGTCGCAAATGATCAAGAAGATGCCTCAGTACCAGAAGGAGCTGTCGAAGTACGCGACCCACCTGCGACTGGCCGAGGACTGCATGAAGGCCTACCAAGGCTATGTGGACAAGCTCTGCAAGGTGGAACAGGTGAGACGATACAGTAATCTGATAATACAGTTACGAATACTGGGCATACCACTGATCAATACATACATTAACCTGACTGTAGAAATATTTCCTATTGTTTGAAGATCGCCAATTTTCTTTCTTCAGTGTGGTAGATCATGTATGTTATTTACGATTGACTCAAGCCATCTATTTAATAAGTGGTCCCAACCACTGTTTGAATATTGCTACATATGTAATGGTAATAGACAAAATATAAAGATTTTACTATTGTGTACTTTTGTATCAGACTATGTGTGACAAAAAAATAAAAATAAAATATAATGGTATTTTATATATCTAATTCACATCAATTTGACTGTCAGGATCTCGCCATGGGTACTGATGCCGAGGGGGAGAAGATCAAAGATTACATGAGGAGCATTGTGCCTGTGCTTCTTGATCAGGTAAATATATTTCAAGTGATCTATTTAGTAAGTACGCAACGTTTTGGATCCAGATTTTTGGGTATTGGTTCTTGGGTAAGGCTCTTCAGGCTCTCCTAGTAATAATTCGATAATAATTGGAATGAATGTCTTAAATACTCTAGGCTTCCTCAAGAGGAAAGACCTGTGGTTAGTAGTGGACCATTAATAGGTTAAAACCAATAGGGATGTTGATACTAACTGTAATGTTTAAAGTATTGAGGGAAACATTCAAAAACCTATAATATTATTCTTTTGCCGTAATCAATCCCAATAAATTAAATATAATTTATTTAAAATGTTAAAACCAGTACTTACTGTCACGTGACCTCAAACGCCATTTTGAGCTTATGACGTCATTGCTCGTATTTTATAATGAAAGTTCAAACTTCAGTAGACCAATTGTACTGAATATAGTTTAGTGACGTCACGTGACGTGATTTTTATTTATCAATTTTTGTTTTTAAATTGAAGATTATTATTTGTATCATATTTTTTCGTGAATATTAAGGTTATATCTATGAAATAAAATTGACTCCTAAAATTAGTCAATCATTTTATCCCAATTAGTATGATGAAGTGGAGTGTCGTTGATTGCAGACGGTGACGAACTACAACAAGATGCGCATCATCGCGCTGTACATAATGTCTAAGAACGGCATCTCGGAGGAGAACCTCAACAAGGTGGTGACGCACGCGCAGCTCGACGCGCCCGACAAGCAGACGCTGCTCAACCTGGCCAACCTCGGGATCAACGTCATCATTGACGTACGGACAACTGTTTTGTAGCTTTTTAATACTGTAAGATTATTGAATCGCATCAGAAATAAGGAGATCCGTAGACGAACAAGGGTTACCGACATAGCTCAAAGAATTAGCCGGCTGAAGTGGCAATGGGCTGGCCACATAGTGCGAAGGACCGATAACCGTTGGGGAAGAAAGGTCCTCGAATGGCGCCCGCGTCATGGAAAAAGGAGCATAGGACGCCCCCCGACCAGGTGGACGGACGACCTGAAGAAGACAGCGGGCATCCGCTGGATTCAAAAGACTCAGGACCGGTCAGAGTGGCGTAAGCTAGGGGAGGCCTATGTCCAGCAGTGGATCTCCAAAGGCTGATGAATGGTATTGGGCCGACTATTGACCAACGAATCAGCCGTAATGCCTTTGGTGTTAATGATATCCATGGGCGATGGTGGCCACTTACCATCAGGTGGATTTGCATCTAATTTGTTGATTTTACATAGAACATAAAAAAAATAGAATTCACAAGGTAGAATAATTTTGTTTTGACATATTATATTTATTAATGTAGCAGTAGAATACCTTTTTATTTAATCAATTTATTTAATTGTTACTTCTTACACGCACACCTTATATTCTCAATTTATTTCACACAGGGAAACCGCAAGAAACAATACCAAGTTCCAAGAAAGGAAAGAATTACTGAACAAACCTATCAAATGTCTCGTTGGACCCCAGTTATAAAGGTAAGTTTTGTTTACATTATTGATCTGTTGTTAAATATTTATTGAAATATGAAATAAACATCACAACTCATACTGACCACAACCAAAGAGAGGACTTTTTGCAGATATTACACAAACAACCCGTTCGTAATTCAAATTCGTTCCCTAGGTCAACAAACCCCTCGCAAATGAGTCTATGGTCTGTCCTTTTAACACATTCCACTAACGGTAACTGCGGTCGCCCACTTGCAAGAACTCTTAGGAGGTGAACTATGAGATAATGGTCTAGTAATTAAATATAACTGTTCTCCAGGATATCATGGAAGACGCAATTGAAGACAAACTTGACCAGCGCCACTTCCCATACCTCGCTGGCCGAGCTCAGACTTCCGGCTACCAAGCGCCAACCAGGTAACCATGGCAACTAATACATTACTTTTTAAATATAATATTGCTGCGTTGACACTGTTCACTCACATCTGGCAACTAATACATTACTTTTTAAATATAATATTCCTGTGTTGACACTGTTCACTCGCATTCATCAATGTATTACTGTTACGCCCACAGACATATATCAAGAATAGACGACGCATGTACCTCGAATTGTATGAAAACCAAGCGTGTCACTTTTTTTTGACACATTGTGCTGTCACAAGAATATTTAGTGCTGAAATTCCCCATCCTAGCGATATCAATTCGAAACTGATTCGTTACCGATTCTCGACAACGATTAATGATTCTCAAAATCGATTACCGATAATAATTAGGTAAATAGAAAATCGTATGATCGTTTGTAGGCGTAGAATATGTAAAACATAAAAAAATGCCTTTGGTTGGTTGTACATAATAATATAGTATAGTGCTTGAATATGACCGAATAAATAGTTTTGTGTTTAATTTAACTTGATTAATTGTTAATTATAAACACAAGCTTCAAAAATGTAAAGATAAATAAAGAGATCATAAATATTATGATTGTTTATTATTTGCTTTCAAGAAATTAAATAAATGAAAATTAAAAAAATATTTATAAACATTTCTTTTAAGAAAATCAAAACATCATATGGACACATTTAAACTTACCTAAAGTTAAACGAATATTTTTTTCTAATTAAAAATTCAAAATAAAAAAACAGTACATCAATATTCGGTATTGCGCTTGAAATCAGCCTTCGTTTCTTTTTGGAACGAAGTTCCTTATCGCGCGTTCTGAAAGGGGGCTAGACGGAAAATTTCGACACTTTTTGATTTTACGAATGACGACACTTTTTTTGAAGTGATTCAGTAAGTTTTACAGAGATGGCGCTGTACTGTACAACTTTCTGAATCACGCAATTTTTTTTGTGAAGAATTTTAACTTTACACAAATTTTTAATGAAGTACTAGGACATCATGAGCGACTAGGAGGTTCGACTGAACGTATTCACTGAACACAGTCGCATTTAGTCGAACCTCCTAGTCGCTCGTGATGTCCTAGTAACTTCATTAAAATTTTTGTGAAGAATTTTAACTTCACACAAATTTTTAATGAAGTACTAGGACATCATGAGCGACGAGGAGGTTCGACTGAATCACGCTAGCGTGATTCAGAGAGTTTTACAGTACAGCGCCATCTCTGTAAAACTCATGGCGCTGTACTGTATGCTCTGTATAATGCATACATGGCGCTAGCGTGATTCAGAAAGTTGTACAGAGATGGCGCTGTACAACAAAACTTAAATCGAAAGGAACTTCGTTCCATCCGGGTGTCCCTTGACACCTCTCATGTTTTTTCGAATCCGTAAAACAGTCATCATTGAAATGAATAGAACATATACGGCTATGTTTTGTTGGAAACCAATATCTATGCCCCGTCGCTATAATTCATTTTGCTTTAATATTGGGTTCACTTGAAAACCTTTAATTATAATGTTATCATGAATAAAATCACTATACAGAAACATTAATATTGTAATGAAAAATAATTTGCCTGTTAAAAACTGTCTCTATGTAAATATTATTATTCATTGGTTTTAAAAATCGATTAACATCGAGACCACACCGAGTAAATGAACAACACTATAAGCTATATTTTACAGAAACACGACAATATTCACCGTACTACGAAGCTAAGCGACGATTTATAGTAACGATTATTTTACTTTCATTGCGTGTTCCAGTAAACAAGCCGTATAAATTTTGCTACCAAAATCAGCAATGTATTGAGTAGTATGCAGTACACAGTAAGTTAGTGATTTTCGTTGTAAAACGTGGTAGAAATGCAATAAATATGAAAAAAATTATTTTAAAATAAATTACTACACAATTTTATAAATAAATTACTTAACGATGAAAAGAAATATTTCTTTTACCTCTGCTAACTGTATTTGTAGAATTCCTACAGTTTAAAACGTTACAATTAGGCATTTTTCGTTATTTCAGTTGACATCTATTGCCAATAGCAGTAAAACGCCAACTAAATGACACGGCGCTCAAATAGGATTTAAAATCCTTTCTGTTACACGTGAAATGTATGAACATGCGGCATCTACTCTAGGTATACATGTCTGTGGTTACGCCCCAACTCAAGAGTCACTAATGGTTACTTAAATCGCTCTTTAGTACAGAATTTGTATGGTGATTCTTTACTAAGGAGCGATTAAAGTAACCGTTAGTGACTCTTAAGTTGCAGCGTTAAACAGATTTGAGCTTAATTACAATAGATTCTAGTAAATTATGGTATTATCGCTGGTGTCTATTCTTGTACAAGTATTGCGTTTTATTACTTAAATAATGTTCTCTACGAAATCGTAATAAGTGACGTGGCATTGTGGTGCCTATTAGTTTACAAATGTAATTTAATTTCAGTGTTCGCTACGGCCATTGGCATAAGGATAAGGCCCAGCAGACTGTCAAGAATGTGCCGAGGCTAATCGTCTTTGTAGTTGGAGGTAAACTAAGTTTTTTTAATAATTCTATAAATTTGCAAGAAAAAGTGGAAGACACGATACAGACAGTTTTTTAACGTTAACAATACAAAACTCTTTTTAAACCCCCTAGTAAGATACCAAAAATTGTATCATATTACCCACAATTTTAAATGATTATTTTTTTAATTCTAGGCGTCTCATTCTCCGAAATCCGTTGCGCTTACGAAGTGACGGCCGCTCTCAAGAACTGGGAAGTCATCATTGGGTCTTCTCACATCCTCACTCCGGAGAACTTCCTGTCAGATCTGAGCTCCCTCACTGCCTAAACGTGAAATGCCTTAATAAATCGGCTGGTCACAGTGAGGTCAGTTAAATGACATCTTAGATTAGCATTTCGATGATAGCACCTATATATTCAATGATATCTAGATTCCGAATTCATATACTTATTACTGACGATGCACCTTATATTAATCGGTCTAAGACCCATATTAGACGCTAGGTATGAAATATTTGTTTTTGCGTGCAGTTAATTCTGATACAATAGAACATGTAGTCAATTATTGTTGACACGTCAATGTGTATTGTCAGGGGTACTCAAGGATACATATAAATGTGGATAAAAGCAAAAAATCATGTTCACAGTCCACTTACATTTTGTATAAGTGAAAAAATAAAAAGATAAATATGTATCTTAAAATATTTCACTCATCCTTTATTGTTTATGCTTTATTGTGTTACAATAACACATTACTTGTTTTTATGTGATACGATGAAGATGATCCAAACCGTCATGTCACTATAGTATAATTATTAACTATGTTACATTAATTTATAAATAAGTTAAAACTATATTTCATAAATATTTATTGTAATGTTATTATTTTGAAATTTAACTATATAGAGGACTTCCTAGAATTGTTAGTTATATTGTCTAATATTTAATTTGTTGGCTTTATGATATTTCACATAATAATACACAGAATAGCTTTAGAAATTTTGATTTGTTAAATTGATTACGATAGTAAAAAATTATACATAAAATGTCATTGCCTTTACTTAATAATAATACCTTTTACTCGTGCATTGTTATCATAATTATGTACGCATTTTGATTTTAATGCCAAATGCTAGGATTTAAAACACTTTTCTTCTATATTACATTTATTGTTATTACTCATACAAATGCATGTACTTAAATTAACTGCTTACACATATTAAGGTTCCATATCCTTAGTTGTACCTACAATACCTGAGTATATCAGTATGTAACGGAACCTACGAAATCTCAGTAGTTATTGAAGCTACAGTATTAATTATTAACACACTATTAGTACAATAACCAATAGTACTTGAAATATTTTAGCTGTTATCTTATACTCCATGTTTACTAGTACTAACAACATCAACAACCCATTTTTGTCTTCATATCAGTATATAAGAAGCCTGCTGTGTTTATTAAACTCACGAAAAGCATTTACATTCCAATGGCAAAGTTAGTTGTAAACATTTTGTCATGTGACTCGAATCATTAATTATATCAACATGACCTGGAGATTATTATTATGACAAATTCATAATTATTGTATCTTTGAATAGTTATATTAAAAACTTGATTGCAGTGAATATAATTAATATTTATTTGAAAATTCGGTAGTAATTATGTATATTAAAAATACAATGTTAAAGATTTTGACTGTTCTGTGTTACCATAAACTATGAGATGATAGAAACATGTTCATGTTATGATAGTCATTCGTGTGAAATTAGTATTTAGTATGCTCTCAGGGCTATCTGGGCATGGATGCGGAAGGCATCTGTTACTCTTACTCAAATGTAAGCATATTCATCAGTATTTAATTGTTGAAGGTTTTAATGAAGTAAATTATGTGATTGTCGTGACGGACGTGTTTCATTTATACCTGTAAATATTATTTTATCTTAAAAATAAATAAATACACTACAATAATACGTCAAAACACCAACCACAGAAACCAAAGCAGGTTTCACTTATCACAAATAAACAGGAATAGTTACGTTCACTGAGACTTCGCTTTTTTTTAATAAATAATGATTACCAATAGTCCAGCCAGTGTTAATTTAGCCCTATTATGTCTGTTGCCGGTACCCCATATAAATTATAATCTATCTTCTATCTCAAATTTTAGGGTGAAGGTGACCTTAACCTTTTCCTTTTTTTATTAGACTAGACGGCATTTGATAACAATGAAAAGTTCATTTCATCGACATTGGCGGATCCCTAGATACCCGTCCTATCGATATTATTTTACATAAGACCCCGGGGTTATCTAAGTTATATATAGGTAGTAAATACACAAGATTATTATTTAAATCATCAGTAACTATTTACCAGTGGTGAATAAAACATCAACAAAAATATTGTTGATATCATGACTAAAGAGCTCATAGTTTTGGCTTACTCTGGCGGTTTGGACACAAGTTGTATACTGAAATGGTAAGTTATTTTTTATCTTATACAAAAATCAAAAATAAATAGCTTTAGTCCGAGATTTCTAGTGGATCGTGTTTAACTATGGTCTATGACTACCATACATTCATACATACATACCAACACCTCGAAATTTACCGGTGCCGGTAATTTAATATTGAAATTAAATATTAATTTATTGTGTTGATAGGTTGATTAAAAAAAATTATGATGTGGTCTGCTACATGGCAGACATTGGGCAAGATGAAGATTTCATTAAGGCTAAGGTGAAAGCAAAGACCATCGGAGCCAAAGATGTAAGTGCTTCGAAAGTTTTTATCTATACTAATATTATAAAGAGGAAAGATTTGATTGTTTGTTTGCATTGAATAGGCTCCGAAACTACGGAACCGATTTGAAAAATATTTTCATTGTTGGGAAGCTACACTATCCCCGGATGACAGGCTATATTATATTTTTTTACTATTTTCCCCGAAGCGAAGCGAGGGCGATTTCCTAGTTTTTTTTATAACTTCATTAAGTTTTGACACAACGTCTGTCGGGTCAACTAGTTATTGCTTAGGGGCCGTCCATTAATCACGTAAGGCTTGAAAGGGGGGGGGGAGGGGTTTGACAAAAATCACGAAAATATCACGAAGGGGGAGGGGGGGTGTAGTAAGATATCACGTGTATTTATTTTTTCGTCAAACGCGCGATTTTTAAATAGAAAAGCAGCGTGTAATGTGACTTTGACTTGCCGTTGCCAGGCAACGAACGAAGGCCTCACGCGCCGCCACCGACTGCCCGGCTCGGCATGTTTTGGATTAAAACAATGTTGAAAGTAGGTGATCTGTATAAAGACCTTTTTGCAGAGTAAAAATACACGTGATGTTGGAGGGGGGGGGGGGGTGTCTTAAACCTCACTACACATATCACCAAGGGGGAGGGGGGGGTTAAAAAATGCCAAAAAAACATCACGTGATTAATGGACGGCCCCTTAATAAAACTAAGTATAACAGAATCGAATCTGTCCAAATATATTAATTTATTGTATTATACTTATGCCATAAAATGATTAAATATCTTAAGTTTGTTATGTAAATAAATACTTAGTCTTTCATGGGAAGCGATTTTACGTAATAAGCGGCAAAAGCGAGAACCATTAATAATTTAATGTTATCCTCTCCACAGGTGATCGTAGAAGATCTTCGTAAGGAATTTGTGTCCAATTACATGTTGCCGGCCATTCAAATGGGCCTGGTGTACGAGAGCCGGTACTACCTGGGCACGTCGCTGGCGAGGCCGTGCATTTCGGTGGGGATCATTAATGTCGCCAAGAAATTGGGAGCTAAGTAATATATTTTTACATCAAACAGTAAGGGTGCTTTTCCACCAGAGATGTGCTATGTTACGTTGCTATGGATGCGTTTGATATCCACCAATCATATTCATTGGATTTCACATCTTCGCAGCATAGCTGCATAGCACATCTCTGGTGGAAAAGCACCCTAACTTTGCCACTTATATACAGCTAGCAAAAGAGTTAGGTGTGCAGGGCGTAATATAAAAAAGTTCTATAAGTTTAATATTACAGAATATTTGAATTATTTTGCTGCGAACTGCGAAGTAACATAATTCGGCAATGCTCGGTACGCGGCGTATTATGTCTCAGTCACACGTTAGCATGTTCGTGTCGCTATCTCTGTCTTACATGCGCTAAAGTTCGCAAAGCCTATGTTCAGACGCGCCAAGATACGTCGGCCGTACTGTATGTAATGATTTCATAATAATGTAAACACAAACATTTTATCTTATAATATTAAACTTTACCTAATGTTTTGTATGCCTTGCAGCCTCATTGAGCCAGTGATTTTGGCGTAAATAATATTGTGTCTGCGTTCTCAATAAAATGAATAACCTGATATGTTTTTGAACTTTTAGATATATTTCGCATGGAGCTACAGGAAAAGGAAACGATCAAGTAAGATTCGAGCTAAGCGTGTATTCATTATGGCCAGAAGGCAAGGTAATTTATATTTTTTTCTACCCCCATTCCTGAAATGTTTGATAAAATGTTGGCAATAAACAGATTAAAATCCTAAAAATTACTGTTTTGGCTTCTACTGCCTCGTGAAAACCCCTCATATTCATTTTTCTTAAATATCTGCTATGTAGAGGTAGACATCTAACAGTTTCAATTTTATTATAGGACAGAATGACATAGATTTGACGTCACCTGATTTTGTGTGTGTGTGTTTGTGTTTAAATGTGAGTAAATATCTACTTAACAACATTCAGGTCATTGCTCCGTGGCGACTCCCAGAGTTCTTTGAAAAATTCCAAGGGCGAAGCGATTTGATAGAATATGCTAAGAAGGAAAACATCCCAGTGTCAGCCACACCGAAAGCTCCATATTCTACTGATGAGAATATTATGCACGTTAGGTTCGTTTTCATTTATATTTTACTTACTATTTGTTTTTAATACGAAATTAAATAAATAAACGCTTACACACTCATACACCCGCAGTAGGTTTTTACCTGTGTCGAGGGTGGCATGGACAACGCATATCACAATGATACCCATGACCCGAATACAAATATTTATCTGTCACATAAATGTCTGCCACTGCCGGGAATCGAACCCAGGACCATTCGCTTCAAAAGCAGGGTCGCTATCAACTAGGCTACAGGGTCGTCAATTTAATTGTATTATCGGTCCTAACACAAACTATTATAATAAAACATTGCAGTGTTTAAGTTGTGCACAAGTTTTCTAATAGTAAAAATACGTAAGTACATGATAATTTATACAACAACTACACTAACATACAAATAGATAAAATAAAAGAATCAGAAACATTCCTATATCATATCTGCATAGGTAACCCTGTTTTTATTGTTTATTCATTCCAGTTACGAATCGGGGGTTCTTGAAGATCCTGACGCGATCCCACCGAACGAGATTTATAAAATGACAAGGGATCTTAAAGAAACTGAAGATTATCCAATCATTATTGATGTTACGTTTGAAAAGGGTATGCTCCTTTCTACACAGAATTTTAAATTTTACTCGTAGCAAATAATACGACAGACACCTATCATGATATAGAAAATAAAACTCATTTCAAAATCATTGCACGTGAAAATTAAAAGAAGAAATGATACTTGCACATACCTTAGCCAATGGGGGAATGTTTTCGAGAGTTTATTCAAGATTCTTCTCAAGGTGTATCCTTCCATTCCTATCATACTTAAAACGGACGAGACATAACAAAAGTTTACTCCTCTGTAGTAGTCGCAGTATCTCGCTTTGCGCGCTTACTCGCACTTAGGTCTTTGGTCTAAGTGCGAGTGAGCCCGCAATATGTCAAGGAGTGCAGTGTGATACTGCGCTGTGCTGCTACTACTATTAGGTCTGTTGCTCTAAGCTATTTATTAATTTAATGTCTTGGGTGGCATCAGAGCCGGCGTTGGGGGGGCAAGGTTGGGCAAAGGCTTAGGGCGCCAAATTTGGAGGGACGCCTCATTTGGGGCGAAGAGTAAAAAAAAGGAAAACAAAATTCTTAATAAAGGTTGCCATTGGTTCAGCAAAAAAAATTCTCGATTTTGATTTTCTTATGTTGGCGCCACAATATTCCCGCCTAGGACATCAGTTGCTTTAACGCCGACACTGGGTGGCAGTGAACCATATTCGTTTTGTTTTACGGTTTTTAAATCTCTTTTTACAGGTCTTCCTGTCTCTGTCCAAATTCCTAGTGGCCAGGAGAAAGCTCTTGTAGTAACTGACTCGCTTAAAATAGTAGAAACATTAAACAAAATCGGTGGTCAACATGGTGTCGGCCGCATTGATATCGTTGAGAACCGCTTTTTGGGTTTGAAGGTATTAAATGTTATTTTCTCTACCATATTACCTATATCAATAATTGTATGTTTTAAATTAACTTCAACGTCAGTTTCATAAGACAACACACAATAGCAATACTTTTCGTTTCAGTCGAGAGGCTTGTACGAAACGCCAGCCGGTACTATATTGCATCAAGCTCATATCGATCTTGAAGCATTCTGTCTTGACAGAGAAGTACTGAGGTATACAGTATATTTTTATTAATATGATATTTAAAAGTTTTTATAATCCATACTTTACATTGAAGTATAATGTCATAGAACAGACATCTGGAACAAAATGTGTGCCCCGCCCGGGAGCTTCGAATTTCAAAATTAATCCCTGGTTCTCCTTTCAAAATGGAACAAATCCATTGAAGATTGAAGCCACGTGGCGCCAATGCATTGGGCCATACATGTTGTTCGGGGTGTCGGTTCTATACGCTAGTATATAATAGTACTTCAATGATACTTTACTTATTATTTAGTTATTTAAAGCTATCAAAATTTACAGATTAAAGAAGTATTTACAGGATAAAATGGCTGATTTTGTATACAACGGCTTTTGGTTTTCGCCTGAAGCTACCTATGCAAGAAAATGTTTGGAATTGTCGCAGGAATCTGTCACTGGGACAGTTACGCTTAAAATTTTTAAGGGCAATGGTGGGTCCTTTTACTTTTATATTGCCTTTAATTAATGATGAGATAGAATAAAACGTACCAAATACGATCTTGAATCACGACATTCTCTTTGTTTGCCTTTATCAAGTTATATTTACTAATTACTATTATTTTCACCTTTACATAACCCTTCCATATTCACATAAGTTGGGTAAAAAATAGTGGACAATTTATACTGTTTTTCTACTTTTTTCAGTAATTATCCTGGCAAGAAAGAGCTCGATAAGCTTGTACAACAAGGATTTGGTTTCGATGGATGTAGCAGGGGGATTTTCACCAGAAGACAGCACTGGTTTCATCAACATCAACGCTGTTAGACTTAAAGAATATGCGCGGTTTAGTGCATTGACAAAAATTTAATAATAAACCATATTAACAATTTGTAATTGTTTTTTTTTTATTAAGGAAATAGTTATGTTATGCGTGCCCTTTGAGGGTCCATTGTTGTATACTTGAGTTTTCGAATGCGTCAAGTTTTGGTATTTTTATAGTACTAGGTCCAGGTATTTTCTTAAATTCTAAAATTTCCCTATAGTTTGCCGTATGTCATTACTTCCTAGAATTTGATCCTTGTCATGTTCCTTTCATGTTACATTGCATGCTACATTTCGCAGATCTGTACCCGGCATTAGCGAACCTATCGAATGGTGTAATACTTTTTTTTCAAAATTAACTGGTTTGATTCTAGGCTAGGAATATGGATTTTTCAAAAATCTAATGATACAGTTTTACTTTTCATCAAAATCGGCCCCGAGACTCCTGTTTAGAATTTGGCCATCCACGCCCACTTGAAAAATTCACTTGTATATCAAAACATTCATTTATCTACAATACACAGCTATAATAGATAACAAAGGTTCAATGATTAAGAAGACATTGCAAAAGTTAAGGTTAGATAACAATGTCTGCCTCATAAAATGGAATGTAAAGCCGTAACAAGCTTGGGGTATTCGGACGGAAGTTGCAGATGGCAGCACTGTGCAAATTGTCTACTGCTATTTGAGAACAGTTTCCTATCTAAACCAGGGGCCAATAGTGTTAAACGAGTACTTAAACACATGTTATATACTAATTACTTTTCGTTAAATACTTTGCAAATATAATCTTTTGACAATAATTTGTAAAAGATGACACATGTAAGGACTTTTGTGTCAGCGTTAAGAAAAAGTTTATATCAATAGAAATTTGTGAGAATCCATGAAAACAGAGAAGGCAAGAGTGAATAAAATAAAGTTTTCATTTATATGGCTTTATTAAAGTCTTAAAAGCCTTCAAGCTTCAGCCTGCGCCAGCTGCAGTCTTTTGACGAAAGACTCCTTCTTCTGCTTGATTCTGTTCTTCCTCTCGGCTAGAGTAAGCTTGCGCTTGTTCCAGCGTTTCTGTTTAGCCGGGTCCTTCTTGCCTTCCTTCTTCTTATGTGATGGGTCTGCACGTATTGACTCGTGAGCTTTTTTGTACAGGGCCTCAATCTGGAAAATTATTACAAAAAAGTGAGTATTGAGGAAAATGGGAGTTCTTTTCAAACTTATTTTGTATGTCTATAAGTATGATATGGTAATACGGTAATTAAAATTATAGCTTTCTTTGAAAGCCATTTCTTTGAAAATTGATAAGTATGAACATGAACAAATACAGCTGATGTAATGACTTAAATGTTGCAGTAAAATATAGTTCCCCCAGATATGAATCTTAAAGGAAAGAGATGTCTCAATGCAATTATTTGGTCCAACTTCGGACACTGCCCTGATATCATATTCGAACAGTAATTTGGTTGGACGTGAGGAAAAGTAAAATATTTAAAAATACTTACACTATCTGCATTAATGCCTAACTTAATGTATTTGCCAAATTGTCTCTTGTAAGAATCTTCATCTTCCTGTTCTAGGGAACGCATGTAGTCTGCAACGTGGATTCCGAATATGTGAGCCCTGAAAGACAAAAATTTAAGTGTTATGCTGCAGCTATAACTTGACAAATACGATTGATTTAAAGTATATGTTATCCCTCTTTCACATATAAATATTATAAAAATAATTCTAATGTAAGCACAGACGGTTCAACAACATTCAAAGTAAACATTATTTGACAACCAAAATCCTATGCTGTTTATTATAGCTCCTCTTTGGCTGTTTGGATAATAAATATTAATACTATCCAAAGGATGATTAGAGCATATTTCTGCAAACAATCTATGTATTTTCTTACCTATGTACCTCTGCATTGAATTTTTTATCTTCTGCACTGTAGCCTGGGAATCTTTTGAGGGAGTGGGGAACATTAAGACCACCATCAACTGCACCCTTCATGGCTCCAAATACACGTGCTCCGGTAGTTGTTCTTGCCAAACCAACATCCAAGTAACATCTGAAAATATTCCCCAAGTTAATACAGAAATGACCATAATTATTATTAAAAACACAAACTTAAAATACAATCAGCATATTACAATGCAACATAAGTTTATTGTACATTCTGTCCGCCCGTAATAAAACATCACAATATTTTTAAGTGTGCATTCAAATGCAAAATAATTTCTTTGTATAGTTATTATATCACTATCATTTGACCATTCTAAACCAAAAATCCTCTAAACAAAACTGACAGGTAGCAGACATCACCCTTTTATACAATTATATCCTGATAGTTACACTTGTTTCATCATTTCAGAACTTAGAAAAAGTTGTTGTTAATTACCTGAATGCACCAGGACCGTTGTCAATTGGTTCAACATTATATTCATCACCCGTTACTTCAGTAGCGCCAGTGTACAGGGTATCGAGTCCAAGCCTTTGCAGCAGTCGCCGCGCAAGCAAGAGACCAGTGCAGTATGCCGCTGCATAGTTAGTTAGACCTGCCTGTAAAATAACTGATTTTGGGATACACATAATATAAAGTAATCAACAAGTTGATGTTGATAATTTATCAGTAGTGAACATATAACAACATTGGTTTTGCAATTTGTACGTTGCTTCAGACCGCCCGTTCATAATCATCACTTAAAAATCAGTTAAATGAAAATTTTACAAGTTAACATACCTATATGAGCTCACAAATCTTTTGTACTTGTTTTTCTTACTGTGCAAGCATTTTTAGCTAGAGTTTGATAAAATGTATGAACTAAATGCAAAATTATTATTGCATTTTATTATACCTTAATGCCGTAGTTAGGGAGTTCATGGGAGTAAGCCGCACACACAATGTGGTCACCCTCAATTCGAGAGTAAGCCACCTGGCATGTAACATCCTTGTTTGAGAGCCGCACGATCAAACGGTACTTAGGTGTATTGTACTTGTTCTTGTCCTGTAAGTAAATAATTAATCATATCACATATGTTTATCACATTTAATTCAAACATGACATGAGACAGATTAGGAATATTATACCTGAACAACGAGGCGTTTTCTAGCATAGTAATCAGTTTTACCCTCACGACGCCTCTTGAATTTGACTTGGTACCTCTTGAAGTATTGTTTGTTCTTTACCACCTTCACGAAACCCTGAAAATAACAAGGTACGCAGCTTTCAACAACTATTACATTTGTATGAAATTTTTATAAATGCTGAAAAATGTTCAGAGACACTTTCTAATCATTATTGATGCGTTGGAATACAAACCAATTAAAGCAGAGGCTTAGAACAAACCAAATGCTTCACCAGTTTGCATCCTCAGCAACATCAGATGACGCGCATGTGTCGATATTTCATCATGAAAATTAACGATAGTAGATGGGTTTAAGGATCGACTACACCGTGCACTAATTCAAATATATACATAGCAATGACTTTAGTTAACAGAATTGAATAAAATACGACTTCACAACAAAATTGCTGTTTCGACAGCGCACCGAATGAAATGTTGATGACCTCCATCAAAAAGTATTTACCTCATCATAAAATAAAAGTCACATATAAGCACTTCCACAAAAAGTATGAGAACTTAAAAATATTGTAAATATATTATTTACTACTTGAAACTCACCATCGTGGGATATTTTAAAAAAGGATTAGTAGCGTTCGGCTACGCTAGAAGGACGTAACCGGAAAAAGACTTGTCAAATCAACCCTTACTGCTGTCAATATCATTGCCGTACTAACTGCTGCTCATAGACAAACTGCTGCTATGCTTTTTGACAAGTCAGGTGTCTTGTCTATAGCAGTGCCCATGGATGTATTACTTTAACTGGATAAGTAATTTTGTACCTGAGTGAGGACGGATAACGTCATAACCTAAGGACCATTTTTCTATTGTGTCCATGATAACTATAGTCGCAGGATATATCATTCGATTAAGATTCCAAAATTACCAAAATTAGAATTAACCCATATGTGTGGTAAAACGTTAAAGCTAGTAATTTAGTCCAGATACGAGTATTATAGATACAAATGCGGTTGTTGCAAAAGCCCGATTTTTTGGTGTCTATCTACTACTTTTCCAAAAACTAGGGTTGGCAGCACTGAGTGTACTGAGTGTTATTTTGGTAATATTGATTTTAATTGTTAATTGGAACGAAGTTCAATAGCGCGCGTTGTGAAAGTGGGCTAGACGGAAAATTACGACACTTTTTGATTCTTACCAATGACGACACTTTTTTTGAAGTGATTCAGAGCGTTTTACAGAGATGGCGCTGTACAACAAAACAATACTTAAATCGAAAGGAACTTCGTTCCATCCGGGTGTCCCTTGACACCTCTCATGTTTTTATATAATAATAATTATTATTATTTCTCCATTGGGTTCGCCTGGATAGCTACCACCCTTGAGCATGAGTCAGCCGCCAAACGACTCGTCGTGTTCCGGCTGGGGGCTTGAGAGCCAGTTCTTTCTTTTTCTTCTCTATTTCTTGACCAGCAACGCATCAGTGATTCCTTTGGTGTTGCTGATGTTCATGAGTGTTGGAAGGTTCTTTTTGATATGTCTGGACTTTGGAGGAGAGGGGCTATTCAAAACACACTCACTTCATGATATACTATATTGTGAATACTTTATAATTACACTTTATAATAATATTGTTTATAATAACATTACATATTATGTCTACACCGGTTCGTGTCTCAGATAGAAGTCTTTTATGTCACAATAGAACACATTCTATTGTGACACTATTTGAATATATTAATATTCTAAACACCTGACATAATGTGCAAGTGTTGCCTGCCAGTGCAACACCCTACACAATTAAAACTCCTACACACCCCCTCAACACTTGCACACATTTAACCCCCTGTATATAATTTACTCCAATATACCAAAACCAAACAACTCACAAAACTGCCTTTCATAAATTAACATTACCTTCCATACATGCCTAATTATACATTCAAATCTCACAACCACTTACATTCAATTACTTCCACCTCACTCCATTTCAATTCAGCCAACAACTATCAACTCAACCTTTCAAACTGAATACCAACTTTAATGTTACTACTATAAATCCCTTTCTCACTTGTCCAACTCATACTCGACCAAACATGTACTTTCATTCAACTATATAACGTCAAGAACCTTAACTTCTTGACTCGCCACATAAAACATCAATAACTATAATCATCTTAAACTCCTTCTCGACTCCATACATAAAACAAAAGTTTATTTAAAATTATCTCCTTCTCGACCACTCAATACATACAAATATCTTATAATAATCTTAAACTCCTTCTCGACTGCTCACTACATAAACTTCTATAAGTTTATTTAAATACCTCAAACTCCTTCTCGACAACTCACAGCATAAACTTCCATAAGTTTATTCAAACACCTCAAACTCCTTCTCGACAACTCACAGCATAAACTTCTATAAGTTTATTTAAATCTCCTCAAACTCCTTCTCGACAACTCACAGCATAAACTTCTATAAGTTTATTTAAATCTCCAAACTCCTTCTCGACAACTGACAGCATGAACTCTAAAGTTCACTTAAAACCTACTACTACATCTACTCAATAATAAGTCAACTTCAAATTAAATAAATAAACAAAACATCAATCCCATCCACCATTGCCATTCACACTCAAACCAGTCAAACTCAAACTCAACACCCATAAACTGCTAAACACAACTCCACACAAATTTAGACTCAACATCCGAATTCGAAGAACACATACAACCTTTCACTATCCCTTACAATCTTTCACTTCCCAAATTTTCTTTTCACTTATATCCAAATATCAACAGGGATTATTTTATTATAAATATCAAAACAAAATTCCAAATAACTATTAAAAACAAAAACAACAATTAAACAAAACTATAAAAGAGACATAAAAGGATTTTAAAACTCGTGTAAGTATACTTTCTATCAAATATTAACTTCTTGTGACTATTGTTTTTATGATGTTCAATCAATGAACAATTACATTCACTATTCACCCCCTTAATTGTTTATTTATTGAAATTATCAACACCCCCTTAATTATTGAATTATTCTTGTCTCTTTTTAGTTATATTTATTGTTGTAAACAACATTTAAATTCCCCTATAAAACTTATATACTAACAAAAAACAACCCATTTCCCCCGAAACACAATAAGTTCACTTTTGAAATAATTTTCTTATCTACCTTGACTGATGGATGTTGCTCCACCAAAATACTCGGGTAGCTGCAATCTCTCACATTGTTCATATTAAATTTCTGTAGCTATTGACCAGTTTTCCTTGTCTTTTGAATTAATTGCTTCCCTTTCATCCATATCCTCATTACTTCTCGAATTTTCCACCAGATTTTCATTTGTTAAAATGCTATCATTTGTTCCATTTTCATTTGATCCGCTGTCAATTGTTTCATCTTCATTTGTTTCACCAAATATATCTGTTCCTTGAATATCTACAATTCTTTCTCTTTCTTCTCGATTTTCATTTCTTCCTCTATTATTTCGCCTTATACCAACATCTTCTCGAACTTCATTAATTCCATTTCTATCATTTCTTCCTATATCACCTTCTCGAATTACATTAACTCCATTACTATTATTTCCTCCACTATCACCTTCTCGAACTTCTCTAATTCCATTTCTATCATTTCTTCCTATATCACCTTCTCGAATTACATTAACTCCATTACTATTATTTCCTCCAATATCACCTTCTCGAACTTCTCTGACTTCATCTTCACGAAGCCCATTATTTACTTCATTATCTTCTAAGTATCCATCACTGGTTGCTATGCTTATTTTTATATCAACAACTGGTATCCAAGGTTATAATGTAGGCTATGTAAATCACTGGTTTTTCAATAAATTTTAATCTTTTAATATTCTGGGCCCATAATAGCTATTTACCATCAGGTGGATCGTCAGCTCGTTTGCCGGCTATTTCCAAAAAAAAAATTCAGCAGTAATTATAGGCTCATATCACAGCAGTTAAAGTAGCATTACAAAATGTGTGAGTTGTATCTACCTATGATCAAAATACTCATTTATTTTTGTTACCCGACTGTTTTATTACGAAATAAAGTGCACTTGAAGGGTTGTCCTTAATGAATGTCATTTTTCTACAACAAATCAAAACAAAAAACAAAAATGAATGACAGATAAAGATACCTTGTTATTTTAAGTTATTAAATTAAAAAATTATAACTTGTTTTGTGCTAATAGCAACATTATATTTTTTTATATATTTCTATTTCTCTTTGTTGTCTATGGTGCATTATGGCTTCCTCCTATTCATATCCTGAATTATTTTTGGCGGGTTTTATATTTACCTTGCCCTTTTTATATGAAAAGAGCAATGTTTTTCGATATTACTTAAAGTTTTTCTTGTATTATGCTTATGTGTTTATTACGTGTACAGTTTTACTGCCTGTTGTCTTATTATATCCGCGCGATGTTACAAACCTAATGTAAGATATTGATTATTTTTGTGTGATGAAAAGTAGACTGTTTCTAAAATTGAAATTTTGTGAACAGTGTTGCTTCCCGTTTTTGCCGCTACGCATCTTACATTGTTGGCATAGAATGGGAATTACGTGGTTTAGAAAATTGGGATAACGAACAATGTTGCATTGTGATATCGAACCACCAAAGCTCGTTGGATATTCTGGGTAAATATAAAAAATATATCAGACTAGATTACACACCAAATAAATAGTAATTAATTGTAGCTAATTGTTATTTATTTTTAAGGGATGTTTGAAATGTGGCCACGAATGAAAAAATGTACAGTGGTTGCTAAACGACCCTTGATGTACGCGGGTGCTTTTGGTTTTGGAGCGTGGCTTTCTGGATTAGTTTTTATTGATCGATTGAAGACTGAAAAGGCACGACTACTTCTAAAACAAGCTACTGATAGGGTCATACGTGAAAAGGTATTTTTCATTAATTATCGAGACTATAAATAATTTTTTTGGTAAGTATGAACATAACTGAAAAAGCTTTTCTGCTGCAAATCTTCAAGATTTTGCACAAACATCTTCTCACTTGCAGTTTGTCCAGTTATATATTTTTCAGGGTTCCGAACGTAATAAAACGAAAAACGGAACCCTTATAGGATCACTCGTATCTGGGCGACCGCCCTTCACAGCCAATTTTCTCCGAAACTACTGGACCAAATGAGTTGAAATTTGGTACTCATGTGCTTTTTTGTGACCTGAAAACGAAGGTATAAATAAAATAAATTAATTTTGATTTTTTTTTACTAAATCTAAATTTAAAAACTGTTTTGCAAACCATGTCAAATGAAAGGGATTTTTGTAAGGATCTCAAATATATTTTTGTTATAGTTCTAATGGATAGTTTTAAAATCATTCAAGAAAGAACGAAAATTGTAGTTGAAAATTGACCATTCCTCCTCCTTACCTCTATAACTACTGAGGCTAGAATTTAAAAAAAAAAAAAAAAAAAAACAGAAAATAGTTCTTTAATTATATATTACAGGAAAACCTATAAGAAGTGTATGGTCTTTAAAAAAGGACAAAAAAAGAAAAATAACAGTATATAATCAACATACGGAACTCCAAGCAAGTTTAACTCACACTTTTCAAGTTTATTTTACTTTTATGTTAGAAGTAGGTATTAAATTTAAATTTATCCTTATGTTAGTCATGTTAATGTTTATATTTCTTAACTTTCAGGGCAAGTATAAAATTATTAAATTAAAAGACTAAAATTTCTGTTAGCTGTTATTTTTTATAATTTTTCAGACAAAGCTTTGGATATTTCCTGAAGGAGCTCGTTACAACAGAGGATGCATACAGCCCTTTAAAAAGGGTGCATTTTATTTGGCAATTGATGCTCAAATTCCAATAATGCCAGTTGTTTTCAGTCAGTATTATTTCCTTGATAATGAATCGAAAACTTTTGAACCTGGTAAGTTTATAAGTAGGTATATGTTATTCACAAGTTTATTTGAAGTGGAACTTCTACATAATCATTCTTGAGACCTGGTAACAAAAAAAAAAGAAAATGTGTGCAATTCACACGTGGTAGAAGTGAAACTTTCCAAAATTTTGGTTTCAAGATAATGAGATGAAAAAGCAATAAATCGAATCTTGTACCTTGTTCCTCGCGCCATCTATGAATACAACTTAGCACTTTTTAAAAATCTATCTAGCAATAAAACGAATCTTCTATCTTACTCCTCACGCCATCTATGAATACAACTTAGCACTTTTTAAAAATCTATCTAGCAATAAAACGTATCTTCTATCTTATTCCTCGCGCCATCTATGAATACAACTTAGCATTTTTACTGTCTGTATAATCGGTCGGTCGATCGACAGATATTAAACAACGAAAATGAAATTCTTATTTTTTGTTGATAAATTCTTTGAAAATATTTAAAAGAGCATTTGAAAGTATTTAAAAACGTATAAAAATAAAACTAAAAAAAAGAAATACTGAGAGACGCGAACCTGCGCATCAGGTATTGTGTATCTACGTCCTGACCATTGAGCTACGGAGAAGTTAAATTCAAAGACGAAATTAGCGATTATATTATCTTACCTGTCGTTTTTCCGTTGCATCCGGTTTGAAATCACTAACGATTCTAAAGAAGTTTCACTTCAAAAATTGTATGAGTATGTTACAACTACCTTGTATCAACTAGCATTGAGAGTAATTAATAAATGTTTGTTTTTTAGGAAAAGTTATAATAACTACATTACCCCCTATTCCCACCAAAGGGATGACTCGGAATGATTTAGAAGCACTTTCTGAAATGGCACGACAACAAATGATTGAAGTATATAATGACAGTTCCAAAGACCTCGCCAGACAGATAAAGGTTGCAGTTTAAGTTGCTTTCCATTATATCTGGGCCATGAAATACTCTTGCCAATAGGAGAAGAAGAAAATACTTGACCTTAAGCTATGTTTTTGCTGAATTAACCATGTATTCTAGTCAGCCAGTAACCAGTAGCCAAAGTTGTAAAAAGAATACTCATTAGCCAGTAACTATATTTAGTTAGTATTTTAGTATACACTATTACCTATGCTTTACTACTTTTTATTTTAATCTTAACTAACAAAATACCAAAGATATTATAATATATGTTATTGCTAAGTTATATAGTATTTAAAATAATTGACTCACATAATTCTAGTCAGAAGTAGCTTTACTATTCCATGTATAGTTCGCGATTTAAACCATTCCTGTATCTAATGCATTTTAACATTTTTCCATTGTATAAAATCTTTAGATTTGTATAAGATATGAAGATTAATCAAAGTATTTAATCATAACATTTAAGTATACTGCAATAGTTACATTTGTATTGAAGGGTAAATATAAATAAAACAACATAAGTGAATGGAGGAAATATCAAAGGTTTATTTGGCTAAGCCTTAAATATTTTAATTTACATAGAACACTCGGGCTGTGTCTAAGAGATTGCAATGTGTCTTATATTGTGCGGTTGTGAGTTTGCATATTTGAGGTCCTTCTCAAAAACTTATAACTCTGATAAAACTCCCTTATTAGCATGTTTAACATACCCTTACCTTACTTAAATACATAATTATATAGATTAAGGTAAGTTTAGACTCGCCAACCCATGTATTATATTTATTTATTTACAGTACATAATAATGTAGACTTTTTCTAAGATAAATAAAAGAAAAATTTTTAATCCTATTATATTTTTTACTCTTTCACTAATCATTCCAACTGTCGCCCCAACCTTCATTATCATCCAAATTATCATCAGGGACAAAATTCAATTTACTGACGAAGCTTTGATTCTGAGCTGTATCAACAACTTTCGTAACTTCCTGCTTTTCTATCACAGGTGTCATATCAGCGAAAAAGTCAAATTCATCAGTAGTTTTTTTGAAACTTTCAATTTTTTGATTCTTTATGTCTAATTCCGAAATATCCACGATATTTTTTTTCGCTTCTAATGCAGCTTTTTGCAATAGAAGTGACCTCGATCCTGTTTTGTCAATACTTGTTGTTTTGCTATTTATTAAACAATCTTCACTAATTTTGCTTTCAATTTCATCCTTCTCAATATAGTCAGAACCTAGACTAGACTTGCTTAATGTAAGCTGTTCCAAGTGGCGATTATTGTTGTCCCAATCATCCCATTCTTCTTCAATCTCGACTTCTTGTATTACATTGGTGTATAACTGTTCATTTTCTATACTTTCTCCACCAACAGGTGAAGGTCTTTCGTTTAGAGTTATTTGTTCAAAAGCAGAAGGATTTATATCATCAGATATTTCTTCAGAACAATGAAATGTGCTCAGAGCTTTATTGGATGGAATGAATAGTTCATTTGAAATATTATTAGAGGAACTTGTCTGTGTCTTTGAATTTGGTCTTCCGTCTGTAAAAAGTTTCGACCTCTTGCCTCCTATTACAGTATCAGCACCCAGAATTGGTACTAACTCACTTAAACATATTAATGTTGAAGCAACCAAGTTGTCATCAGTATCCTTAATACCCAGTAGCAACTAAAAAAATGTTTGGAATTAGAATAATATTATTTTCCGGAATAAAAATACTTCTAGAATACATAAAGGAAAAATCTGATACATGTGGTGTCATAAATGGTATATTTAAAAAAACTATGCACTAACCTCTGGTAAAATATGTTGTGACAGTTCATCATGAGAAAATACATGTACAAATTTTGTAAAATGAACTAAAAGCAACATCCTTATTTGGCTGTCCCGAACTCCAAATAACTGAAGTAACCTTGGCTTCACATGTTCTTTGAAAACACTTAAACTGAAAAAGCCATTTTGTTCTCCATTATGTGGTCTTTCTGGAATTAAATAAAAATATCAATTGGCAGTGGCCCTTTTTTATGCAAATGTTAAGGGAGCAGATGAGCCACCTGATTGTAGCTTATGCAACACCAAAGGCTAATTTGTTGTTGATCAAGAAGAAGACGACAGGAAAGAATGAACTGGCGTTCTCAAGCTCCCAGCCAGAATACAACAATACATATGGTAGCCACCATGCAACTATTCTACCTAGCCAGGTAGGCTCCATGGTGAAGTAAAAAGTACCAGCAGTAATAATATAATAAATAATAAACATTGACTTAATGATATTATAGTCTTTCGCCAAACCTTACCACCAAGCTGGGGGACCCCTTCTGTAGCCTCTTACGACACCCTGGTGTGCCAGCATGGGTTTCAAGCAGCATCTAGCATGCTGCAGCAACAGCAAAAAGGTAAAGTGACATAATTTAAAACTAATAAGCAATTTTACAAAAAGAGTACTAACCATTTTTTGGTTTAAGAATGAAAGGTATTACATCTTTTCTTGCTGTCTGGTCTAGAAGAGTCAACCTAGACAAGAGCAATCCTCCTAATTGTTTAGCTACAGTTTCTTCATCATAACATTTAAGGATTTCTAAAATACTACAGAAGAATTCTGATCTTTCACTTTCAGACTTCAAGGGCAGAAAGTTTAGGAATTTATAAATAGTAATAAATTCATGATTGAAGAAATTATTTTGTAGAACTTCTGATAATTTCGGCCTTTTTGTAGGATCAGGATTTTGTAAAAGATCCCTGCAATACTTTTTAAATTCTTTTAAATGTGGCACATCATCTGAAAAGGAGGAATATAACAGATTAGTCCATTTTATACATGCAATGTAGGGTTCAGTAGTATCATATTATCATGATATGATATGCTTACCATCTTTTCTTCCCTTAAAAACATCTTCCACCAATACTGCAAAACCATATTGGTCTACTTTGGATGTTAATTCATATGAATCTTCATTAGGATCCACAGCTTTATCATATCTAAAAAAAATAGTAATAGTTAGATAAGATTGATCCAACCTATACTCTGTATATGTTGCCGGCAACCTGTTATTACAAATGTCTTAAATTGAAGCAGCCACACACATTATTATTAGCTACACAAATAAAAAAAAAATACAAATTTCTCATTTTACCTGTGGATTCTGGAATGTTTTAAATAAGCAGAGTTCAATTCATTAAAAGGACACAAATATTGAAGTCCACCAAGTTTCCACTGTCCATCACCTGAGACATAAATACATGGCAAGCTTACATTATTATGAGACATCCCCGCCTGAAAAATATAAATCATTATGTTACTGTTAAAATATAAACAATTTGCTAAAGGAAATATCAAATTATGTTTATTTATTACATTCATTTTACACTTTAAAATTTGTTGTATTTACTATCCATATTCTCTCACCTGTTCATGTAGAAAAACCAACGCTTGTAAAATGTTATTTAAACCAATACATATTTGTAGAGGTGTTTGTGATGTTAAGACATGGCCAAGAGGTTGAACATATTCTGTTGCCAAATGAAATGTTGATCGTTGCTGCCATGCAGATATGTATCGTACAATACATGGATGACGATATTTCAAGAGATTCTATAAGAAAATCAGAGTGAGATATTATTGATTTCCAGCAAATGCAAACATGTAAGAAATTAATATAACAATAAACTTACATTAGAAAACTTTTCCAATGGTGTAGAAACAGCCCATAGTGGACCTAAAACTACCTCTCCTTTGAACACCGACACAGAACCATCACTTTTGAGACTGAAGTATCTACAGCTATCATTGATAGTAGCTTGATATTGAGACCAGAAATCAGTAGTATCTATAGGTTTTTCTTGAATTTCTAAGCCACTCAAATGCGATGATTCGCTACCCATCATGAGTGTTTCTACAAAAGTACTCTAATCACTCATAAAATGTCATTATTATCGTAATATCTCAATCAAAAAATGAGATTTAATAAAATCATATTACTTTAGTAACTTGTTTTCCACGTCATTTCATATTTATATTAAATATTTTGGTGTCCTGTATCTTGTGGGTCTTGTCACTTCACTTGTGTCTTCTCTTCACTCTTCACATTTCACAAATAATCGGAAATGTCTCTCTTTTGACAACAGTCAATATTAGGATGACAGTGACAGATGACTGCTGACGGCACCATTGACTTAGGAATTATAAGGACTTGTTCCCTGCGTTCCACTTGACGTTCACAATGATCACGTTCATGACCGCGGTTTTTCCTGTTCCACTAGCTTGTAAGCGTTACAATCGTACACCCAATGCCCAAGTGGAACGGGCATAGGGAACGTTTTAGCTACAGAGTACTTACACGTTTTAGCCGTTGATACAAAATGTACTTTGTGATGTTGAAAATAAGTCTGAGACTTAGATTATAGGTAATGTTATAATTTGTAAGCTATAATTAAACGTTACATAATTATTTATCAATTTTATTTATACTAGCAAAAATGTATACATTAAAATTATTTACATAACTGTTAACATAATTATGTCAACCTGTGACCACACGTCGAGCATCTGCTGGAGAAACTACTACTTTCACTAAAATATCTCTTGTCGAATCGTATAAAGTTATTTTTTCCGTCGCCATACTTAACATAAAATTGCGCCTTTCTATCACCATCCTTTCTTACCCAGTATTGCCAGGTCTAAAAACTGAATTAATAAATAATATAATATCTGATAACATTGCATTTCGACTACTTCGACCCACCCTGCCAAATGGGTCGTTGTGAGCGTGGCGTGAGCGAAATTAATGACGTCATCTATGACGTATTCACCGCGACCATGATGACCATGGTCGCCTAGTGGAACGCGAAAATGGGTCATTTTGATCGTTGTCATCGTTTTGAACATCTAGTGGAACGTGGCCGTTATAATGTCTTATAGATACTTAGTTATGGAATAGTATAAAAGACGAAATAATAAACATAGTGGCGTCCTTGTCTAACTTATGAAATAAAAATAATCCAACGTTATACGCAACAGCTTCGCTATACTGTCAAATTTTTCATGACGTCAGACGTGTGCCATGTTCGCCATTTTGTTTTATCTCTTTACTACAGTGAAAAATTGTGACTTATTACCAATGTACTAAGGTACTAACTACTAAAACCCACTTTGACAAAGGAATGTCAAAGTCACGTCAAATTGGACATTAGTAGGAACAAAACCGCCATGTTTTGTTGCGTAGGTATGCACGTTTTTTTTCGTAGGTAGGGCACCTCCTGTATCTCAATAGACGGCACACGTATGAACCATGGAGGTATAATATATCTATGGCATGAACCCACAGAGTACATAAACAAAGTTATGAACATGGATATACATACATGGATATATTACTTTATCTGGATCACTGACTTTGTAGAGGTACCTGAAGATCGATGACGTCACATCAGAAGGAACATTTTTGTATTGTGTCCATGTTATCTATAGTCCCAGGATAATATATCATTCGGTTGTGATTTTTTTTATAATGATATAAAACATCTAAGAATAATAACATATATTATTATAATATAGACGTACGGTAATTGTGTATCTTAATTTTCAATTTACTCTTAATGCAATAAATTAAATTTGGCAATTTTAACGAAATTCTAATATACTTACTTCTTGCACATTTTGGGAAATGCGATACCTGGTGGGAAAAACATTTAGCTTGCGGGTAAATTTAATGTGAAAACACTTTTTACTATTCAGAATAATTTCATTATTTTGACAGCAGCGTACCAGTCTTTCAATGTCTTGTTGGAACAAAGTTGCATCTTCAGTAGTCTCAATGCACTTAATTAATTTAAGATCATCAGCGTACAGAAAACGTTCTTAAAGCAAGTAATTATATCATTAATAAATATATTGAACAGCACCGGTCCTAAGTGTGAGCCTTGAGGAACACCAGATTTTATATTTTTAAAATGAGAATCAAAACCTCCTAAAACCACATAAAATTAACGTTTCATCAGATATGATTCTAACCACTTCAATACATTACCTGAAAATCCGTATCTTGACAACTTTGACAATAAAAGCGTGTGCAATACCCGGTCAAACGCTTTAGAAAAATCCGTATATACAGCATCAACTTGCTTATTTTGTTCAATGAATTCAACTATTGATTATATATATGAGACAGGGTTTGTGCTTGTTGATCGTGCAGCAATAAAACCATGTTGATGAAAAGAAAAATACTATTACATATGATATTTACACTTTATAAAATAAAAATAAATACTTAAAAGCAAAAGTAAAATTAATTAAAATAAATGTATATAACTAGGCCCCTGCGGTGCAGTACCTAAGATGCTGGCAGCATTCCCTCGCTGTATGGCGATACTAACACGCTGAGCAAGAAAACTGCTAGCTCTAGGGTCACTCGTCTTGACTTTTAATTTTTTCTTATTTCTTTAAAAAGATATTGAGCGTCGGGACCCCACGAACCAAGTGTTTCAACACCGAATGTTTTGAATATATATGTTGATCCTTTTCTATATTTAATATGTTTTAATTTTTCAGCCGCTTCTGCCGCAGCACCTGCTTTGATTTTGCTACCATGAAGATAGGACGGCGCCAATGAGTACATTACATATGTATCTGAATCAAAGGACAATCAAAGACTCAAAAATTTTAGCAAAATTTGATAGGATGGAGATAGGCCTGTAATTATTGACCTGAGAAATATCCCCGTCCTTTAAAATCTGAATAACCTTAGTTTTTTTCCAGTAACTAGGGAAGGTACCTGAATGCAAGATTTATTAAAAATGTAGTAAGGTGGTTCTGAGAGGTTATTCATACATCATTTTACAAATATAGCCGATATCCCTTCCAGCCCCGCTCCTTTGTTACTATATAAGACTTTAAATTTTAAAATTTGATCACCGGTTATCTCAACTGAGGAAAAACTACTACTACTACTTACTACGGACATGGTATGTCTGTATTTCTTTGTTGTGGTAAGCTACTAGTAACAGGGCTATTATTGTTACAATAGACTGATGAAAAATAGTCTGCAAAAAGATTACAAATTCCAGTTCCATTCGAGACTTCGACATTGCCATCGGTCATTTTGGAGGGATAGGAACTAATGCCTTTCCTTGAATGCCACTTAAATTGAAGTCACCAATCACACACACAGGATGGTCAAAACTATCAAGGAGTTTATTGCAGTTTTGAACAAAATGCTCTAATGTTGTTTTCTATACATGAGGGAGGTATAGTGCACATAGAAAAAAGTTTTTGAATCGCACCTCTACAAGGAAGGTACATATCCATAAATCCTCGCACAAGGTTTCCCACTTATTCATACGTATCGAGTTTAAATGGCTTTGAAACGGCAATGATTACACCACTGCCCTCCCTTTCAGAATGAAATCCAGATGTATTTTCCTTCTATAAACTGTATAATTACTAACAAATAATTCATTGCTAAAAACGCCACTATTTAACCAAGTTTCAGTGAGGATGATGACATCATAATTAACAGAGCAAACGTTACGGTAAAACGTATGGGTTTTAGTTGGTAAACCACAAGTGTTTTGATAATAGAATGATATATCCTGGCACTATAGATAACATGGACACAATAGAAAAATGGTCCTTAAGTTATGACGTCATCCGTCCACAGGCACCTCTATAAAGTTACATATCCAGTTAAAGTAATACATCCATGATGTGTTCTGTGTATACCACTGACAGAAGCTGTTGCTATGACATGCCCCGTTTATATGCGCGCGCGAGCCACGAGACTTTCCGCGAGACCCACGCGAGCCCGAGTGTGTAAACAGGTAGCTCACGCGCGCGTGTCGTGGCTCGCAGGGCTCGCGTCAGGAGCGGTTTTTTGGGCGCGTGCCAAAGGGGCTCGCGCGAGAGCTCGCGCGGCGTTCACATACGCGCGAGCTTCATTCAACAACGGCAACTAGCGCCATACGTACCTGTTCTATTGGATTCGTATTTTTCGAAATCGTATTAACTTTTACGCAAAATTATATGAAATAATAAAATATGGTACTGAATGATAATAATAATGAACCTTAAACCACTAATAATTAGACTTCGTATATTGAAACTAATATTAACGTGATAACTTTTATAAAGACGATGAGCCTGAGAGGCATTCACGAAAACCGAGTAACGGCCGGAGTAACGTCACGGAAGCGCGCGCAGCATTAGAGAGAGAGGCACGCTAGACCGGCCGTCTCTCTCCCACTCAAGCGTAATCGGTCCGCTTGGAAGGCATTTTTCATTTCATTTTTATTTTATTTTACAATCTTTTGAAAAGAAATGATTTCTCGTTGCTCGTACGTATTATTATTATATGAAAACGAAAATCTACAATAGCGTCATCTCTGTTTATAGGTATGAACTACTTGAAAGAACTTTACACAGTACATCGACTCGGACTTTAGTTGTAGTCAAGAAAATCACAGATGTCGCGCAGCTCCTGATATTTAAAACGATTTAAACCAAATTTTCAACTCAAATATGTTTAAAATCGTATAGTTAGTATGAAATTTAATATTATAATCTAGCTAGATACGCGGGTCGCGGTGGCGCGTCAAGCCATGTTCAAGCTGACACAACTGGCGAGTAGCACCGCGGCTCCGTGCGTAGGGCTTCCATTACGTTCTTACATTACATTATTTATATCATAAATTATTCTTCTACGAAATAGACGTTATCACGTAAAACCATTGTCCGTAAACCGACTTTACAGACAACCAATTTTTTTTATAAAGAAGAGAATTTTGATGTTTTGTTCCTTTGTTTGTAATGAAAAAACTACTGGAAAGATTTCAAAACTAGGATGCTCTTTTATTTTAAAAATAAGAATCTGTACGCAAACCGAACAGACACTGAAAAAAAGAACAGAAATTAAAACTGATAATTCTAATTCCTGCCCCATTTTAGTTAAAAAAAATATATTTAGTTGCTTATTGCACTAAAAAAAGCCTAATGTACAGAAATCTACCCATAGTACAATCTACATTGAGTATTTTGCTTATAAATCATGGTAGAAAGGTTTCATTGACTGGATGCCGATGTATTACGTCAACGTGTTCCATCCTTGAACGTTCGAACGCATCTGAACGCCGCGCGCGTCTAAACACAAGATAGCGCTCGCGCGCGTAGGGGGCGTGGCTTACGGACGAGCCACGGGATGGTCCGCGAGCCGCGCGTGTAAATGAGCGGAGTGATTAAGTACTCTGTGATGAGCGGCGACAGTTGTCACTTGTCAGTTGGTTGTCACTCTACTGTCTGTTTTCTTTGCGTCCATGCAAAATTAAAATACTGATCGATTCCAAAGTCAACTTAAATATTGAAATATGGCCTCGGCTTTACTTAAAAAAGCCATATTAACTAATCCTAAAACTTTACGAAACACAATCGGGATATTTTGCAATGCTACACGAAACCGTAAGAACTAACAATGATTTACTAATCAGTCGAAACTTACAGAGTGGTAGTTACGTCATACTATTATATTTTCAGATTGGAACTATCAATACAAACCCGGTCCATATCCAAGAACCCCCGAAGAACGTGCTGCAGCAGCAAAGAAATATGGGTTGACTGTAGAGGAATACCAGCCTTACCCAGAAGAAGAGTGCTATGGTGATTATCCAAAACTGCCTGATATTGGTGGAGATTCCAAGGATCCCTATTATCCCTATGATTATCCTGACATTAAAAGAAATTTTAATGAGCCTGTAAGTGATTTTAATGTAAATATATCAAGAGAGATTCGAGGTATTATGACTGTGTTTGCTAATTTTATGTTATTTTTCTAGATTCATGCACGTCAAGAAATTATTGGAGAAGATCGCTTTGATTTAGCTCTGAGACCCATCATTCCCGTGCGAGAACAGTGGATGTGGTTCCTTGGTGTAATGAGCAGTACAATTGCTCTTTACTTATATCTGGAAGATTATAAGTTTGGAAGACCTGTCACCATGAAGCAATACCCAAAAGATGGCCCTCATTACTATTTCTCACCTAAGTAGTTTAAATTTGGAGCACCAGAACATGGATATCTCTGTCATCTAATGTGGTTAAAAACAGAGAAATGGCTTACTAGTTTACTCTTATTTTTTGGTGAAAATTAAAAAATAAAATATATTATGAATTGGGTCTTTTTTTATACCCAAGTGAAATAATAGCAAATTTAAAATACATAATTAGGTTTTCTGGAAATAGAATATTTGAACTTTAGTCTTCAACTATTGAATCAGCTAAAATTAACATGAGTTGGGACTACTTTGTTGGAACCTATATATTTTAATACAAATAATGTGCCTATAAATTACAATAAATTGCTAATCACAATAGAGCATGTAGCATGATTGACCTGAAAACCTAAATGCCAAGAAATATTTTATACAATTAAGTTAAGTATTTGAGACAGAGTTGGACTGTGGACTGATTGTTGCTCTAGGTATCACCAGAAGGACAAAATTGAGAAGTGTGTTCTAGCATAAAGTAGTTCAGGCCCAAAGTATGTTGTCTTCTTTGGAAGGCCAAGACACAAGTATTTAACCCTTTCACAATGGTGAAACACACCTATTATGAGTAAAGTTATAGCACAAACTGTAGCTCGCACACATAATGGTGTGTAATAATAATTATCCACCATACTAAAAATGCGGTGTGTAAAAGCATAACTTCTTTAATTTAGTATGCCCGTTGCAAAAGTGTTAAATGATATGGATTTGCAAATCCTTTATGTAGTATGGTGAAATATCCAAATTAAATAAACCCATTTAAATTTTTATATTTTTATTACTTACTGACTTATTTTAAATTATTAGCCTTACTAGTATTATTAGCTAAGATGGATTAAAGAAAGTTCACTTATAAATACTTGTAAAATATTCATCCTCCAAATCATACAGATCTGCAGCAATGTCATCTCGTAATGACATAAGTTTTTGATCACATTCTTGTTGTTTGGTTCTGAATAACTTTGAATTCTGAGTGATAGCTTCGTTAACAGATGGAAAGTCATTTAATATCAGATACTGCTTGATATCTGATACTAATTTCATCAGAGATTCTCCAGCTCTTACTAAAAAGAAAACAATTGCTTTACATTTTTATAATAAGAGTAGGTATTGTGAAATTCACTTTTATTATAAACACTGAAATATTAATGTGGCAGTTCCGTAACTTACCTATATTAGCTGCTCTCACTTGCATTTCAAATGTGTCTTGCTCTATCTGAGTCATTCTATTCAATTGTGATTCATTTTCACCTTTAGCAAGCTTTATTATTTCTGAAAAGCAATATTATAAACACTTAAGGAGATTTTCTTATAAAAATGGTCCCAATGATTTTAAAAGTATGTAACTGCCATAGTGCCTTCCTTTTCTTATTGTGAATATAACTAATGCATAACTTGACTTATGCTGTAATTTAGACCCCAAGAACTATCATCAAATTCAACTATAGGACATTCTTGGTTAAGATATTGGCATGGAAAATTCAGGTTTTGGGTTTCCGTTGAGTTGATACACTGTTGGCAGCACTTAAATACAATACAGTATATATTTTTATCATAATAATCTATACCTTGTCCACATTTTCCTAAAAAAAAAACATGAATATTAATAAAACTTTTATGAGTAAAACACTATTAAATAACATACCTTCAAAATTCTCAAGCATGCTTTTAACATCTTCTTTTAGCCTTGTGGTGTAAGACTTAAGCAAGGCTTCCTTGTTTTGAGGTAAATTCCGATGCATGATATTGTGATATTTCTCTACAAATAAATTAACAATAGTATTTCACAGAGTACTTAAACTCTACGTTTTTTTATGTAAATATAACAACACTACAACAGTCTTCTAATTTTTAATTTTTAAATCCAAGAAGATTGCTTTGCTTTGATACAATGCAATTATGCAAACCAACAATGTTTACATACTTTCGGATTAAAGTAATATCACGTAATATGGTAAAGACATAAAATATTTTAGTATTTTGCAATACCTAATGTTTTTAAATGATGATTAATAATTATTGCTCAAAAAATTGTAACATTACAACTATTACAAGTGTATAAATACGAAATTCCATAGAATTGTTTTTTAATCCGCAAAGCGAAGTGCGATGCGAACTGACATTGACACATGCCAATGTCAAATGCAAAAATAGTGTTGCCGGTTTTTTTACCCGACTGCCACAATGCTTATGTGCTGGCAACATTTTGATTCGACTACAGCGCACCGCCGCACCACCCGATAATGGACGCGTTTTTAGGATGCATGTAACTGTTATGTTGTGATGCGTGAAATGTGCCATGCCTAATAGTTTACAGTCTGTCAAGAAAGTCATGGAAAAAAAGGAGGGTGCCACCATTTTTAATATGGTATCCCCTTAAACTTCAACTGAAAAATATTGATACTTTACTGTTTTCTTTAATAGAATATTATGATCCCTATAAAAAGGACATCCATAGGAATATAGAAGAGGATTTGCTTTAACATTTTATATTTCTCGTCGTAAGGGAGTAACTAGGTGGCTCCTTTAGTAAAAATATGTACAAAAGCAGTTAGCAAAACAAAAATTTATAAAAGTAGAAAATTTATTTTTTATCAAGCGGAACATCGCTTGTTACGACTTTCGCTCATTCACCCCTTTGTTGTTTTATCTCCCGAATTCTCCCGATTTTCGAAGCGTAGTTCTACCGTAATTTGAATTTTCTATTTGGTAACACTGACTATTTACTTTGTTTTGTTTATGTTTTGTGTGGTTATCGATAAGGGTTGTGATATTGATACAATAAATATTTAATTAAAAAATTAAAATAACTTAATGTAATTTACGTAAAGTAATAGAATTATCAATTCTGTTAATGCTAAGGTAAATTTTAACAGCAAGACAGTTCAGGACAAGTTCAGTTACAGTTTTCGGCATTAGTTTGGTTGTTTGTTTTCGTCAAAATCAAGGACTTTTATTCCTAATATTGAAAAAGAATATAAGAGAAAATTCTCACTTAGTCTCACTACTCACAATGAATGTGGGAAATCTAAGTGCCTCTAAAAGTGTGATTTCGCCACTATGTAAGTTTTGGAATTTGGACGTATTTAATAAAAATGATGACTTTTTTTAATGTTATCTTGAAATGATGCTGAAACTGAAGATCCGAAAACACCTACTCGACAGTTCATTTGCAGTTTGCCAGCACTTACCATTACCATTAAAAAAATATTCTTTTGAGACAAAATTGAATAATTCATAAAATAAATATTCATTCATGTCAAGAGACCGATTCTTCTAACCAGAGCATTGTTTTGGTATCATTAGTATATTTTCCCATTTTATCTATATTTAAATGAATTTAATTAATATTTTTATTATCTAGTCTTATTTTAACTGTTTCAGGTGCAGAGCAAACAAAAAAATGTGAAATTTGCTTGCAATCTTGTGAAGATGTTAATTTGCTCAATTCAGACATTGTTTTTACAGACATTGTAGAAAAGATTTACGCATGTTATAAAATTGTTGTCACTCTTGGTAAATATTTACCATCGGGGGTTTGTAATGAGTGCATTGAAGCTTTGAATAATGCTAATGTGTTTAGATTGAAATGTTTGACCTTTGAAAAAAGATTATCTGTTCTTTGTAAATTGTATAACAATAAGTCTGCTGAAGATCCAAAAATAGAATATGATTCCTTACAATCAATTGAAGACATCCATGTATCAAACGGTATGAAATTTATATGAATATAATAGTTTTTGAAATATATTTGCTGCCTTGAAGAATATTTCGTGGTGTTATAAGACATTAAAAGACTGAAAATTATAGTCACTGAATGTTATCGTCACACTCAACACACATCAAGACGCCTCTTGGTGTGTTAATATTATTGCCTTTCCAGTGACGTTATGTTAATGTAAATTTAATTTTTAATTTTAGATGATTCTCATGAAATAGAAGTAAAATCAGAAGACTGTAAATGCCCTATTTGTAATAAAATTTTGAAATCAAAAGAATCACTGCTCAAGCATAATGTATCAATGCATCAAAAGAGAAAACACTTGGGAAAAGTTACAGGGTGTGGTGAAAGTAGACGGTACCACTGTACAAAATGTTCATACAACACACCACACAGTCAAACACTAGTCAACCACATGAGGAGGCATAACGGTGAACGTCCATATAGCTGTGAGTGTGGTAAAAGTTTTACGCAGTCCTCAAGTCTTGCAGCTCACCGTAAAACTCATAGTACAACAACGTACTACACCTGCGCAACATGTGGAAAACAATTCAAACATACTTTCACACTGAAAAAACACTTACAAGTACATGAACCTGGAAAATATTGCTGTGATATCTGTCACAAGACTCTAAAATCTGCAAAGTCCCTTCAAGATCATAAGCACCGCCATTACAATATTAAGAACTACAACTGTGAAGACTGTGGTGATACGTTCGTTACATGCTCTGAATTGTTAAATCATAAGAAAAAGCACAGCTCTGTGAAGGAAATAGAATGTCAACTGTGTAGTTATAAAACCCACACTAAGAAAAATTTGATAATTCATTTGAAAAGGTAAATCGTTAATTTTTAAATCTTGTAAAGACCCAAAGGTATAGTTTATGGTTTAGTTTCTTTTTAGCTGACATTATTTTGTAGACGTCTCTGGACACTGACAGTGTGTATGGACTTGGGCAGTGACCATACTGAACATCTACCATCGTCAAACTCTAACCCATATATCTAATCATAAAAACAACTGAGTTATTTATCATTGTGCCAATTTGACAATTAAGTTCAACATGTCTATTTCCAGGCACACAGGTGATAAATCGATAAAATGTAGTTTATGCGAACTGTCATTCTACACGAGCGGCGATTTGCGGCGTCATCACCGAGTGCACACGCGGGAGAAACCTTTCGCTTGCCCCACGTGCGCACAGAGGTTCACACACAGCACAAGCCTGAACAAACACATACACAATGTGCATGGACTAGATTACAAGTGGCAAGATTTTAAATTTAAGGAACTGAAAAGAAAAAATGTACAAGTTAAACTATCAATACTGGACAATAAATAAAAAATATATTATTTTTACATTTTTTATTATAATTAAGACATGTCTCCTATATCTAGCTAATGTTACCACCATTGATACATTAATATTATTGCCGAAGCAAAATTATGAGAAGGATTTATTAATTCTAGGATCTAATAATGAGCCTTTTTATGGAATATATTTATACAGATCTAAGTTTCAGTGAATACCCTCACAATAAGAGAAGAAACTAAGGAAAAACCCAACAGTAAGCCAGGTATGGGTTGTAATTAAATATAAATAAATCATGAATTAATATATTCTACAAAATTTAGCTGCATTCTAGTCAAGGCAAATCTGAATTTAATAATAAATATGTAATTTGCGTATAAAAAATTTTTAAGGTCATGACAGATTAGCATAAATCTATTAATACAATACAAAATTGCATTATCAATGTCAAAAAAGTATTAGAGTATCTAATAAATAGAACAATAAAATTATGAATGCTTAAACACTGAGATTAATATTTCTAAATCTTATCAAATATCATAAAATTACCAATATAATTATCATTCATTTGTCTACTGTCACATATTTGGAGTCGGTATAATTATTGATAATTAATTAGAGAAAAATGTAGGTTTTCACTGTGTTACAGAGCAATACACGGCATTCAATAGGGAGTAATATTAAAAACACTGAGTTTATAATAAATACTAAAGATCATTGAAAACTATGGTATGAGACCTTGAATCTAATCTTCCTCGTAGTCTTCATCGTCCGAGATGTACTTGCGCTGTTTGCGTTTTCTAGTCGGCGTGCTTTTACTTTTACTCTTCAATTTAATCTTCATTTTCACCGAACGATTCGACTCCCCGTCCGAATCATCTTCTTCTATAAAATAAAATAAATAAATGTATATTTTTGACATAAAATACACAAAAAACTAAAGGCAAAGGCAGATATATTTTTTTTGTTTAATTTAATTGTGAAATTTGCACATTCGTGAGACCTTATCAACTTTTGTTTACGCTTCTCAACGTTCGTCAGTCGGCGTCAGTTATTAACCACCAAAAAATTAGCGTTTTCATATTAAATATTACTCGTACAACATTTCTTAAAAATCTAGAAGTCAGAACCCGATCAATATTACCTTTATCATTGTCGTCAGAATCATCAGAATTCTGTCCGCTATCGTGGCGACGTCGAAATTCTATGAATACGTTGCGCAAACGCACTGAGTCTTCATATATCAACGACGCTTCCTCGTTATAGGTTTGAGCATTAGCGCATAAGGTAAAGAAGTCTCTTTCCAGGTCCGATATATCGTTATACTGTGGAAAACATGAAAATATTAGAAAAAGGAATAAAAAACTTTTTCATAGGTGCATACATTTCTTAATTTTTTTACAATTACTGAAGCTAAATCATCTAACCTTGCCATCCTCAATTCTGTTCATGATTTTCTTGATATCCAGTGGTTTCTTGATAACCTCATAGTAATCGGGCAGCTCCCTGCGCGACGGCAACTTCATGAATGGTTCCGATAGAACTCTGCCACCCCTGGATCAAAATTGATAAATTTAACCATAGAGCATTTTGTGACACATTATATGTAATCAAAAACTAGTTAACTAAGAAAAACTTACTCATCACTGTAGTCGATGATTTTCTTCATAATATTTTTCAGTCGTTTTTTCAACATATTTATTTCAGTTTTACTTTTCTTTTTTGATGAACTCGGAACTTCATCCTCATCAGATTCATCTTGATTGCGGCTGAAATAGAAGGAAAAATATGTAAACTATTTCGTAACAAGTCGTAACAACGGTAAAACGATGTTGACCATGACAACATTTAAACGAAAAATCTAGACAACTAGATAATGACAACTTACTATCCTGAATCTGCCCTTACACTTCAAGTGCACATTGTACTCACCGTCGCTTGCGTCCCTTCTTCCGCTTCTTATCGAGGACCTCATCATCATCGTCTTCCTCCTCCTCCTCTTCCTCGAACTCCTCGTCGAGCACCTTCTGCCACTCCTTCTCCGTCAACGAGTCGCGGTAGTCCACCTCCTTGCGCTGGCGGGAGCCGCGCCCGAGAGTCTCGTCTTCATCCAAGTAGTTCCAGCCTTGACCCTGGGTAAAATGTAGAATGTAGAAAGTTATTTTCGAATGACTCTCTTTTTGTCATATTATATTATAGTATACAAATAAATCGTACAAAGGATTGAACGATGCGTATAGAGATGTAGATCTAGATTTGAATCTGGTAAATAAATGGTAAATAAGCACTGGTAAACATAATTTTCTACCACTGCCCTAAGGTTAACTGTCAATGGATGTTTTGATCTGCGATTTGTTCAAATACTGATACAAGGTTAAATAAACAATAAAATAAGAAATATAATTATAAACAATGCACCTTGCTGCAGACGACCTCGTCATCGTTCTTGACGAGCCAGTCAGGCAGCTCCGACTCCTCGATGAGCCGCGTCTGGGTCTCGGTCTTCTTCCGATCCAGATCGATCTGTTTGAAGATCTCAAGCTCCTCCTCGGAACGAGCTATCATCTCGTTTATCAAGTCATCGTCAGGCACTTCGTTCTCCTCCTAATTACAAGAAACAAATATAATTAAATTAAACTCACATCCACATAATTTATCAATCAAGAATCTAGATCAATCTTTGCATTTGAATTTTTATATTTCAATGTTAAAATTGTAAATTTTAACAAACCTCTTCATCGTCTCCATCCTGATGCAAAATGCTTTGCAAGAACTGCTGCCGCTCGGATCCCGTCGACTTTTGATCGAACATACCAGCTTGGATAACCTTTTCGTCCATATTAAGTTTATACCTGAAAAATAATTAAATAAGCCATTTTTCTATGTGCCATTATTATTCCACATAATTATAAAATGTATAATTATAGAAATGTAAAATTTTACCTAGCTGCAGCTAAAATTCTCTCTTCAACCGAGTTGACAGTCATCAATCTCAACACGCGCACTTCGTTACGTTGTCCAATACGATGAGCACGATCTTGAGCTTGCAAATCCTTTGGAGTGATATTTTTATTTTATTTTTCAAATTAAAAACAATTAAGAATAATATCACAAAGTTAATAAAAAAGTTACAATATTACAACCAATTACCAAGTTATAAAAAGTTGAATAAATTATAATTGTTATCCCCGCTTGTATTGATTTTAAATGATCGATAGATCGTTAGGTGTATGACATTGGCGCCAGTGGCATACATTTCTTGAGCGGGGGCATTTTTTGTAACATACTCTGTGTTCCTGCTGTTTAAACTTGGACAGGCACCATTTCAAGTTCATCATCGTTAAGTTACATCAGAGACATTCGGGCCACACGAAATTTGGTTGGCCAATAACCCCTTCCCCTATCCCCACTAGAGCAGAGTGGAGAATACTGTAGGCTATAGGAACTATAAATCCTGGCGAAAACAATACCTGATGGGGGTTCCAATCAGAATCGAATATGATGACAGTGTCAGCGCTCTGCAAGTTGAGCCCGAGGCCGCCCGCGCGCGTCGACAGCAGGAAGATGAAATACTCGGAGCCCACGTCGTTGAACTTCTTCAGCAACTCCCCACGGTCTTCCGCCTTCGTCATACCGTCGAGCCTGTCGCACATGGGCGTTTTTCTCAAACGTTGTTCGTTACGTAATGAAATTCCGTAATTTCAAAAGTGATATATTTCCAGGAAGGCATTTTTAATTGATTAAGAATGAATTAAATTATAAGAAAATAGTAATCTTTACCAGGAATATGCATAAATTTTCCGGTAAATTAAACTCAAAGTTGTACTCTGCCAATGAGGGGTTCCTTTACGTCACTAAATCAAGTTGTTATCAAATAAAAACCAGCCACATAACAGATTTCTATCATCAAGAAGCATATTTTGCTTCACTAGGATTTATACTGTTATTATCCAATGGGATTACATACTGGAAATCTATAGTGTTGGACTCTCACTAAGAGTGATTTGTTTAATTTTTTGTTTGCCATAGCGAATGATATTATTTTAAATACGCACATGTAAAATTGAGAACAAATCTATATGAGTTATGACTCAAAGGCAAATTGCACTTCAAGGTCTCACACGTCTAATAATTAGACCAATAAGGTCTCACACGTCTAATAATAATTAGACCAATAGATACAAATGTGCAACACTAACCTCAAGTATTGGAATGCCCTCCAGGAGAGGTAGTCCTCGATGATGGTCATGCACTGCGTCATCTGACAGAACACCAGCACTCTGTGGCCCGTCTGCTTCAGCTTGGGCAGGATGCGGTCCAACAGTTCAAATTTACCAGACACCCGGTACAAGTCTGGCCTGTCGTAACAGATATTTAAATGAGGTTATTATTAATTAAAAGAAAGTATAAACATACTTTGGTCCATATTAATAAATCGATCTTGGCTTTATGAGTACGATCTCAAATCTTACAAATGTAAGTTTTTTATATGATTGACATATTTCAGCATCTCAAACCGAATATTGAGATCGCAGAGATTTTAATATTGATTTATAACTACGGGCCTTAATCACATTCTAATTATAATTAAGTATACATAAGCAACACGAAATAAACCCACCATTCAAATATAAAAACAAAGTTACATCAAGTCATCGATATTTAGTGTATGTGATTTTACATGAATCACATACCCAGAGACAACGCCACCACCGCTGCCGAGATGGTCACAGAACTTCTCCTCGATGTGGGGGAACATGAAGGGGTGGTTGCACAGCTTTCGGAGCTGCACGATGGTGTTCATCAGCGCCTTGGCTCCTCCCTTGCCCTTGTTGCCCTTCTCTGACCCGTCTGTCAGCAGCACGCCCTTCGACTGCATGTGTCTGTTGAGATAAACACCAAATTATAATATACTCATGAATGTTGTACAGATGGGTGTATTTGAACAATGCATGTGTCTACAAGGAAATCGTTGCGATGAGCTGCAGTTGTGTGTGTGTGTGTGTATGTATGTATGTGTATGCATGTATGTGTGTGTATGTATGTATGTATGTGTGTGTGTGTGTGTGTATGTATGCGTTTATGTGTGTGTACGAGCGCATTTGTAAGCGTGTGTCATAGATTACCCCCAATCTATGGCGTGTGCCAGCTGCCAGTACGTACGTATCGCTTGTGGATGTGTTCGTGCATGTATGTGTATGGCTGGCTTCAACTCAAAGGCCTCCATAATGGCTTATCGACTGTTATCTTTCGATAACAACCGAGACCGACGGCTTTAACTGCCCTCCGAAGCATGGAAACGCTCAAAAATTTTATAACTACCGGGCTCGCTGTTATCTCGGTCGATCACTTAGGATCGACACAAGCCGTGAAGTTATGAACGCTTCATGTGTATTTAAACCCAAAAAAAGGGGTATTATAAGTTTGACATGCCTGTGTCTGTTTGTGGCATCGTAGCTCCTACACAAATGGATTATGAATTATGATGCAGTTTATTGTTTGAAAGCTGACGCTATCGAGATGGTTCCAACCTTTATAACTATTATTATTTCTCCAGGGGTTCGCCTGGATAGCTACCACCCTCGAGCATGAGTCAGCCGCCAAACGACTCGTCGTGTTCCGGCTGGGGGCTTGAGAGCCAGTTCTTTCTTTCTTTTTCTTCTTTCTTTCTTGGCCGGCAACGCATCAGTGATGCCTTTGGTGTTGCTGATGTCCATGGGCGGCGATAGCCACTTACCATCAGGTGGATCATCAGCTCGTTTGCCGGCTATTTCCATAAAAAAAAAATGTTTAGTGTAAATAAAACTGTTGGGAGTTTTTTTTAATTTATAGTTCGTGTGAAGGGCTGATGGATGGATGGATGTATGGATATATATATATTATGTACTTGTGTGCGACTTACTTGTATAGTACGCGCTGAAGGCCGCTCATGTCACACTTGATGATGTACTCCACCTTGTCGGGCAGCTGGCTCTCCACCTCCTTCTTCAGCCGCCGCAGCAGGAACGGACGCAATACTTTGTGCAGACGACGGATGATCAGGATAGTTTCTTCCTCGTTCAGTTCAACCTGGAAACAATGAAAAAAAAGAAAAATGATTTATTCTGCAACCATTATTACAAAATTTCAGTGCCACTAGCTCCCACACTACGATTCCCTGTGTTGTGGGAAGCTAGGATTCACTCTCTCGCTACAAAAGTGGTTAATTAACATACATAAATTCTAAAAGTTTACAAAAGAAAACAAAAATTTTATGGTAGATAGGACACAGCTAGTGTTTTATTGTACTTGTGTTATATGTATTACAATGTCACTGACTCTCTTATATGCTTTTACCATCACATATCCTTATGGCGTTAGATGACACACGATATCCTGTCGTCCAATAGCACTTTCTTTAACTTTAACACCAGCAAAATAATGCCATATAAAATATATGGTGTAACAGATATGGGTAGCAATACTTAAGGGGGTGAATAAGTCTATCAAACTGAACACCTTTCTCTATGGAAACAACATCAAAATCGCGAAATAAAAATGAACTATTCCATACAAAACATCAATTCATATATCGATCCAATATATTGTCACAGTTTACCCTTAAGTATATTATTATTTTGCAATTTTGAAATTTTATTTCACTCTGCAACCTTTTACAAACATTTTGCAGAGACCCATGGCATTGTCACGCAACCTTTTAGCAGCATTTGGGCATTGCTATTTTTATAAGTACCTACCTATGTAAGTGAAGAGTGTTGTACAATTTTTATGCAGAATAAACGTATAATATTATTATTACTATGTATCTCTTAAATTTCTCGGGTCCTAGATGTAAAAGTGGACCCGGTACTTTGGTAGGCTTGCGTGGGGACACAGGTCCAACACGCAGAAGCCCCTTTGATAAAGTGCTTGTGTGGGACACAAGGTGGATACTACCCTCGATTGCAGAATCTGATACACCCGAAGATAGTCTCCACCGTGTGCACAACTATTTAGAATCTACAAAAACAAAAAATCTATACTAAAACTATAGGGATGAAATTCCGAGGGACTGGTTTCTTGGTTATGGGAAACTATGGACACCTGCCGTTCAGACTGTATAACAACTGAAAAAATGTTAGGTGGTGGCTCGCCACTCACTAGATGGGCCCCCGTAAAGCATTATTATTGCAGAGCCCCATAGCATAGCATAGACACATACCTTCTCGCCGGTGGTAGCGAAGGGCGCGTTGAACCACTGTTCAAACGTGGAGCAGCTCTTGAAGATGGAGGGCAGCAGGAAGTTGAGCAGCGCCCACAGCTCCGGCAGCTTGTTCTGCAGCGGCGTGCCGGTCAGCAGCAGCCGGTGCGGCGCCACGTAGTGCGTGTTCAGCACCTGCGTCAGCTTGCAGTGGTGGTTCTTCATGCGGTGCCCCTCGTCTATTATCATGTACTTCCATTGCACCTGGGGGTAGCGGTTTTTTGTTGGTTTAAAGCAATGATATTAAACTATAGATACGTTATGCCCTTACAAATCAACCAAAAAATCTGTTCCGACCGAGCTACAACACACACACGTTTATCTTTTGTTTCACTACACCAATCACTAGTACATTGGTAAATTATGTAAAAGGGATGGCACAAGGGATACTTAAACCATAATAGTGAAAAAGACAGCTAGACGGCCTCACTCAGAGGCAGCTAAGTGTCTGAATTAAAATCGCTATACTTGACTAAATTCGACGTAATTTCAGCGCCGTCTTGGCATATCTACCTCTTTTTATACATATAATATCATTGGTTTAAAGATACTCAATGGCAACTAATCAATACAAATCTTTTGAAAGAAAGCTTTGGGTCTTAGAATATGAATATGAAAAGTAAAGCTAAGTTGCAGAAGATCTTATTTTTAAGCTAGCCCAGTTTAGAAGCTGTTTAGGAATATTAAAACCTAGTATCTTTCTTTACTAATCATCATCATTACAGTCCATTACTGTCCTATTATTTGACTAACGCCCCAACTCAGAGTCATTAACGGTTATTTAAATCGCTCCTTAGTAAAGAATCACCGTACAAATTATGTACTAAGGAGCAATTTAAGTAACCGTCTGAGTCTTTTTTTTCATTTATTTATTATGAAAAGATAATACATACATTTTTCTTAGTTTTCTGCCAAATTGTTGGCCAGTCTGAGTTGGGACGTAAGATAATGAAGTTCCCATTCACCACATCACATCATTTTTTTTACATGAAATAAGTTAATGCTTGACAACGATCCCACCTGATGGTAAGTGGCGATGAAGTCTAAGATGGTGAACGCACTATGAATAAATGAATGAATGAATTTATTTGTTCACTACTTAATGACTTAATTACTGTTACTAACTTAATAAATGCCTATTATTATTATTCATCATCATGAAAATGTACTGGAAGCGTACCTTGGCGAGAACGCCCTTGTCCTTGATGACGTATTCATACGTAGTGAGCAGGACGTTGAACTTGGTGGATCGCATCTGTGTCTGCACGAGCCGGCGCGACTGCGGGGAGCCCTTGTAGGAGACCACCTGCACTGTCGGCGCCCACTTCTCGAACTCCAGCACCCAGTTCGACAGCGTACTGCACACAGACAACACATTAAATAAATAAACGCTAACAACTCCCATGACCCGAATACAAATATTTATCTGTCACATAAATACTTGCCCCAGCCAGGAATCAAACCGGGACCCCTCGCTTCGCAAGCAGGGTCGCTACCAACTAGGCTACAGGATCTTACATTGTTAGTCATTATTTAGTAACAAGTTTGAGAGTAACCACGTGCTTTATTTATTACACACAAGATACATATGTGTAATAAATAAAGCAAAGTGTATTATACATATTGTATATTTTAATCAAAAGTTTTTTTATTCCAGGGGCGTCACCATGAACTATTATTTTCTTTGTTTCTATTAGTGAACAATTAATGATAAATCATTTGGAATACTGAAATGACATTTAATGGCTTATGATTTACTCATATTCCTGTCGTCACGTTAGCATTCTACCAGATCTAAGATGATAAAACAAAATAATAATATATGTGTATTGACTATCCATTATCACATTCACAACAGTTTTAAAAATAAATGTCCTACCCCTACTGAAGTATATCCTGGTCACACTTTACCTGAGCGGCACAATGATAAGGAAAGGCCCATTGACTTTCTTCTTCTCCATGAGATACGTGACGAGCGCAATAGTCTGGATGGTCTTGCCGAGACCCATCTCGTCTGCCAGGATGCCGTTCAGGTTGTTGTTGAACAACGACACCAGCCACTCCAGACCCTAAACAACAATAATCTAAAATTAATATTTAAAAAACCACCGACAGTTTTATTACACTAAACATAGCTAAGAAAACTCTCGATTAATTCACCTTTTAAAAAAATTATATCAAAATTGGTTCATCCGTTAGAAAGGTATGATGCCACAGACAGACTGTAGACAGGCATACAGATACACAGACACATCAAACTTATAACAACCCTATTTTTTTGTTAGGGGGTTAAAAACTTTATTTAGGTTGCACACATTATAAAAATAAATTGTTAATTCATCAGCTAACCATAGAATACATTATATCCAGCTAAAATTTTTGATTACCGTGAATGATTTATAAAAAAATATAAATATGTAAACCAACCTTGATCTGGTACTCTTTAAGTTTTCCATTCACCAGGATGCTGGCTTGTTCCGTGACAGACTCGTGGACAGTGTGAGCAATGCTAGAAATATGAAATAAAATAAATTATAAATGAAATAGAGGTAAAAATCTTCTCAATTTATTTATTCGGCTTATTTCAATTACTTTTTCTGTTAAAGTAATCGCCTATTAATACGAATAGATTAATGCACGCTTTTTTGTCAATAGTAATAGATGTAATAGTCCAATAGTCACCTGTAGTAAGTCTGCTCTTCGGTCTTATACTCGTCATCTTCTACTTTAGCCTTCTTGATCATGTCACGCGCCTTTTCTTCTTCAGTCTTCTCGCGGTCACTCTTCTCGTCGCGGTGCCGCTCCCTTCTTTCCCTCTTCTCTGTTCGATAAGAACACAACGTATTCGACAAAGTATTCTAGTAACCAGTGTTAATAGTCATTAATATAAAAAATTATAGAAAATTATAGAAAAGTTATTTAATGTTGTTTGTGATGTTTGTACACATACCGTCATCTTGACTATCATCGCCCGAATCTTCAGAATCAGACAATACTTCCCAGCCAGGATGTGCCTCCATCCAATCCTTCAGTTGTGACAGCAAGGGTGCCTCTTCACCTTTCAGCACCTAAATTAAATTTTAAAGTATAAATAAAATTGCCAGAAGTATAATAATTTTGGATAATAATACGAAATAAATTTTATTAATCACCAATAAAGTGTCAATCAAAAACAAATAAATAAAACCGATAAGAAGAATGTAGATGTAATAAAGGCGGTTGACGTGGATGAAATACATTTCATTAATTTTTTTTTATAATTTTCATGTTTGTCCAAAATTTATTAAATTCAGAACTCACTTCTCCAGTTTTGGGGTCCATGACGCTGACCCTGGAGTCAGATGTCTGCGAGCTGTCGTCCAGTGCGTCAATCTCACCGCCCTCCAGGAGCTTCTTCTTCCGAGATTTCTGTAAGCAATAGAAATATGTTACAAATTTGATTATGCACTATCGTTATGTTAAAATACATAGAAATTGAATTGGCCATCGAATAGTTGCGACGTTGGTTTTGGAATGTCTTACCATAAATATTTTAATTCAGGGATTCGGCTACGACAAGACTACCGTAAGAAAAAAGTTTTATAGGCACTATTCAAATGTGCGGGAGGTTCTGATCTCTTCCTGGCACAAACATTGTCTATGACAAAGACATAAGAAAAAAAATCACTATTCAAATGTGCAGTAGTTTCTGGTCTCATCAACTGGCACAAATCTATGGCAGAGTAATGGGTAACTATTCAAATGTGCGGGAGGTGCTCATCTCTTCCTGGCACAAACATTGTCTATGACAGAGACATAAGAAAAAAAATTCAAATGTGCGATAGTTTCTGGTCTCATCAACTGGCACAAATCTATGGCAGAGTAATGGGTAACTATTCAAATGTGCGGGAGGTGCTCATCTCTTCCTGGCACAAACATTGTCTATGACAGAGACATAAGAAAAAAAATTCAAATGTGCGATAGTTTCTGGTCTCATCAACTGGCACAAATCTATGGCAGAGTAATGGGTAACTATTTAAAAATGCGGTAGGTTCTGGTCTAATCAACTTGCCTATGGTAGAGTAATAGGTAAACTAGTCGTATTAGGTGTCTATGGTAAACTTACCCGTTTCCTACGCTCCTCCTCTTGTTGTTTCTTCCGTTGCTCCTGCTTGTGTTGCTTCACCATCTCCGTGAGGCTGGCGATGTACTCGTCCGTCTGGGACAACAGGAACGCCAGCCGCTTGTCTTTCTTCTGGTCGATCAGTTTTCTGTACCCCTCTTCATCCTCTGCCATCAACCTGCCAATCACCAATTTAATCCTCTCCGGTTACTGTGTTCAATGGATCAAAAGATGGCGAAAGAAAACTGTAGTTACCTTAAAAGGAGGTAACAAATACAACCTTTTCTAAGTATCAGTGTTACAGTAGACCAATGAAGTGCTTTGCAAAAACGAAACAAAGTTCCTATTTCTTGGGCTACATTAAGGAAATCATCGTAACCAGAACAGGACATTTAAAGTGCTTGATTAATTTCAAACATGGCCTGAATACTGGGTTGTAAAACCTTAGTAACATTTTATCAGAAATTACTTTGGTTAAACCCATGTAGGAAAACATTCGCGAATTATACAGTCATGTGACATAGAGACAGGACATGGAGACATAATATAACATAAAGAAAGCATCAAATATTATAACATACCGCCGCATACGTTCTTTTTCTATACGTTCTTGTTCCTTCTTCTGTTCTCGTTCGGCGTTCGCGTGGTAGTTCATTATGGCTTTGTTCATGCGCGACAACTTGGCCACATTGTTGCGGTGATACTCCTTGAAGTCCTTGGCTAAAATCATCATAGTTCCGTATAGAATTTACAAGGAATTTATTTAAATAAAGTCAAATATTCCGGTTTTGTATAAGTCTACGGGTAATGTTATTTGGCAGACGTTTGTGAAAGATTTTATGTTCTTGGGAGTAGAATGTCAGTGATGTGACTTGCGTACTGTATATCCGAAGTCCACACTATCCGCGTCATAAAGAATCCCTGTACGGCAGTATGACTGTGTGTGTTAACGTTATTAATACCTTCATCGACGTAAGAAATCCTAGTGAACCCACACTAGGATTTCCTTTGTCGTTGGTGCCATGGACAACACACAAATCAAATCAAAAGTTATTGTTCAGAGTTCAAAAATATAGAAAAAAATATATAATGTATGTATACAACTTCCCTATTTGAATCGAATATTATTAAATTTTTCATAGATCCTATTTTTTAATAAAACTATTTTTTTCTAAAATAAAACTAGCCTTAGTTACTCCTTGTTACATCAGCTGTTTGCCAGTGAAAGTCCCGTCAAAATCGGTCCAGCCATTTCAGAGATTAGCCGGAACAAACAAAGAGACACAAAAATTTTGTTTCGGTATATGTACCATGTCCAAATACACTTAGTAAAAAGCGGTTATTTTAATATTACAAACAGACACCCCAATTTTATTTATTTGTGTAGATGATCTCTATTATTCTCTATTATAATCATCGGTGTATCTCACCGTGCTGCAACACAGTCTGCAGGAACTCCTGGTGTTTCTGCCGTCGTTTTCGCTCGGCCTCCAGCTTCTGTTGCTTCTCCAGCTTCTCGGTGGCGCGCGCCTCGCGCAGCCCCTGCCGCTTGGTCCGCTTGTACGCCTTTATGTTCACCGCGGTCTCCAGCGTCGTGTCTTTACGGACTTGGCCGAGAATCTAAACAATATTTATTGTTGTTTCGTTATTATAATCTAGGTAGTTTTTTTTTTAACTATAAATTCGAGGATAGCAATCCCACGAAAAGATAATGTGAGGTCTTTGGAGTTAAAGTGCCTCCTCCTATTATTGTTTTCCATCTTAAATGATCCTAATTCTCCTCAGTATCTTAAGGATAATTTCCAGTATCGCTCCGACACTCATGATAGAACGCTTCGGTCGTGTGCTAATCTTAGTCTTGATATTCCCCCGCATACTAGCGGCTTCTTCCATTATTCATTCACAGTGCAGGCAACACTACTCTGGAACTCCTTGCCCGCCGAGTTGAGACATGCTCCTAGCAGGTTCTCCTTTAAGCATCGCTTGCGTGAACATCTGTTACATTCAGTTTCTGATTAATGTCACTTCTATTTTTTTATTTTTATTACTATTTTTTAGTGTTACTTTTTTCTTCAGCATACTGTGCAAAAATTCCCTATACTTATATATGTATATGTATTCCCTAAATATTTATATATTATTTATTATATATTTATGTTATTATTGGTATTTATATATGTCCGTGTATTTGTATGTATTCTTGTTATGTAGTATATCTATATCTCATGTTAGCACCTGCCATCAGCTATTTCCACATCCACCCAGGGTTGACTGGTGGACAATGCCATTAGGCATTAAGTTTGCCCTTTGTTTCTTCTTTTTAAGAGGTGACATAAACATGTAAATAAATAAATAAATAAATAAAGTGCTTAAAGTTAATTATTGTACTATATATAACACTAGCTGTTCCCCGCAGCTTCGCACGCGGAAATTATGTATAATATTGCGACTATAAATTGAGATGTAAGCTATAGTCCAGTCAAGGAATGACTCAAAAGAGGGTATAGAGTGCGTGAGCGGGAACCTAAGCGATTTCTTCATAAACTTATTCAGGGTGCTTAGGGAGATAACATACTAAAAGTCCTGGGGTCTAGGAGGCGAGCCGGAGTGGGGGGGACAAAGGTCCCAATTTTAGGTTTTTCAGCAATATCTCAAAAACGGTGCGTTGTAGCGAAAAATGTTCTAAGATGAAATGAAAGCTTATAAAATTCTCTACAACTTTAATTCTATACACTTTTTCCATATCCCCAACAGTTTTTGAACTACACGCTCCAGAAATGTAGAAATTAAAGTTATTCAGCGTGATGACCATTATCTGATGCGAAAATTATCTTAAAATTTAGTAACCTTAGCTGGGAGTACCTCCAAGTGGTGACGGCTGTAGCAGTAAGAAATTGCGTTTTTTATAACAGTGGAAAACTGAGCAGAGACGGGAAAATCATCATGATATTGATGAAGATTGCTTTTCGCTCAATATCTCTAATGCTCGCTGTAGGAAACGCGACTGGTATACATTCCTTCGGGCTTATGTTATTATAGGTTTTCGTAATTTTATTTTGTTTGGCAGAGACATCGTTACTTCCTTCAACGACATTCTCGTCACATACAGGATGCATACAGGACTCTTATTAGTACTCATGTTGGATAAAACAATTGTGTTACTAATAACAGTGTATGTATATCTGAAAAGTATATTTTGTGTCTGCCCCCCTGCGTTAGCGACTAGGCTACCGTGCCAAACAAAATAAAATTACGAAAACCTATAATAACATAAGCCCGAAGGAATGTATACCAGTCGCGTTTCCTACAGCGAGCATTAGAGATATTGAGCGAAAAGCAATCTTCATCAATATCATGATGATATTCACGCCTCTGCTCAGTTCTCCACTGTTATAAAAAACGCAATTTCTTACTGTTACAGCCGTCACCACTTGGAGGTACTCCCAGCTAAGGTTACAATAAATTTTCGCATCAGATAATGGTCATCACGCTGAATAACTTTAATTTCTACATTTCTGGAGCGTGTAGTTCAAAAACGGTTGGGGATATGGAAAAAGTGTATAGAATTAAAGTTGTAGAGAATTTTATAAGCTTTCATTTCATCTTAGAACATTTTTCGCTGCAACGCACCGTTTTTGAGATATTGCTGAAAAACTAAAATTGGGACATTTGTCTCCTCCCCCCCCCCCCCTCCCTCCGGCTCGCCTCCTAGACCCCAGGACTTTTAGTATGTTATCTCCCTAAGCACCCTAAACATGACTGACCTAAAGTCTTATTAATCAATATTAAAATTTAAGTAATTTAAAATTATTAGAGACAAACACATAATTTCTCTCACTGACACAATAACGGGATTAGTAGTGATAATTATCTCTCTTGCTTACCTCTGCACGTAATTGTTTCTGGAAGTTGAGAACGCGAAGTGCTCGCAGTTCGATCTGTGCCTGCAGACGAAGGTCGTCCGAGATGTTGGCCGGCAGATTGGCCAACACTTCCATACGATGGGCTATGCGGGCAGCAATCCTTTCACACACAAACATCATGACATTGACATAATTATAAACTTTATAACATACACAAACATTGTCACACACTACTTATAAGTTACTGATATATTAGGAAGCATTACCGGTTTTCTCGTTCGTTCAGTATTTGTAGAGGATCTATTCCCACGGGCTTAGGTATACTTGTTATACGATTCTGTTTGGCTCCGGGCGTAGGCATTCCGGGCTGTGAAACAGGATTGGATAATAGAAATAGTTGTCGATATTAACATTTAAAAAAGCAACAACCCATAATTGTCCCACTGCTGGGCTCGGGGTCTCCTCTCACAATGTAACTACATTAACCTGTTGTTGTGTTTGTTGTCCCGGGGGAACCGCAGGAGCGGGCGGTCGCAGGGGCGCCGGTCCGCGCATTTGCGGGGCTCCTACCATAGGCTGTAAGCACACAAATATTATAATACTTTAATTGTGGTTCTCTGCCATTTTGATCTGATCCACAAGACTAACAAGTGGCATTTACTGACATTGATTGATTATTTTATAGTCAAGTAGAGCTCTCCCTAAAATTCATAACTTAGGCAAAATATTCATAGCTGTATAGATCAACCCTCAAGTATACATAAACATAATAAGAATTAGGTAAATCAGCTTCTCTCCCAGAGAATAGTTATAATATTTTATTTTTGCACAGAAATTGAATTACGTCTAACTAAATCAAATTGTGCTTAATTCAATAAAAAATTTAACAATTACCGGATTAACCAGCGGAGGTGTCGGCTGCGTAGGTGGTGCCATCTGGCCGGTCATGGGCAAGGGGGTGGGAGGGGCACCGCCCCCGCCGCGAGCCGGGTCGCCGCCCGCAGCGCCCTTGCCCCCGGCGGCACCCACGCCCTGTGGCGGCGGACCCTGCCCCTGGCTGTACGGCGACGGCGGCTGGGCCGGTGGAGTCGGACACTCAGGTGGAGTGTCGCCAGTACGTTTCCCTGCCGCCATTAACGCAATCTGCTGCGTGATTGGCTGATTACGAGCTAGGTTCCGATATGCAGCAATTTGAGCTCTGAAAGCAAAATAGATTTTATAGTGCTTACCGCAAGCATTACAAGTAACATTAAGTTCACAAGGCAGATACTTACTTCAGCTGACTCAATTGCGTATTGCTGAAGGAGGGATTCGTCCGGGCGCGTAAAGCGAGCAACTGAGAATACTTCGGATCATCCTGCATGCCCCTCTCTTCCATAGTGTCGATGGCGCGCTGCAATGCATTTAAATTATCTGGACCGGAAGCAGAGCTTTGCATAGGCGACGAGGAAGGCGCTCCATTTGCTGAAGAGGTCGGGGGCGGAGGACCTTGACCATGGGGCGGAGTCTGCGCCGCAGGCGGCTGCTGCGGCGGGGCTCCGGTCGGCGGCTGGCCCGCTTGTTGGCCGGGCGCACTCGGCGCTCCACCTGTGGCGGGTGTTCCATGCGAGTATCCCCCTTGCCCCGGCATCATGCCATGATGTGGAGGCATGGGAGGTATGCCTTGGGAATGGACGCCGTGTGGAGGCGGCCCACCATGCCCTAATGGTACGCCGGAAGGCCCCGGAGGTCCTTGAGGGCCGTTTCCAGGAGGAGGAGGTCCACCGCCCATGCTCATAGGCCCCTAAAACAATAATTCAAAAACTCAAAAATAAACCTAATTAATTTATGGCTGTTAATAATAATAACCTCATTAAAGAGAACATTTCAGTATTTTCCTGCATAATATAGTCATAGCCACATGGATCACCTACTAATGTAACTAAAAACAAAAATGTCCCTTTTTATATACATTATTTGCATAAGTTGTGTTCAAGCCATTTCAAATTATACATATTATGAGGTTACAGCTTTCAATAATCACGAGAGGGAATTGTTATATTATATGCTCGAATCAGAGACTCATAAATATGCATATTTTTTGAATGGAATAACAAATGAAGCCTCTACATCAATGGATGTTGTAGTTGACTCTTGTTGTACACAGGATTTTGAAGAAGCACTTTTAAAATTTGATATAGATTTTTCAAGTGACAGAATCAATGTGCCGTTAGTATAAATAACTTTGTATAAAATTGTGTATTAATTAAGCATGCACAAACATTTATTATACTTTTATATAACCTATTTTAGATACTTTTACAATTATGGGAGTACAGCTAAGTTAAATCAACGAAATGTGTTAAAAACATTTCTTAATTGGAATGATATATTAGTATGGGTTGAGAACAAAGTAAGGCAAAATACTGTTTTAACAAAAACAGTTATTGCAAAAACATGTGAACATAGAGATGTATTTGTACTAAAATTATCTTCTGAAAAAACTGGTAAAAAAATGTCAGTATTTATAGTAGCAGGGGAAGAAGGAAGAGATTGGCTATCATCAGCTTTACTATTGAGCTATATTCATAGAATTCTGGAGTCATCGAGTAGCCCTCAGTCATTATTAAATGACTATGACATTTATTTTGTTCCAATTCTCAATCCTGATGGTTTTGTGTATACAAAAACAAAGGTATTAAATTATTTTATTTTAGAAAAAAAAACAAGATCAATCTACAAAGATTTCATAACATCCCATTCCTATATAGCATAGGTTTCACATTACATGGGTTATAGTACCCATATGTACAGTTTTGTGATAGTGAAGATAAGAATAAATGCATAGTAATTTAATTTCTCTTTTAATATTTCAATTGCTTTCAGGATCGAATGTGGGCCAAAAATAGGAAAATCATTCAGCCAACACAAACTTGTGAAACACATGAAGCTGCAGTGGGTGTTAATCTTGATAGGAATTGGTTTAGTGAAATATCTGGTAATATTCTACTAAGTTGGCATTGATTTCAAAGAGATATACTTGAAACAGCTTGAAACGCTCATGGCCCAGTGGCTTGTGTCGATTGTAAGTGATCGAGAAAGTTAAGTAACAGCAGGCACGCTTGGGAGTTGGATGGTTTATTGCTGGTAGCAAAAATTTCTTGAGAGTTTCCATGTTTTGGAGGGCATGCAAAGCTATCGATCTCAGTTGTTGTCAGCATGAAAATTACCGACACTCGGGTTGGCCACTAACCCCTCCACTAATGTGGATTAGTGTGGTGGAGTAGCATGGTGGAGTATGCTCTAGGCTTTCCTAAGAGGAGAGACCCATGTTCAGTTGTGGCCCATTAATGGGTTGAAGCAATACTTGAAGTTACAAATTTTATTTTTAACTTTACTTATCATTTGAAATTATTGTACTGTATGGTGAGTGACTTCCATATTCCATAGATGCAGAATCTGCATGCTACTCCATATATCCGGGAAGTAAAGCCCTATCAGAAGAGGAAACACAAGGTCTTTCATATATTCTAAATAGTATTGCATTGAAGCTACTGGCATTTATTAACCTAAAGGGTTTTGCAAACCTAATAACTATACCGTATGCATATAATAAAGAGATGTCAACTAATAATAAAATTGTGGTAAGTAAACTTTAACTCATAACTGAATCTCTACCAAGAAACAAATCCTATTAATATTATAAAAGTAAAAGATGATGTGTTTATTAATCTTTTATGCAAAAAGAACTGCATGAAATAGCATAAAATTTAGGATATAGATAAACAAAAACCTGGAATAATGCTGGCCACTTATTATGTCAGTAATGCAGACAAAGCCTTGGATAAAGAACTACATACATTAACATTGTAATCTTCAAAAACTCATTACTGCCAAGACTGTGTGGCAGACTTAAAATATCTTTGAGACATTCAGAACGACCAATGCAAATGCAACACTACTCAATAAGTAAATATAAAGATCAAAATACATTCCAGATGGAGATTATGAAACATACAAGTGCTGTTTTAAAACTTCAATATAATAAGAGTTTCCCAGTTGGTACTACGTTCAGTTACTTTTGTGAGTTAATCAGTTTAATTACAACAATTATTGCCATTCCATTCATCCAATTGCTAAAATTGCATTGTTTTTCCTGACAGACCTTTAAAAAGTAATATAAAAAACTCTCATATCTGCATAATTACCCTTAATGTTTTCTTTTACCAAAGCAAACAGTAACAAATCTTAAATATCTGTATATTAACACTATTTACAATTGTTAATCTATACTAATATTATAAAGAGGAAAGATTTGATTGTTTGCATTGAATAGTCTCCGACACTATAGAACCGATTTGAAAAATTCTTTCACTGTTAGGAAGCTACACTATCCCCGGTTGACATAGGCTATATTTATATTTTTTTCTATTTTTCCCGAAGCGAAGCGAGGGCGATTTCTTAGTTTTAAATAATTTAAAGTATAACTTGTTCCAGATAACTATTCTGGGAATATGCCAGACTGGGTTAAAAGTAAACTTAACATTCCAATTGTATTCACTGCGTACATGCAGCATAACAATTTCCTGCCAGAAGAGTCTGATATATTACCCCTTACAGATCAGCTGGATACACTGTTAAACATTAGTCTGGTTTTATCTCAACAAATTTATGGATCTTTAAACAACAATCAAAGCAAGAAAACATCAGTGTTTATTTTGATTATGATTAGTTTCATATGTTTATTAAGATTCTTATGAGCAACAATATTTTATTCTATTCTAGAATATGTATTAGTTATGTTGTGTTGATTCCTAAACCGTTTATTGATTAAACTCAAACTTATTAATAAATTCATTGTATATTCTAAAATATCTACCATTGCCAATATAATTATATTTGTGGTAAAAGACACAAATGTATATTTGCAGTCAAATCACAAACTTTGAATTTTTGATATTTTAATTTTGTATTAAGTATTAGTATTTATTATAATATATTGGACAGGTATTCTAAATACAATAACAAATAAATTTATTCATTCATAATTATATTTATGCAAATAGCTTATTTATAATAAAGGTATAAATGCTAATCTTACCTGGCCAGGTGGCATATGTCCAATTTGATGTTGCATGTATCCATGAGGAGGAGCTTGTCCTGGCATATTAGGGTGTTGAGGATTGCCCGGAATATTCGAGTGCCCATTAGGTCCTTGTGGGTGAGGTCCGCCTGCATTCATTGGATGTCCAGGTGGTCCTGTCATGTGGGGCCCTACCATATGAGGTGGCATTTGGTGGCTGGAGGGGGGCATGCCAGGATGCTGTTGAGGTACGCCTGGTGGACCATTGCTGTTGGAAGCAATGTTATGGGGTGGACCTCCAGGTGACATATGATTAGGCATAGGAGGTTGGCCCGGTGCAGGGGGATGGTTCGGAGGAGGGCCATTTACATGTTGCTGGCCATAAGGGCTGTGAGGGGATTGTGGTGGCGCCGGGCTCTGAGTAGGCGGCCCCATCGGGCTCGGCGCCTGGGGCGGAGGCATTGGACTGCTTTGAGGGGATGGACTAGCCATATTTTAAGCTATTTTTTAGGACACATCACAGAACATATCACGATATTAAACAAATGTATGTATGGCGGACGCACCCGCGTCAGCGCTCACTAGTGTTCCTTGGTCTACAATCACTATTCTCAGAAAAATACAAATTGAACTGAACTAAATAAAACAGCACAATGATAAACTATAATCACTCATCCAATTTTAATCCTGTTAAACACCAAAATCGTCACAAAATTGCTAGCGAAAATGAAACTTGACTCTTGAGTCCACTCCACTCCATTCCAAAATTATTTTTGTCTATGTCAATGAGTGGATGAGTAGAATCAGTGTTGCCAACTCTGACCTCTGTTTCGGGCTAAATAGAGTTTTAAAAAAGCGGCCAAGTGCGAGTCGAACTCACCCATGAAGGGGAACGTAAATGGACTACCGAATGGGTAGCAGCAAATAACATATTAAAAAAGTTCTTGTAGTTCGTTGTAACTTTGATCGATGTTTTAATATAAATTGCGGTTTACGATTAATGGCTTTTAAAAAAAAACTACATACTAGATCTCGTTCAAACCAATTTTTGGTGGAAGTTTGCATGGTAATGTACATCATATATTTTTTATAGTTTTAACATTCTCATAATTTAGAAGTTACAGGAGGGGACACATTTTACCACTTTGGAAGTATCTCTCGTGCATACTATTCAGTTAAAAAAATGATATTAGAAACTTCAATATCATTTTTGAAGACCTATCCATAGATACCCCACACGTATGTGTTTGAGGAAAAAAAATAGAGTTTCAGTTCTAAGTATGGGGAACCCCAAAAATTTATTGTTTTTTTCTATTTCTGTGTGAAAATCTTAATGCGGTTCATATATTACATCTACTTACCAAGTTTCAACAGTATAGTTCTTATAGTTACAGTAAAAAGTGGCTGTGACATACGGACCGACAGACAGACAGATAATCATGACAAATCCATAGGGGTTCCGTTTTTTACCATTTGGCTACGGAACGCTAAAAAGGGCTACATTCATCCAATACAGTGAAAATAGGGCTATTTCTTAATAGAAGTGAGCGCGAAAAAAAGGACATAAGACGCTCTACAAGTATGATAATGGACATTTTTTCGATATCTTTCACTACTTAAATTGGTTTTTTCGGTCGATTGCATCAAAAAGTTCGTGGAAAACCTGAATTTATCCCTTTTTTTTTCAAGATGGCGGAAAATTAATTTGGGGCTAGAAATTGGGCTAGGTGCTAAATAATTATTTGAAGGGCTGAAAAACCATAAAAAGGGCTAGATCTAGCCCCAAAAGGGCTAAATTCGCAACACTGGTCATCCGTCCTCTTCTACAAAATTATTTATCCAGTTAGAGTATACATCCATGAACTAAGCTATGGTATAAGTTTTCTGAAAAAAAAAACATGTCAAGTACAATACAGTCAGTACACCAAATGACAATTTAAATTCTGACAAGTGACAGAAAACAATTTGATTTGTCAATTTGTTTATCAGCACATTGACATTATATAGACAATTTCATATATTTACCGGATCGAAACGAAAATAAAAAATACAACAAATTTATAGGAAAAAAAAAGAACCATGAATTATAATTGCTATTAACAAAGAGAAATATCCGCTGCGTAGTTTCAGCGAGGCGAAACTAAGGCCAAGAAGTGTAATAAATATCTGCCATTATTTAAAACAAACACAAGATGTATAACGATCTGAGGTATAACGAGGAGAAATATTCGAATTATCTCAATTTGAAGTCGCAGTAAAGTTTCGCCAGGAATTTCCTGGTTTATGTCTTAGAAATATTTTATCAATTCGAAGATGGAAGACGAAGAAGAATACAGTGAAAGCGCGTGGACATATATCAGACTGTGCGGCGAACCAACGATTTACGAAGGGCTCCGCTTTGCCAAGGATTTAATTATCGCAAATCTGTGTCTGCGGTTTAGTATACAATGTCTTGCCTTACCTCACAATGTACGTCATTGCTTGAGTATGATTATTGGTGCTTTTCTTCTATTCTTTAATGTTGGATTTGCTATAACTTGGATATTAGCTCTTACAGTGATCGCATACTTGTTACTCATTATGTTGACATATCTCTATACAAGTCAATTTCGAGGTCTGATTGTTACATTATTTACAATATCATTTTTGCTTTTTTGTGAAGTATTTTTAGTACAGCCAAAAATGTGGCAACACATCAGAGGAATTCAAATGATCATGGCTATGAAAGTTATTTCAGTTGCTATTGAAATGGACCGTAATTTGTTTAGTGACATTTTAAATCCCTTGGAGTTTTTTGGCTATGTATTATGTCCTGCAAATTCTATACTGGGACCATGGATTTCATATCATTCTTATAATCATTATCTGAATGCGAGGTTCTTGTCGAAAAAGCGATGGATAGGAATGATAATAACAAATCTCATTATATCCATGACATTTTTGGTGTTATCAAACTGTATTGTTCCATGGTATGTGGATGATGTCAGTAAGTGGTTAGAAGCATTTAGGGATGCACAGGCATTTCGGATGTCACATTATTTTGTTTCAAGCATGTCAATTGTGTCAATGGCTTGTGCTGGATTTGGACTAACTAATGATTGCCATTTAGAACTGGAGATAACTAAGCCTCCCAACATTGAATTGCCTAGATCTCTAGTACAGGTTGTAATCTACTGGAACATACCGATGCATCAGTGGCTAAAAACTTATGTCTTTAAATCATGTCAACCATATGGAAAATTTGTAGCCATACTTACTACATATTTAGTCTCATCTCTGCTACATGGGTTTAACTTTCAATTTTCTGCAGTGCTACTAAGCATTGGGACATTTTCTTATGTGGAATATAATCTTCGTTACAAGGTTGCATCCGCATTGGAAGTATGTTGTTTGGCTAATCCATGTGGTAAACAGTGTGAACACAAGTTTAAGAAAAATAGTGTTTTGGCTGTAATTTTAAACACAATATTTTCCATAATAACTGTTGTGCATCTAGCTTATTTAGGAGTTATGTTTGAAGCTTCTTTCTCCATACAGGAATCTGGATATTCATATTATCACATCATGAGTAAATGGGAAATGCTCAACTATTTTAGCCACATCTTTACGGCGTTTATGTATGTTATATACATTATGATGTGATAATTAGGAAATAACTTATTAAGGTATTTATATTCTTGTAGCTCTTAACTCCTATTGAGTCTCATAATTATGATTTCGAAACTTTGATCTCTCTTCTAGTATTATCTAGCTTTGCACATTTATACTAATGAATTAAGTAGCATTATCCGTAAACATGCAAGTAAGTAATTATTGGGAAATTTAAGTATCTATTACTCTTGGAACTATATGACAGGTAGATATTATGTAATAATTCAGTCATTTCAATGTAACAGTTGTAATACATTAACAATTAATTAATTAAGAAAGTAGTGTATATGTATATATTGTAATGTTTAAGTTTCTATGTGATACTTCTAATGTATTTTAAAGTAAACATCAAATGTTTAGCAAAACATTTTGATTAAATACGATAGACTGATTGATGTGACAAAAATTAAGTATTAACATGTTTGGGGCTTAGCTTGCTTTGAGCACTGAGCATAGATGGACAAGTGTATGACAAAGTCATTGATATGACTGTTAGGATTTAGAATGTGTGTGGGTGGAACCAACTTTGTCATGGATAGGTACTTAGCTACTGTAAAATAAAATATACTAATCATTTGAGTAATGTTTCTTTATTGATTACTTAAAGAGCAGCTGAGCTTTGATAACTTTTGTAGATCCATATTCCCTGTGTATTTAACGGACTCTATATATGTTATTGAAATTATCAATGTAAGGAAGTGGAATCTTATAGATTACTGTTAGTACAATCATAGTTTTAATATAATTGCATGAAGTAAAACTGAGATGAATATTAATTAGTTGTTAGACTACTATTTGGAAATGTACTAAAATTACCCTCAATTTATTCATGGCACAATCTGTATGTACCTTTGTAATAGAAATAGGATAGAAGGTAAGAATTTAATGGAAATGCCACACTTTATATGTATAAAATGTAAGATTTGCTGTAACCTATTATTTTTATATAATTTTAAGAATATCTTATTTTATTTATATAAATAACTTGTTTTATGCTAATGAAGTCATAAAGTAATAAGAACAATTAAGCAGATTTATTTTTAAATATTTTGAGTCCTTTATTGTGTTTTAATGCTTACATATCACAATTAGCATTTATTTAATTAAATAAATTAGTATTTTACATTAACGATCTAGTTCAGCAATACTATATAACTGTACAATTTTTGTAAGAATCAATTTTTAAATTTTACTTCTGTAGCATATTTAAGTACAATAAATTTATACAACTAATTTTAATGGCTGTTGTTTATGTTAATATATCTTTATATTTAACACCACACAATATTGTTGTCTTGAATTTTAAATGAACATTTATAAAGTTCATTAAAAGTCCGTACTGTAGTATGATGCGTGCCGTCGTCAGTAAACACAACTTGAACTCTGTAATTCAAATGTTCGTAAGCTGGTTGTTCATAACAAGGTTCCAAGTTTTCTATGTTTTCTTTACTGGAACTGAAATATTCTGGTCTAGTATATAATGTTACCACTTTATAATCTTTAACAGCTCTTTGGATTATTTTCAACAAATGTTTTAGATAAATATCCATCTTTGTTACTTTAAAATTTTGTTCTGACCAATAAAATGCTGTTAAAGTGTCGAATACAATTAAGGATATATTTGAATGGTTCATTAAAACTCCTTCCAAATGTTGTATAGTGGCATAAAACTGTGTGGCATCATAAATTTCAAAAATAAACAAATTACTTTGCATGTTTAAAATATAATTATTAATTGATGATAAATCACTTATACAACTTGAAAGTTTGTTTTTCATTATGTTCTGCATAATGTGTAAATTAATTTTTCCATCTGTATTAAAAATAATAACACCAGACTCTTTTCCACCCAGATCCGATGGCATTAATGAATCACAAATAATGTCACACAAAAGGGAGGATGTATCTTCTTCACTATACATTTCTATTACATGGCCCGGATTCGGTCCCATTTTAAATAATTTTGGGTAAAAATTATTTAAGTCTGTTTTTCTTGTTAGCCTTAATATCATTTGTATCCCGGATTCAACTTTATATTTATTAACAGACATTTTTCTTTATTTAAGAAGTTTCAAGTTGAAGAAAATTGATCAAGTACCTACTGCTACTGCTACCTTCAATTCAACCGCCAAAACAAAATCTTTTAATCTGTCAGTTTGACGTTGACAATTCAGTATTGAATGAAAGTGCCATGGAGATTGGATTATAAAGAGCGGCCCTATCTACGAAAAAACGTGCATACCTACGCAACAAAACATGGCGATTTTGTTCCTACTAATGTCCATAGATATATACTTACAGATTTGGCCTAATGACATATAGATAGTTATGGAATAGTTTAAAAGACAAAATAATAAACATAATGGCGTCCTTGTCTAACGTATGAAATAAAAACAATCCAACTCTATACGCAACAGTTACAATTTACACTGTAGTAAAGAGAAAAACAAAATGGCGAACACGGCACACGTCTGACGTCATGAAAGATTTGACAGTATAACGAAACTGTTGCGTATAGAGTTGGATTGTTTTTATTCACAGTTTTTCAAGGACGCCATTATGTTTATTATTTCATCTTTTAAACTATTCCATAACTATAATTGCCACGAACTAAGAAGCCATATTTGTCGTTTGTCATCGCAGTGACACTAGAGATGTAAAAAAAATCGGTTCACGAAAGAACCAATTTTTGCAACAAATCGATTCAAAATTGTAAGACTTTCTAATCGATTCAATAATTAAGTTGTAAATTCTAAAAACCGAAACATTTAGATATCCACAAGTAACTGGAATGATACTGCCTCCATTGAGCTACTTAAGTTACTTTACCGTACCTATACGCTCTTTAATTATGTATTTACGACTATAATAAAATATTTTTTTCCTAAAAAAACTCACTGCTAATTCGTCCGCGTCACATCCAGAGTATGAAATTTGGGTTTCGGTCGAATAATGAATATTCTAACGCTATTTTAATTAGTTCAAATGGCTGCGATTAGAGATTATCGTAATAAACACTTTTGGTCATGTTCTTATAGAAGAGAAGAAATTAAATTGTTTAATTGTTAAACACAAAGAAAGAAATAAAATAAATTCATTTTTATTTTAAGTTTCGATTATAGCAATTTATCGATTATGATTGGTTTTATAAGTGGTTTCAAGCCGACACATCACTTACGCTAGACCGGCCGTCTCTCTCCCACTCAAGCGTAATCGGTCCGCTTGGAAGGCATTCTCGAAAACGTGGTAACGAGCCTGCTCACGTCACGAGCCACAACGCGCGCAAAGTATCGAGAAAGAGATACGCTGAATAATAATAAAACGAAATATATATCTGTAATTTAATATGTAAAATTGTAATTTTCATTCTATTTCCCGTTCCTAATGTGCGAATTGACAATATTTATATCATAAATTATTCTTCTACGAAATAGACGTTATCACGTAAAACCATTGTCCGTAAACCGACTTTACAGACAACCAATTTTTAACAAATTTTGGCAAAATCCTTTGTTCGTAAGTATCCAACTATTCATGTCAATAAATGATTATTCCATTTTGCTCAAAGACGTCCGTACAAGGTTGGTTCATATTAATAAATGGCAGCTATCTTTAATGGCTTCTTAGATAATTTTGAGTATAAGTATCTGTATGAGATTACACCGCATCTATAGTGTTCGTACATATATAGAAAGTGCAATGATTCATTGTGAAAAAATGTTGCAACCATAGATTTAGTATGTTGCAACCGATAGGAATTTATTAAAATCGCTATTTAATAATCTAATATTTTAACAAAAAAATAACCGACTTCAAATGAAGTACATTGTACTTTTGACATGAATGCCATTGTCAGATCTCGCTACACGACAAGCACCAGCTTTCGATTAAAAAAAGAATCATCGAAATCGGTTGGCGCGATAGTAAGTTATTCATCCATTTATCGCGCACATACTTAATGCAAGTTTAAGACTTATATGATTTTGATATGGATGCCATTGTCAGATCTCGTTCAAATTAATGTGGGACCACACAACAAGCACCAGTTTTCGATTAAAAAAAGAATCATCCAAATCGGTTCACCCAGTACAAAGTTCACAAACATAAAAAAAATACAGTCGAATTGAGAACCTCCTCCTTTTTTGAAGTCGGTTAAAAAATATAATTTGCAACGAATGAAACATTAATTGTGTCTATGGCATTCCGTGGGATCAAAGATAATGATATTGGTGAAAAAGATGGAATCCAAATCCTTAACAAATCAAATCCAAATTGACAATGAGAGTGACATTACCACGATTACGAGTGTCATTAGAGTATCTTGTCAAGTTGTCACTTTGTCTAAAATTTGATCAAATTTGAATAAATTAAACGAAAGAGATACTAATGTAAATAATTTGAATCTTATAATTAAAAATAACACAAAATTTGAACACGAAGGCAAAAGTGATACCTAAATTTTATTTGAAAGAAGGCTTCGAAGCTGAACCATGAAAAAATTTAAACCTCAATACTGTATTAGTATTCTCTTACTCATCCAAAGTTTTAATTTGGTTTATTGTGAATTTATAACAGCGTCTGTGATAGGCTCTGCAGTCATCGCGAGTGGTTGGTTTGGTTGGGATCGTATTAAATCGAATACGTTTTGCCGATTCACCGAGTGCTGTAATGAAAATTATGTGCCCTATGATTTAGGAAGTAAGGAACATGCTTATTTTAGTTCAGTGAATGTAAAAAAGTAACCGTGTTTTTTATGTAAACAATAATATTTCAAACAATATCTTTCAGGCCTAAGACAATCCTTTTCACAAAGGTTGTTTGGTCAGCCGTTGGCCAATGAATTGATCAATATACTGAACGCCCACAAAGAAGCTTTACATAATAAAACAAAGAAAAATAGGAAAGCACTTGTTTTAAGTTTACATGGATGGTCTGGAGTAGGCAAAAATTATGTAGCAACAATGATTGCAAATGCTGTCTATAGGAATGGCATGAGAAGCAAATATGTGAAACTATTTATGGGAAAGAAAGATTTTGATTGCTCTGATATAGATAAAAAAAAGGTGAGGATGTTGAAAGTTATTCAATTAATGAACTGTTGCAAATCAGAGTAGTACTGGATGTTGTTTTGTTTTTCAATAATTTTTATCAGCCTTTATCAACAAATACCACAACTCCAAGTTCTCTGCTGATCTTATTCAGCTACTACAACCAACCATATATTATTTCAATAATTAAAAGTGTGTTAACAAATTATAAAAATATTTTGACTTCAATATGTGTGACATGTATGAAAGTCAATACTTTGATAATTAAGAGATTTGCTGATAACTAAAGTATTAAGAAATTAGCCTGATCATACTAAGACAAAGACAAATGGTATAAAAGCAATTTTTTTTTATAGAAAGCTCTAATAGAAGCCGTCAATGAAATAGTAAAAAGCTGTCCAACATCAATGATTATATTTGATGAAATCCATGAGATGTGCCCTTCCATACTGGATGCAATTAAGCCCATGTTGGACCACCATCATGCTGTAGATGGTATTGATTACAGGTACTTATAATAATTTTATATTAATAATAAGTTATTCATGCGATTATCACCGTTTTTTCTGCATATTTAAGTCATTTTTGCAAAAACTTACAAATGAGCCCCATTGGTTCTAAAGCAATATCATGATAGCAGGCTTTTTTATTTTTAAATTTATAAGTACTAGTTATTATAGTTTGACCATGGCAACATGTGTTGGACACAATTATCTTTCCACAAGCATTTAACAGAAGGCACTTTTTTAAAGTATTGATTTTAAATTGGTGAAAGTAGTGTTTTTTTATCAAACTTAATCTTAAATTCCAGAGACAGCGTGTTCATCTTCATATCAAATATTGGAAGTCAAGAAATTTCAAACAACCTTCTGGAGTTATACAGCCAAGGTGTCAAGAGAAGTGACGTAGAGTTTCACAACTTTGAGCCAATTATAAGAAGGATTTCATATTACACAGGTATTATTATACAGCCAAGAGTTAATGTTTTTGAACATCAGTGGGTCGATGTGCCAGTAGCCGGCCATGTGTCAGTACCCGGTCACCTGACAGACTATGTTTCTTTGATTAGAGATAATAAGATTTCCCCATGATAAAATAGTAAAGTGTAAGTTTTAAACGTATTTCAGATAATGTAGTAATAAGAATTTGCAATATCTACAACTATTCACTTAACCAGGTAGCTAAAAAATTTGTCTTGTCAAAAACAAAAATCTTGTCTTAATGTTGTGCGCACATGCAATAAACAAGCTAAATAATAAGAAGCAGAGCGGCATTCAAAGGGAAGTTTTATTATTTAGTATTAGTTATTTACATAAATTACTGTTGTTATTACTTTCATTATTGACTGATTTTTATTATTAAAATGTATTTTTTTCAAATACTTTATAACATTTTATTAAACAAAAATGAAGTAGCCGGATACAGGAATACCAATTTACGTAAAATACGTACTAGTATACGGCCGGGTGGCCGGGTACTGGTTCACTCAGTCATAGTTTATTTTGCATAATGATGTCAATATTCGATTCCCGGTTACACAATTTATGATTTGTATTAGTGTAAGTGTAAAGATAGGTTTAGTAGTGCGAAGGACCGATAACCGTTGGGGAAGAAAGGTCCTCGAATGGCGCCCACGTCTCGGAAAAAGGAACATAGGATACCCCCCGACCAGGTGGACTGACGACCTGAAGAAGACAGCAGGCATCCGCTGGATTCAGAAGGCTCAGGACCGGTCAGAGTGGCGCTAATTAGGGGAGGCCTATGTCCAGCAGTGGACTCCAAGGGCTGATGGATGGATGGATGAAGTGTAAAGATGCAGTATGCCAGTATTTGGTCAATTGTTTTCTTTATAAAATTTCTGATTTACTCATAAATAAACAGGTACTAGGTCTACGCTTACTAATACAGTTAGCAATTTGTTGTTATTTTGCGAGATTAAAATTGAGTTAAAATTAATTGTTGGTTTTGTTAAAAAAAATGTAGTGTAATCTTTTAATTTACAGGTGGTTTTGAAAAGTCTTCAACAATTGCACATCATTTAATTGACCACTACATACCATTCTTACCATTAGAACAACACCATGTTGAGATGTGTGCGCTGTCTGAGTTTCGTGAACATGGGGTATATCATCCTACAACAGAAATGATGGAGTATGTATGATTTATTTAAATGGCTTATAAAACTTGATATTTTCACTGTAATCAAATAAGTTTGGTGATTATACATAAATAAAAATAAAAATAATTAAAAAAATAAAATAATAATAATTATAAAAATAATAAAAATAATTAATAAATAATAATAATAAAAATAATACTTTTGTTAAAATTAAATTAATATTATAAGTTTGGTGATAGTTTTAAAAAGTTAACACTATAATAATTATTTTTGTTTGTTTGTTTGTAAACTTCTGTCCTTATTGTTATTTTTTTATTTTTTTGTAATTTTTTTCAGACTTATTAACAAAAAATAACTACTTTCACTACTAAATTAAATTCATAACTTGGATTCATTAAATCTAATATTATTTACAAAATTTCAGGGATGCTATGTCAGTGATTACTTATGGACCAACAGAAGATCAACCAATATTTGCTAATAGTGGCTGTAAAAGATTTACGAAACATATCCCATATGTTATACAAAAACATACAAAAGCAGAGCTGTAAAAATTGTGTTTGAGAATCTCCTAGACTATTCAGTAGAGTAAGATACATTGTGATAAATTTTTTTATAAGGTTTAGTTTTATTCCATAACTTAACAGTGCCTTCCGTAAATAACAGAAATTTCTCTTGTCCCATGTCTAATTAATTAGCTGTGTCATATTAGTATGTGTATTGTAAAGAAATGTAATCATTGTATGAAAATCATGTATTTCAAACTTTTGTCAGTTGGCACACATGTTTTAATCAAAGAGGCAGTTATATTTTGTTCAGTTATAATTTAAAACAATAAAAGCAACTCAAGGAGATGCAATTTCCATTATATCATGGTACCTGAAGTGTTATTTTAATAACATTATTACCTATAAAAGCTTAGTTATTTCAAAATAATGTACTATGTCTGTAAAATATGCTATACATATTTGTCGACTATGTAGCCTAGTTGGTAGTGGCCTGCCTGCAGAGTAATGTGTCCAGGGTTCGATTCCCAGTCGAGGCAGATATTTAATTAAGATAATTGTTTATACTTGTGTCATGGCTGTTATAGTGATGGTACAGAGTACTTAAACACTTATGTGATGGCTTATTTGTGTTGTCCACCAGTTGTCTATGCAAGGAACCTACTTCGAGGGTATGAGTGTGTAAGCCTTTATTAAAAGCATTTATCACTTGCGAAAATCATGTCAGTTTAACAAAGTTATGTTTTAATACCATAATGAAATATGTATGTAATCTGTGGTAGGCACTATAAGACTTTGATATAATGTTTTACTTATTGCTTATTATTATTTTTTCAGTAAAAGGCATTAAAATCACCGCAATTGTTACTTTTTACAGTTTTTAAAAAACCTGGATACACAAATAAATGGCTTGACACAGGCTTACCTGGGTTTTTCTTAAAAACTTGGTTGCCAATAATGTACATTAAATATCAATTGTGTTGTTTCATGTTTTATTAAGACATTCCACAATAAGCTTACATAATTATTGACTGTTACATAATTTAACAATTTTTAGCATAGCATCATTTACAATATGCATTGAAGTATAATGCCATAGAACAGACATCTCGAACAAAATGTGTGTCCCGCCCGGGAGGTTCGATTTTCAAAATTGAGCCCCGGTTCTCCTTTCAAAATCGAACAAATCCATTGAAGATTGAAGCCACGTGGCGCCAATGCGTTGGGACATACAGGATGTTCGCGGTGTCGGTTCTATACGCTAGTAATAATACTTCAATGACAATATGTGAAGAAAAAATCAGGAGATAAAATTAGCTTAACACAGTTTAACTTAGCATACACATAAATGCAAAAAATTATCTGGATAACTCATATGTTCAGACAGCCATTGCAGTGGAGTGTCTGAAGGTATCACAATGCCGTGAGTCTTAAGGTTCACTGAAACAAAAAATATTTTTGTTAAAGTATGGTGGCAACTACCCCATAATCTTATAGACAATTATGGTTATAAGATAATTAATTCAATGTAATCACATCACAGATTGTAATGATTTTACTATTATCTGGGTACTTAAGATAATTAAATATTTTGTGCAGCAATATTTTAACTAGTTGCATGAATCTTGGAAATGGATGCACTTTTCAGCAAATGCCTGTACACAAGCAACTGGATAAAAATGTCAGCGTAAAAATTATATTAATATTGTGAATCCCCGGATTTAGGTTATGGTACATGGGAGGGATAAATAATTGTATGTAAATCAATAACACAGAGATCAAATGATTTTTTTAAGAAACATTATTTTTTTGCAAATTTTCTGTAAACTGCCTGATGTAGTTACCATACCTTGTCTATCTAGTGTGTATTAAAAATCTTAATTAAGATTGCTTTGTAAAATTTTGGTCTGTCTCGAGTCAGTTATTAGGTGTTTTTTGTTTTGAGCTGATAAACCACAAAAAAATTTAATGGTATGAATTTTTTTTTGTATTCTTGTTTATAAAAAGGTTCTGTCACATATTTTTTAACTTATTAAATATGAAATAAGCTATGCTAATGAGTGTAATAATAAAGGATTTAATACTTACTTTCAACCTTATCAGGGTACAGCTCACATATAAGTTGTTGAAGCGTCTTTCTGCTTCCATCACTATTCTTTGGGCTGACTAGTCGTTGGCTACATACTCCGTCATCGGAATATATTCTAATTGGAATGTGTTTAAAACCCTCATTATCTCCGTGTGACTCCATCAGTCTCCTGTTTATAGCCCAGAACTGATCAAATTTATCTGTAAATGTTTTTTTATACAATAAATGGTAGTTTTTAACTTTAATTTTTAACTACTTTACAACATTATTTATTGAAACAAAGTAATATGTTAATATTACTTTTCAATTTTATGGCATGACTAACACTAACATAATTATTGTACATAACAATAAATACAGGTTCAAAAGTTTTAGAATGTTAATAAAGATAAGTTTTTATGTTGAAAGGTCTTTTTTTCATTTCTTTTAGAGCCAGGAACTTTAAAATTTTAAACTGAACTGACAAATCAGCATCACCTGCATGCAGTTAAGGTTGAGTTCAGACCTATTTGTGAGAGCAGTATATTGCAGAGTAGATTCTACATAACTATTAGGTTTTTGTTTCATTAAATTTAGAAGAATCCTGAATTTTATTGTATAATAGAACTTTCTGAAAAAATTATAATAATTATATATCAGACATACCATTTTGCAGTCCCAACCATAATTGGTTGTGGTCTTTCTTTTGCATGGTGGACATGACCTGGCCTCGGTGTTTTAGTACATCGGCTTCCTTGACTGTTGACATATAATGAGCTTCTACAACATCCCTTAAAACAAATAGAAGTGATACTTGAAACTGTTATATGCAGTATGGGACTTATCCAGCAATTTCCTATACATGCCTTAACATGGACATACCAAAGGGGTTGCCAATGTGTAACATTTACTATTTAAAATGTGTCAACATAGTAAGAAAAGGATTTGCTCTTCCCATTGGCTAGAAGTAGGTTACCATACCAGGCTATCAACTCTCCCTAAATCAACATTGACATTTATCTTGTTTTGGTCGCAAAGTTATTGAGCTGCAAGTCTTCTGCAAATGCAATGCATTGTAGACATTCCTGATGTTGTGATGTCTAAAATCCAGTCATATAACACCCAGGATACATGGATCTCAGCTAGCTATTAACACTTTCGCAATGGCCATACTAAATTAAAGAAGTTACGCTTTTACGGATTTTTAAACCATTTTTAGTATGGCGGATAATTATTACATACCATATGTGTGCGAGCTACAGTTTGTGCTAGTACTTTACTCACAACAGGTGTGTTTCGCTGTTGAGAAAGTGTTAACATAAAAACCCCCAAATTACTTACTTATTAGGACAGTGAAGCACTATATCTTCTGGGAACTTTGTAAAGTGAACAGTGAGAGTCCAAGGTAACTGGGGATCACTACCACAATATAGGTCATAAAGAAAGCCTATAGGATAGTGCCACTTCAGCGGCTGTCCATTGTAATCTAACCACATTTCATTGTCTGCACTCTCTTGTGATATGTATCGCAGGAAATGTCTTTTCATCTACAAAAAATATATCAGCGATTTAATATCAATTTTGTTATATTTTTATACAGCAGTAGTTTTTCCAGCATATTATACAATTTAACAGTAGTGTTGAATGTATATTTGGTATTATTTAAGATTTGACCAGCTAGTGAACTTGTAGCTTGTTGAGGAATGATTCCCTGCTATGATCAACTCTGCCACAAACCCAAACTCAGCAGAACATTAAGGCTCATGAATTAGTTTCACAATGCAAACAATGGACTTACCTTATCAGTCACAAGAGGGAAGTAGCTAAGTCTAGGTACCATCACATAAAAAGGATCAGGTTGTTGGATCTCCATGATTTCCTCCTGGTGCAATTGAAAACAGATAGGTATTTTCCCATCCCATATTTCTCGTAAAACCTCTCGATCATTGGCCATGTATAGTAATTACTACGATAAGGTGGATAAGAGTATTTTTACAGGTAATAAGCACTTGTGTAGTAGTTTCAAGAAGCTGAAAAATACTTAAATTCTCGAGTCACAGTTATGATTCCAATATATTGCAAAAATATGGAAAGATTCCAATATATTGCAAAAATGGAAGATGTTTTCACAAAAACATTCAATGTTTGTTCACTTTTTTTATTGTATTCGCTAAATTTCCCTACACCTACCGATCCAATTGAATTTACATCTCATTGATTGACATTTGTCTTGACATTGACATTTGACAGTGATAGAATTCAAAGAATATCAAAAGTGCATAGAGCAATAAAATAGTAGAGTACCCAACCAAGAACTTTAATGTATAACTAGACTAAGCTTCGAAGAGGTACCTGAAGACAGGTTACGTGACATTGGATGAATATTTTTCAATGGTGTCCATGTAATCTATAGTCCCAGGATAGAATTCTACTGTGTAACATACTAATCTGACAATAAATAAGTCGCCAGGTGGTCTTCAAGTACCTCTACGAAGTTATGTATCCAGTTAGAGTAATATATCCATGGTTATTGACAATTGACAAATGATGATGACAGCTGCTGTCGTGAGTCATTTATTCTGTCAAGATTCTGTCATTATTTTCACGCACGAGGAATGTAAATAATAAAACTCAAAATAATTTACAAATAAATAGTGACACGTGTAGATAATCAACAATAATAAATTTATTGTAATTATAACTGTGCATTGTAAATATATACTATATAAATTTTTTATGAAGCTGTGTCGCTTGTAACATCAAAGTGATCAACAATTGTTAAAAGAAGCAATTTTTAGGTTATAAACAAACTATGGGTAAGAAAAGGAAACTTGAAGCTAAAAATGACGAATTTGAGTATGATCCTATACCTCGGCATCTTGTCACATCACACATTAAAAAGCAAGAAAAACGACTGATAGTTATATTAGAAAAGGCACAGTTGGAAACAGTAAAGGTAAGTTAGTTGCAGATAAAAAAAAGTCATCATATCTGTAATAGTTTTTTTTTAATATTAATTAACATATTTTTTATATAAGGTTAATAAGAAATACTGTAATGTTTATTTCAGAATGGAAATACTTTCGAACTATTAAACTGTGATGACCACGCCAACATACTGCGGAAAAATGACCGTGATCCAGGATCTTGTAGGCCAGATATTACTCATCAGTCTCTCCTTATGCTGATGGATTCTCCTCTTAACAGAGCTGGTCTTCTACAGGTCTACATACATACAGAAAAAAATGTTCTCATAGAAATAAACCCACAGACTAGAATACCTAGGACTTTCAAGCGATTTGCTGGATTAATGGGTTTGTAAATTTATATGTTAAATTAAGTAATAACTACCACATGCTACTTATAATTTCCAGAGAGATGGTTTTTATGAAACTTATTTTTAACTGGTAGATGTCTTTTAAGTGGATAGAATGGTATATTCGGTAATGTTTTTAGAATAAAATAGAACAGAATACTCTTTATTGTACACACCAAATAGGTTACTACATTAGAACGTAATATAAATAGCATGTAGTACAAAAGGCGGTCTTATCGCTATAGAGCAATCTCTTCCAGACATCCTTTGGGCAGAGGATATAGACATAAGTGTGAAAAGGGCAGGGTGCACAGACAATATAATAAATAAGATAAACTGCTTAAATAATAATTACATAATACTTACACATACAAGGAATAACTATAAATATTAATATAGTATACAAGATTATGAAACTTAAGTTTATACTCTGTTTAGAAAGGAATATGTATGTGCAGTTGGCAAAAGAATTAGGTACGCAGGGCATGATTATAAAACCTTAAAAATCAACTATAATCAAAATTGAATAATTTTACAGAAATCACAATTAACCACTTTTCTTGTTTTCAGTTCAACTTTTACACAAATTTTCAATTAGAGCATCAGATGGACCAATGAAATTGCTAAAAGTGATAAAGAACCCAGTGACGTCACACCTGCCAGTTGGAGCGAGGAAGGTCACCATGTCTTTCAGTTCCAAGATGGTGAAGACCTGTCGGGACTTGGTGCCGAAAGATGAGCCAATAGTGTTGATAGTCGGTGCCATGGCACATGGTAAGATAGAGGTGGATTATTCTGAAGATGTTATTTCAATAAGCAATTACCCACTGTCAGCTGCATTGACATGTGCTAAACTATGCTCTGCATTTGAAGAAGTGTGGGGTGTTATATAAATGCATCTCTCGACCTACATAAGTGTATCATAGTTACTTTTTTTATTGTATGATTATTTGTTTATAATAAACATTATTATTATAATTCATTGTTGTCTTATTTCAATATTATACTAAAAGTTTGTATGCCCAATGATTATGTAGAATGAAACTACTATATTCTGCATCCATCCATCCATCCATCAGCCCTTGTAGGTCCACTGATGGACAAAGGCCTCCCCTAACTTGCGCCACTCTGCCGTCTGAATCCAGCGGATGCCCGCCGTCTTTTTCAGGTCGTCAGTCCACCTGGTCGGGGGGCGTCCCATGCTCCTTTTTCCGAGACGTGGGCGCCATTCGAGGACCTTTCTTCCCCAACGGTTATCGGTCCTTCGCACTATGTGGCCAGCCCATTGCCACTTCAGCCGGCTAATTCTTTGAGCTATGTCGGTTACCCCTGTTCGTCTACGGATCTCCTCATTTCTGATTCGATCACGTAGAGAAATACCGAGCATAGCCCTCTCCATAGCCCGCTGCGTTACTCTGAGCTTGTGAATTAGGCCAATAGTAAAGCACCACATCTCGGATCCGTATGTCATCACTGGCAACACACACTGCTCGAACACCTTCGACTTCAGGCACTGAGGTAGTGTTTTGGACGACAAGATATGACGCAGTTTCCCGAACGCAGCCCATCCGAGTTGGATTCTACTTCTTCTCGACTTCTTTCTCGAAGTTGGACTTACCCACCTAAATCACTTGTCCCAGGTAATTGTATTCGTCTACAACTTCGAGAGCAGCACCATCAACAACAACCGGTAAGGGTGTGACATGGACATTCGACATGATTTTCGTCTTGTCCATGTTCATCTTAAGACCCACCCGTGGTGAGGCGCTGTTCAAGTCCCCGAGCATTGCACCAAGTTCTTCCAGGGAACCCGCCAGGATGACTATATCATCGGCATATCGCAGGTGTGTGATGTATTCGCCATTGATGTTAATGCCACGTCGTTTCCACTCCATCAACTTGAACACGTCTTCCATCGCAGCGGTGAACAGTTTTGGGGATATGACATCCCCTTGTCTGACACCTCTCTGCAGTTGGATGGGGTTCGTTGCTGTGTCGTGTACTCTGACGGACATGTTGGCAGATGAGTACAAACACTTCAACACCTCGATATACCGGTAGTCGATCCGGTACCGTTGGAGAGAATTTAGTACCGCCCAGGTCTCGATAGAATCAAAGGCTTTGTCATAGTCCACATAGGCAACACACAACGGCAAATTATACTCCTCGGTCTTTTGTATAATCTGCCGCAGTGTGTGTATATGGTCCATGGTGCTGTAGCCTTTTCGGAATCCTGCTTGTTCGGGAGGCTGGAAGTCGTCAAGCCTGCGTGCAATTGCACGCATATTCATTCACGCATATTCTGCATCATCAAAGATAGGGCTCCCCGGACTATAGAAGCACCAACATATACCTGTAAGCAAATATTTCGTAACATGTCGTAACACTTTACTTGCTTCTCTGGAGTGGGAGCCCCTCACTGAGCCGGTCCTTGGGAGAGTGATATTATCGGGAGGCCCAAGGGTCATCAATGGCGATCTATCGCAACTAAACAGTTATCGCACTAAGAGGGGCGTGGCCGAATTAATGCCTAGCCATTACACCGGTGGCGATTATTAAGTGGCGCATCCGCACACATCAAAAGATTTTAATTGTGATGGCCACCCGCCACATCAGCAAGCTATCCAGGCGTATTCCGGTAACATTAAAATCGGAAACGCTGAAAGACTCGCACAGAGGCTAAGGCCCGTCTAGACTTTAGGGCAAGCTACGCCACTGGGATCTAGGTCTTCCAGAAGGTATTTTAATGCGATCAGAAATAGTTTATTGTAATCATGCTGCAACATACAAATATGTATTGTCAGCGCTGTGTTTACACGACCAAATATTTTTTTCTATTGATTCTTGATCAGAAACATTCCCACATCTGTATCCTTGTCTCGAGTCGGCAGAAAAAGCGAGGATAGGTATCGTGTTAACGGAAACGATGCGACATCCGCCAAATTAGTAACAGCGCGGCGGTGCGGCGCGCAGCGCTTTGTAATTTGTATCATTTGAGCGACACCCCTGACGGAACGTTATCGGCACTTCGGCACAAAACAGATCGGTCTCCAATTAGTGTCTTCAGGGATGCGATATGACGCTGAATGCTGAATGTGCGAAGAAAAAACCATAAAAGAACTCTTCGTCTCATTTTCTTCTATAGAACGAGAATTTCAAAATAAAGCTAATTAATAAACTTACGTAGATACGTTGTTTTGAAAATCATGAAACGAGTTAAATAGGTAGGTTGATCATTATGTAACTTACCTACTTATTTAATTAAAATGTATCAAATCGATACATTCGATGTCTATGTAGATATATCTATATCAAGCTACATATATACTTATAGGTACGTTAAGAGGCAGGAGGTGGCGTGATGTATTCTATCTACTATGACTAATACTTAGCGCAACTGCACACTAATCGTCCAAGTAGCTAAAACCTACCTACATAAGTGTGTTACTGCGTAGATTTCCTTTACAGATAAGAATGTCTTTAGAAATATCCTTTTATAGGTTCAAGTACTTACCTACTTCTTATCAAAACTTGAATGTGGAATGAATGTTTATGGAATTTCAATCAATTATTGTGCAAGACAAAACACGAATAGCTACTGAGTGTCCATTGTGATTAATCTAGTCATTCCGCGTATTTTTTAACATGTAAGTAGATACCGACAGGCACTATAACAGCCTTAGAATAATAACGCCTAGAAACCTATTGCAAGCACGAAAAACGCGCAACTAAAACTTAGCCATATCTGGCTAAGTTCGTTCCGCGAGCTGTCAGTGCTCAACGTAACGTGACGTCGAACACAGCTCGCGAAAAATAATTCAAAATGACTGTCTGCACTATGAAAAAGTGTTCTAGCACATCAGACAAACAAAATAAAAGTGATCAAATTTCATTTCACAAATAATTTCTTACATTTTATACGTTTTCTATATGTAAATCAACCTAAAACAAATAATTTGAAACACATCACTTATCACTATACAGTGTTGCTAGGTGTGGGGAAAAAAATTGCACACAATGTTTTTAGTTGGTTCTTAATACTGATAAAATTAAATATTGTATTTGCTATAACTGCTATTTAATACTGTTTAAACTAAATGTTGGTATTATAAGTTCTATGAAAATAATTTAGCATTTATTTTATTCGCCTTTTTTTACTTTCATCTTTCATTTTATATAAGTCATAATTTTTGTTATGTGCATAGATAGATACTTCTGCATTTATTAAATTTTGTTTGTTATTGTTTTGATAGCGTCTCATATTTTTTTAGCTTTCCTGTTGACCCTGTAAGTAGCCAATCGATGGATTGAAATAGTAAGACGTAACCGCAAAGAAAGTTGGTATAAGCCTAACAAAAATACAAAGATCTGTTCAATGCATTTTCACAAAAAAGATATGTACACAACGAAAAAAGGTTTGCGAAAAATACGTAATAAAGTTTTTTTTATTATTGAAACCCTTATTCACAACAGTTAACAAACAGGTTTTTATAGTTGTCATAATTTTTTTGAATCAAATTATAGTTTTAATTTGTATCTCCTGTAACTGATTTTCGCGAAAATATATAAACATCTATACAAGCATGTTTTGCATAACATTTTTCTATGATTTTTATGGTTTGTTAACGTTTTGTGTAAATGTTTCACGAAAATGTTTCTCACAGAAGATGCGTCTTAATGTGAATTTACACAAACATACAGGTATTTAAATTTAAACGCAATGAACGGCGGCCTTCATCATTAGATTAATGTTTGATAAAGCTGTTATTTTAAAAACATGTAATATACATATGAATATAATCATATTCATCTTATGTATGTAAAGATCATACCAAACACATGACAAATCATCGCATAACATAGCAGCACGTTTTGCTATTTTTTGTGGGTAAACGCCCGATGATGGTATCACTGAAGCCATATTCGTGTGCGTTAAAAGAGCGTAGATACACTCAGCTTACCCACACAAGGATAATGAAGATGGCACGCGTTTACGCTTATGTTTTGGTTCAGACGCGGCTTCTAGGCGTTGTTATTCTAAGATAACAGCATAGTCTCGAAGAAATATAGTGATAAGAAAAAAAACTGCGTTTTTATGACAGCGCAGATTGTAGAGACTAGAGAGCATAGGTATAGAGACCAACGGTAGAACCGTGTTAGAACCTCATAATCAGAGCACTAACTCTACTATATCACTGTATTATTAGGTAGGTATGTTGTTAAGATACCTATAACCTAGGTAATCATTCTACAACTGTGAATGCATAGTGCATGCGTGCCATAGATGTACCTACCTGTCTCCTCGTACTCTACATTCTACCCACGAAGTAAGTAGGTACCTACATGGAATTTGTTAGGTATTCTCATGAATTCTATTCGGCCTCGTCAACAATATTATTATGAATTATATATTCTGTGATATTATGGCTGGTAGAATTTATCTACCTACTATATAGCTAGCCAGATGATTTCATAACAAGAATTTACGTGTTTTTATGGCTACGCTTTATTCTATAAGTAAGCCTATAATATGTAGTAATCATATACGACGTATACATAATATACCTAATGCCTAGAGAAATGTTCCGAAATCATAAAATATATTCATTGATTGTTAGGGCACCGATTGGCTATTTAAGGCTAACACGGAATAGATATTTATTACACATAAGGAGGTACCTACATTGCTGATTGGTATGATCTACTTTAGTAAGTATGTACCTACCAAGTAGGTTAACGTGTAGTTAAGTAGGAAAGCTACTGGATTAATTTTGTAATCGTTTACCCAGAACGTACGCGGCGGCGCCGCTCTGGGTGTAGTGTACTGGTGCACGCGCGCATTGTATGCAGATGGCGCGCACGCGGCACGCCTTCGCAGTCCGCCATCTTGGGATTATGAATGTGCGTGACGGTGCGCTCTAACCGCTCTACACTCGCCGGCACACTCAAGCCCGTTTGAATCTCGACAGGCAAGGACTATTAAAACGCAACGACAAAGAACGACCGCCTGCGCCTCGACGATTTCCATCGTTGAGCGTCGCGGTCGCGCGGCCAGCGAGTCACCGAGTGGCGGAGCGGAGTGTGGCGACTGGCGATGGCGAGCGAGGCGAGTGCGCCAGAGCCGCCAGACTCGCCGGCGACCGGAGCGCCCGCGCCGCCAGACCGTTCGGCGCCGCGATCACAAAGGGCTCATTGTATTCCCCGCCGTCGACTCTATAAAAGGGACCCTCACTTTTTTTATAAAATTCCTTGGTCCAAAATGACACCAAACAATAGGTTTCCGTCCTTTTATTGGCACCTTATTTTTTGTTCACACTTTTAAATGGACCTACCTAAGCTTTGAATAAAATCATAACCTGTTTCGATGTCGGTGAAAAACCAAGGACCTTTGGAGATTAGTTTTGAGTCTACAGTGCGTCTTCTTAATGTTTTAATAATAATGAAATTTTATAAATAGGTAGGTAACTGTAAATGAATGACTGTCGCAAGAAAGAGAACGATAAGACAGGGACCTGTACGATGCTGATTCATTGATTCGTCGCATTGTTCCCTTCAGCCTTCTCGTGTCCATTTGTCATCATTGGACAACAAAATAAAGAGCCTCTAGTCTTGTTAGAACGATTGGTATTTTTTCAGAATTTGGTTGTCCAGATAGGATAGACCAATCACCTAGGTATACTTATGTAGTTCCGTATGTTAGGTGTGGCAGACACCCACGGGCCGCGAGTGGCGGCCGAGCAGCCGGGCGCGGCTCCCGTAAACAGGTTTCCTCTCACCGACCACTTGAACCACGTCGCCTGACCCACGCGGCCACGCTGCGGTGAAACCACCTACCGAAGTGAAGTAGCCTCGCCTCATACGCATGCCTCTTAATACCCCTATCTATACATATAAAGAAAAGGTACTTCACCTTCTTATAAGTCAATCACAAGTCTTTGAACCAACTAATGAGCTCATCCAGAATGAGTAGCTATATGTAGGTGGTAGGTAAAAATGAACGTGCCCCCACAAAATGTTAAAGTAACAACCTATAAGTTGACAAAAAATCCTAAGTTTTGCCACTTGTCACGTTAAAAATAATAATAATGTAACGTGCCCCAAGTTTATTTCTAAAGTACGAGTAGACGATCTCTAGCTGCCTGGTTGCCTACACATTACCAAATCAAACGAATGTCTTAAACATATTATCTGATCTTTAGAGCTTTTTATTCTCTCTATGAGCATTAGGTCAATATGGCATAGAACAATAATGTTGGGTTCTGTGGTTGGCTATCCCGTTGATGGGTTGCAGTCTTGCCGATATTGCAGTAATTGCAGCTTAAATGCAGTAATTGCAGCATGAAATTATAATTTAGAGTTTTTGTCTAAACTCTAAATTATAATTTCATGTTTATAGTATAAACTTTATAAGTACCTACTATTATTTTTTTCACTTTAAAATCGTTTTTTCGTCGAAGCAGTCACCTTCGCTAACCAAGGACCTTTTAACAGGTCCTTGACCCACTCGTAAACCTAAGAATACACAGAGCCGGCGTTAGGGGGGGGGGGGCAAGGTTGGGCGACGGCCAAGGGAGCCAAATTTGGAGGGGCGCTACATTTGGGATGAGGAGCAAAAAAAAAGTAAAAATAAGTTCCTATTGGCAAACAAGCTCGATTTTGATTTTCTTATGTGGGCGCCACAATATTCTTGCCTGGGGCTTCAGTGGCTCTAACGCCAGCACTGATAATACAACTATACCTACTCAGGTAGATTCAGCAATTAAGTACACCAAAACAAATAAAGTTTTCTAAATTGGTAAAAAGTAAAAACACAAGTGTAAGAAGAAACCAATAAAAACATTTAAAAAGTATGGACATGAACGTTATGGATCCGTGGCAAGTGAATGCACCAGACCAGGACTCACCAGTGGTCGTTATGTAAGGGCGCTTTCTCATTAGGTCGCCAGTAGTGCGGCAGCAGCGCGACAATAGCAGCGCGACAGACGCGCGGCTGTCGCGCTGCTACTTCTCTATACTAAAAAGAGCAGCGCGACAGCCGCGCGACACGTGATTTTCATAGTGGACGGCAGCGCGGCAGCCGCGTGCGATCAGTCGGCTTCAAGCCAGTGTTGCAATCGCACGTTCGAACACTTCGAACATACACAATGAGCGAATTTAACACAGAACAATTTATCGTTGAAGTTCAAAGGCGTCCTGCTTTGTGGGATTCGAGGATCGATGATTTTTTAGTTTTAGCTCTGTGCTAGATTAAATATCTGTTAAAAAAATAGACGACAAATATGTCTAGTCAAATTCGATAACATATGGTTAAATGTCTTTTAATTTTAGAGATATGATTTTTTAAGTAATGAGGTAGCCACTGTCGCACCTACCTGCCCTTAATAAGAAAAACAATATATAAATAGGGTGTTATGAATTCCAAAAATAGGATAAAACCCATGGATGTATTACTCTAACTGGATAAGTAATTTTGTAGAGGTACCTGAGGACGGATGACGTCATAACCTAAGGACCATTTTTCTATTGTGTCCATGTTATCTATAGTCCCAGGAGATATGATTCGATTATGATTTTTTATAATGGTATAAAAACATATATGTAAGATGAATTTTATAATAAGTAACGTAATTGTGGTGTAGTTTGCAACACTACGAAAGACTTTCTTGACATTCGGACGTAATTAAAGAATTTTTTATTACTACCATATTTCAACACTTTGAATACTGTCACATAATCACTATTCACATGCCGATTTCGAAATAAAGGATCAATCCAGTAAATCCTTTTTTTATTATGAATGCGACGTCGATGGCGCCGAAGGAGAACCAACAAAAGCAGGAGCAACAAAGATGTTTCCCCTTTGGAGTCCATTATTTCAATAAACTGGCCACCCTGATCTAAGCAAGTCGCGCGGCTGTATTTGTAATGAGAAGGCATCCGCTGCTGCCGCGCTGCAGCCGCGCTGCTGCCGCACTACTGGCGACCTAATGAGAAAGCGCCCTAATTGGAATTTTCCCACGTTATCTATATCCGTTGAAGCTTGGTAGTATGATGCTTAGTTCGTTGTTCGTTAGCAGGAGTGAGCGCGGACGATACAACTCATGACGACAGAGACTTGTCGGCTACCGACTGGTATTCGAATGATGTCAACGAAGTGTAATGTTATCTCCGCATCCGCCTGGACAGCGTGGAGTCGTGTGGAATTTAGCGAAAATACAATAAGAATAATGCACACAGCGAACGCATGGACACCACGGGTTAAGTTTTGTCTAATATCTATCTTCTACCTTAAATACGTATAAACATATTAATAAGTAAAGCAAAATCTTTGTACCCATTTTTACACCGTAGTAGTGTGGTAGTAGATAGGATATTTGGCACACTTAAAGTTTAAATGGAGGAGTGCAGGAAAGTAAATATTTTAAATTAATCACAATAAACATTACACACACACTTAATGTCAATGTGAAGTAGTACCCCTTGCCACTTACGGCTGTTTTCGGTCTAATTTTAACCACAGAGCTCTCTCACAGCTCTCATTATACTCGTAGTTACATTTATTTTATTAGATACGTATCCATTCCATTATTTCAAAAACAAGTAATAATGTACGTGTTTATAAAACAGCATAATGGTCATAGCACACATATCAACTCGTAAACGGAACGTAAACGTATCAACTCTTGCATGTCAGTATTCTTTGTATGAAACTCCCTACTGTAAAGCACACTTATCGGATCCGTAACGTAATCGCCTCGCCTCGAGACAAGCTTACGGTGCGTGGACGACTTGCCGTACCCGCGCTTACGTCTCACCGTACGCTATCCGTCGACTTTCCGTTTCCTCGTGCGCGCGCCGCGCCGCGGCTACCGTTGCGTCGGCGAACTGCTGTCATTCATTCCGTCAACCAGCGGCCGGCGAGCCGTAAGCGCGGCGTCGCCTAGCCGTAGCCGAGCTTACGTTAGGTTGACGGCGAGGCGATCCGGTGCCGATCCCTTTCCGAGTTGATATGTGCGCTACGACCATTAAGCTGGGTACTACGGGTCAAATGTAGGTAGGATTAGACTACATAGATAGAGTAGCTGGTGGAGCGAAAGAAGGCCTGTATTGAATAACAAAGACAGTATTGCAGTTATTTACTGTATGCGCTGACTAACAATTCACACAAAGCATTGTTTGCGTCATACATTTATAGTCATATATTTTCTTGGGGACATAGATTAGATTAGGTACATTGATCGTGAAGGACGTTTGCAAGTGACAAGCGCGCTATCAGCGCTATCAGTGCCTGAAATCGACATTACACAGTGTAATGACTAATTCAATTTATTTTTTATTACGCAAAACTATCTACTTCTTCCCTCGTATCAAAACCGACTTACGTCAATAAGTTTACGAGGATTGTACTAAAAATATGTCAGAATGGTCGAATCATTTAAAGAAATTCGTAATTCGTTTCTTTAAAGAAGTTCGTAAATTATACGCACGCGAACTGGCACAAGCGGCGCGATGTATAAATGTACTCTGCGCTATTAGCAGGTGCTACATTTATTGCAATCACAAATAAATGACCGTGGCTCGCTCGCTGGCCTGGCGCCACCGCGGTCCGCGTGCCCGCCTGTCTGCCTGCACTCAATCCATCGCATACTCGGCTCGCCTCGCCGTTACACAATCATGGCGCCCGGACCGAACACCTCGACCACTACAAAACGGATCTCGTCGGCAATACGCAATGATTGCTACAACTACTTCGTTATTTATTATTGATATCGTGAACTACTCATTAACATAAGCGTAAGGAATGCTTTGTGCACTATAGGAATACTAGATAGATAGAAGGATCGAGTTGAGATTTTTTGTAACTAAATATAATACAGTTCGAAATATGTACTTTTTATAGTGACGTGACATTAATTGTGTGACATAATAACCATTGAAGTATAATGTCAGAGAACAGTCATCTCGAACAAAATGTGTCCCGCCCGGGAGGTTCGATTTTCAAATCGAATTGAGCCCCGGTCCTCCTTTCAAAATCGAACGAATCTATTGAAGACTGAAGCCACGTGGCGCCAATGCATTAGGACATACTATGGTGTTCGCGGTGTCAGTTCTATACGCTAGTAATAATACTTCAATGCGTGTAACCTATTTGGTTAAACTTGAATATTTTTGCTTTCATAAGCGTAAAAAATATGCGTAAAAACTAATAATGAAATGACGACATTGTTAATTGAATTCATTTAGAACCTCAGTTTAGAACGTACGCAAAGCTTCTTAAGTGAAAGTGCTAGGCTTTAGGTTAGGGTCGTATATTATCGTACTGCCCTCCAGTCCAGATTACTAGTGGCTACTAGTAGGTATCATGATTCCCTTAGGGTTGTCAAAAGTTATTGTTAACAATAATAATAATATGTGTCAAACGAAGTTTCATATTTTCAAATGAACTAGGTAGAGTCACTCTATGTAGACACGAAAGTTGTACTGTTTCTTAGGGCTTTGTACAAATCTAGAAAATTCCAATACTTATTTATTTTTTATTTCTGCATAACTTTACATCCAATCATCCATCCATCAGCCATTGAAGGTCCACTGCTGGACATAGGCCTCCCCTAACTTGCATAACTTTACATACATCACCTCAAAGTTCACCTAGGTCCAGTTTTTAGTAAATTATCAAAGCCTCAGAAAACACGCAATAGTCAGAATTAGTAGGTAAGTATTTAGTGTATGTGGATGGTATTTACCCGTATCAGTAATAAGTAAGCATAGTTAATATATTGACATTCCCATAATTCTGCAGACGGGCGTTATCAAAATGTTATTTTCTGAGCTGTTATCGACATTTGACAGCTGTTTTGCCGCCCTTCGTATCAATTTACAACAAATCACTTTGCGCCAAGTAAACATTTCTAGTCTGTTTATCGATGTAAATTGACTGTAGCAGGGAATATAACAGAACACCAATTATCATGCATTATTAGATCTTGACTTATTTCTATGTTATACCTACTTAAATATATAAAAGTAGAAAAAAAAAATAGTTTTATAATGAAACAAAATTATAGTTACTCGTTATGTTCCATACATGGTGTCATAGGTCATATGAAGTTCTTTTATGATAATAGCGAAGGAGTAGACAGGCCACTTAATGGTATAAGTATTTTGTCGTCTTCTTCGTCCTAACTAAAAGGTATCACGAACGCGTTGTCAGCCAAAAGGAAAACAGGGTGTTCAAAATGAGGATCGGTGCTATTTCTTAGTAAGTACAATGTTGAACAGGGTGTGCACGAGCATTGAGTTTGGATTGGCCGGAAAGTTGAATCATACAAAAATCCTAGATTCTAACATAATATTCACTATGTCAAACATGTGCAATAAACATAGAATGAAAATATAGGGCATGTTTAACCTGTTGCTCGTACACGAACCGTGAAGTTGTAGAGTTCTAGTAAGTACAACAATTATTCTAAGCTGTCAATACCAGCGTTAGAGAATATTATGGCGCCCATATAAGAAAATCAGAATCGAGCTTTTTTGATCGAAAATATTTTTTGTTGAACCAATGGTAATGTTTATTAACAATTTTCACCCCAAATGTGGCGCCCCTCAAAATTTGGCGGCCTGGGCCGTCGCCCAACCATGCCCCCCCCCCTCCCCTAACGCCGGCTATGTAAGCTGTTATAACCACAGAACATTAGATGTTCTGTAACCGTGACTATTATAATAGGACTCCAGCCTGTCACGCGTATAACAACATTACAACACGGCCAGTGGCGGATTAAATGTCGACGGCGCCCTAGGCAAGCAGTTCATCGGCGCCCCTTGCTCTTGTTATGGAGTTGTTTTTTTTTCGAATACACTGTTGCTGTTGACCCTAGCGGTCTTTACAGCTTCAAGCGAACAGATGGGCGAGCTTGGAAAGGCTCAGACAAGAAGACAAAGCAAGAAGGGAGGACTAGCTCTCCCTCTACGAAAAATAGGGGATGAGAACGACCTAAGGGCACCTCCTTAAATTTTTAATTTTGAAAATTTTCGTCTTGCTACGGAGCGATATTTTACTCTTCTTGCTTATAGAGACTACTATAGAGCTTATATATTCTATATGCTTATAGAGGCTTCTTGCTTATGGATAGAGTCACCTTAGAAAGCAGCCCGGTTTCTTGCCTTTTTGAGGTGCTCTCTGAATGACAGTCGCGGGTCTGGTGCCGCGACAGCTCTTGAGTCTAGGGTGACGCCGAGATATTTGACAGATTTCGCCCAAGATATGGTTAAATAATGAAACAGGGCGGATCATTTGTCTATGGGTGGATCTGTTAAAGTTGAACTGATCTTTTTCGGGATTAAACTCTATTCTTCATTTCCTAAACTGCTCACCTATGGCGGTGGTTGCGGCTTGGAGGGTTGAAGTGATGCTGGCAGGTATAGGGTGAGATTGGCTGGCAGGTGTATTTGGATGTCTAGTAATGTCTCTAGTTTATAAAGTATAGAGTAAAGGGGAAAGGACAGATCCATGAGGATCTACGGCCGTTATTGTATGGGTAGAAAAACGTGAGTCCTCACCTCTGTATCGCAACTTGTGATTCGTTAAAAAGTCTCGTATGATTTGCAGCAATCTGGCACTCCCATTTGGTAAAGCTTATATATTAAGCAGCTGTACCTACCAGACAGTCGAACGCTTTGGTTACGTCAAAGAAGAGGGCACCGGTGCCTCTGGTAGGCCTTTTGTAACTGAGGCTGGTTAGGATGTGCTCCGTTATGTGGTGCACCTGTTGTACACAATAGTAATTGACTCTGAAGCTGAAGTGATCCTTTATTATGAGAATCTTGCATAGGGCGACCGCCTTGATACGGCTGAGAAGTATCTTTTCGTAGATTTTTCCGAACGTGTTAAGGAAACTGATAGGACGATAGCTCGAAGGCTGATTCTTGAGTTTGCCGGGCTTATGAATGCCTATCACTTCTGCCTCTTTCCAGGCGTCTGGGATGATACAGTTAGATAGTAGAGCAATTAACAATAGTGTATGTAATGGTGTCCATAATTATAATGATTTTGTCAAGAATCGAACGATGTAGGTGTAATCTAGTCGACGAGCGTGGTCCAAAGGTTTTAGAAAAAGTAAGCATAATTTTTTTGAAGTAGGTAGGTTTTCTCGTCAAAAAATTCAGTCCGTGCGCGCCCCTTTGTAATGAAGCGCCCCTAGGCATGTGCCTAGTTTGCCTTAAGGATAATCCGCCTCTGAACACGGCTATGGCTAAGCCTATGAGTAAATATGAGAGAGCAGTAAGCAACAAGCGAATGCGCGGAAATGTATCTATTGTAACGACAACGAAATGATTCAAGGTCGACTGTAGATGATCACGCCGAGAGGGGAGGGGAAGGGGGAGGGAGAGGGGAGACTACTTTATGAATTGTTCAACGCGATTGTAAACGGTTTGCGGATTACCAACTCGCCGTGAATGGGTTTTCAGGCTCTTGGTTTGCGTTATAGGGTTCCGAAGCAAAATTGGAACCCTTATAGTTTCGTCATGTCCGTCCGCCCGCCTGTCCGTCCGTCCGTCTGTCCGAAGCGAAGCAAAGCGCCGAGATCCTTAGTGCTAGAAAGCTGTAATTTATTCGTCGCGTACCCTAAAGTGTGGGACATCGTTGAAAAGATCTTCCAAAAATATTATGGGTCTTCTAAGAACATTTTTGGAATCAGGGGTCCGTTTGCGAAATATTTGGCTTTAAAGAGGTAATTTTGGTTAGAGTCAAGATTCCTCCCCTGCTGGCTAAACGATAGGAGTTGGATAAGTGAAAAAATTCTCAAAAATAATTTATATGATTAATTGTTCGAGCTCCTGGCACTTTATTTCTATTGAAGATTAAATATAAGTTAGAATGTCAATAATGACTTTTCTGTATATAAATTTTCACTTACCATTGCTCTGTAATGGCGTCTACTGTTAATAAATTTTGTTACAAGTTTTAAGTAATTTTCTTTGAAATAATTAAGTGCCTAAGCACACCCACCTCTTCGCAACATTAATTTACAAGGAAAACTAGCAGGGCATAAGCATAAGTAGTTAATGAGTAATAGTCGATAAACTTGCTACTTTGGAACTCTACATTGCTCGTGGCCTGACACGCACTTGCCCGGTTTTTAAGAACAAAGTTCTGCAATTATCAGTTGACTAGAGATACAAAGAGCATACAAATTCATCGTCGTATTTCGTCTCTAAGATATTTTCAGAAATTTTATGAGTACCTACTTATATACCTATATAGTATAAAGTAGGCGTAATTAGTTACACGTTACAGTTTTATAATTTTATGTAGAGACAAATAAATTCGTTGAAGTTAAATGTATTCGTGATTATATCGATATTCTTAAATGAATAATATAATGTACTTACCTATGTATTTGATTCATGTTTCGTTACCCACATTATATAAAGTAGAGACTTGTAATTTATATAACCTAATAGATATTATATTATAGAGATGAAAGCAGACAAACATAAGCTATGTATTTTCAAAAGAAGTCTAAAAAGTAAGTTGTATGTTTTAGTACATGATTTTAAACTTAACTCATCCTGGACTGAACATATTTTTAGTATAATAGGTATATAATTATATCAACATACTATAATAAAAGTCAAAGTGTCTGTTTGTCTGTCCGGGCATCATATAAAAACCCTTGAACGGATTTCGATGAAAATTGGTAAAGTTGTTATTGATATTCTGGGTCATATTTTAGACAACTTTTCATCCCGGAAAATCAAAAAGTTTCCCGGAAAAACAGGATAAACGTTTGAATAAGTTAAAATATAATTTCCGTATGCAAAGCTGCGGGAAACAGCTAGTATTAAATATAAAATTAAAATATAATAATGTGTATCGTGAGTAGCCTTATTATATCTACTAAATATTGTATGTTTTAGTATTGTGCAGTTCAAATAAAAGACTTAGGCTATGAAGTTAGGTTCGTTATTATTTAACTATTGAGTTAGCTATGTCTATATGTATAACTAGGAAATCGCCCTCGCTTCGCTTCGGGAAAAATAGTAAAAAAAATAAAAATATATTATATAGCCTATGTCACCCGGGGATAGTGTAGCTTCCCAACAGTGAAAGAATTTTTCATTTCAGTTCGGTAGTTTCGGAGCCTATTCAATGCAAACAATCAAATCATTCCTCTGTATAATATTAGTATAGAATAAGTACCTGTATTTCTAATTGACTGTCAACGCGCACTCTCGCACGTAGGCGCCGCGGTCTTTACCGGTGATAAAGAAATCAGTCGATTTTACTGATATTGCAGTATACCTACTTACCGTATCATCAACTTATTTTTGCAATGATAGTATCGCGCGTATCTATATTAAATATTCTTAACTGCCTGCATGTACGTATTAAAGTACGTGGACAAATTTTAATTCGATGACGAGCTAGGCTACTAGAATGCATTAAGTAATGCATGAAATTAATTATAATTTTTGTAACGTGGAATTTATAACATTTTGCAACGCCCATAAGTGGCACATGTAAGTTCGCATACTGACTGTACCATCTTCATCTACTACATGAGTGCAATAAATTGAATTTGAATTTGAATTTCAATTAAATAAATAGAGTTAAAGGCAAAGAAAATTACTGATCTATTGACTTTTGCGACGCTAAAATTGTAATGAAATGATCACAATAATACATAATAATGATGTGTAATATGTACATAGTTAAAATGAAAGACGATTAAAATTTCGACCTTTTCCATAAATATTTATTATTTATTAACAATAATATTTATTTATTATAATGATAGCCTAGTGGTTAGAACGTTGGTCTTCCGAACGCTGGGCCCGGGTTCAAATTCTGGCACGCACCTCTAATTTTCAAATATTATGTGCGTATTAGAAGTTAATTATCACTTGCTTCGGTGAAGGAAAACATCGTGAGGAAACCTGCACACCTGAGAGTTCTCCATAATGTTCTCAAAGGTGTGTGAAGTCTACCAATCCGCACTTGGCCAGCATGGTAGACTATGGCCTGTACCCCTCAAATTGTGAGAGGAGACCCCGAGCAGAGCAGTGGGACAATAAAATTATGGGTTGTTGCTTTGCTTTAATATTTATTTTACTAAATAATAAAATTATTATTGTGAACTCGATACAGTGCTTATAGCACCAATAGACATAGACTATACATTATTGCACTGAATGCAAATGTAGTTTTTATCACATTGTTTTTCATTAGGTAACTCATACATAATATTATAAAGTTCAAGACAGAAATAAAACAAAACATATAAGTAGACCAGTTGACATATAAGTATGTATATTTAGTTATTGGCTCACTCCTTTAGGCTATATTTGGAAATGATCTAATCATAATGGATCCATGTTTTGAATGTCCGCCTTATCGCACCACTTTTACATATTCAATAGATAATTTACAATAAAATTACGTAATTGTTTATCAAAAATTGAAAATTACAGCTGTTTTTCCTTATTTCCTCCGGGCGAAGATAGACACGTGTTTTGTAATTTTTGTCTTCTTTAGTAAAATACAAGTCCCACAAATGAAAATACTGACTATAAAAAACTACATAATTATGTATTACGTCCGTTAGGCATAAAAACTAGAAAGTAAAGTTCGTTTGTACCTCTATGCTTGAACCCTGTGCTTGTACCACACGGCGCCGCGGCGATGCAAAATGAGTTTGGACTTTAGTGTGAAACCGACTCATTTTATGCGACTCTCAGCTCAAAAAATACGCTCATTTGGCCTCACCCTAAAGCCGTCTCAAACGAATAATATAGTTATCTTATTAATAATAGTGAGTATACCGTGATACATTTTGTTTTAGAGTACAAAACGGGTTTGACACATGATGAGTATCATCTGTACCGTAGTATCATGTACCGCGAGCTCATGTATAGGGCTCGGGCTCGGATTACTCATGAGTTTCATGACTATGAACCGGAGACCGGCCGGGCCCAGCGCCCGACTCCACTCGAGTAACGGTTTTACTGTGGTTTTATTGGTGGCGCTGGCGTTGCCGGTTCATTTAAAATTTAGAATACCTACCTATAATACCAGTGCTATGTGGAAATATGTAATGTACGTATAGTATACTCTTTTAAATTCCTATAAACCTAATACAGAAATTACAGAATAGTTAATATTGAATATACCTGCACTTCTAAGCCAACTTCTTAACTTAAAAAAATTCTTACAATTCTAAGGCCTACTTTATAAGTAAACTAGAAGACCTGGCATCATATATGTATAGCCTATAGCAATCTCGAATAATTTACCTTTTAAATGGTGAAAGAATTTTTCAAATAGGTGCCGTAGTTCCAGAGATCCTTCTCCACGAATTTGTTTCTCTGCTCCTCTGCTCACTTAATTTGTCTTTTTTATTTTATTTATTTATTTATTTATTTTTGCAACACCTAAATCTAGGGTATACAAGGGCAAAAACTTAATGCCTAATGGCATTCTCTACCAGTCAGCCCTGGGTGCTGGTGAAAATGTTAGATAGGCGCAAACTGTCGATATTAACAGTCAAAAAAAAAATTCTAATTTTTATATTACATATCTTACGTTCAGTACTGTATATAGATAATTATATAAAATATATAAATACATACCATTACATTCATATATATATAAATACTATAAATACATAATATATATAAATATAAATAATATATACATATATATATAATATCCTACGAATATACGTTTACATAAATATGTAATGCCAACACATATAAAACGTACGTTGATGCTTAACCCGTGGCAGATAATTTAAGGTAATGTTCTCGAAGCAATCTCTTGAACGTCAATTTAGTTGGAGCTTGTCTGATGGCATTTGGCAGGGCGTTCCAAAGCTGTATAGCCTGAAATGTAAAGGAATAGTGGAAAAAACCACTTTTATGTGGTGGGAAATAAAACTTTAGATTTCGAGATGAACGTAGTTCCCTGTCACTAGTGGAGCAGATGAACTGAAAATTTTCCTTGAGGTATGAAGGAGAAGTTGGATCATGCAAAATTGAATACAGAACCAAAAGAATCCTAGAATTACGCCTATGTCGAATAGTAAGCCATTTTAGCTGGCTGCGATAGCTGGAAACATGATCATATTTTCGTAGATTGAAGATAAATCGGATGCAGTTATTGAGTAGGCGATCTAGTTTATCAAGAAGCACTTCTGTAAGGTCTGGGTAGCAGACGTCGGCATAATCTATAATAGGCAAGACAATACTGTATACAAGCAACAATTTAGTTTTAAAGGGAAGAAAATTTTTCAGTTTATAAAGACACTGTAGAGAGGCATTTACTTTACGGCTTATTTCCGTGACATGTGTAAGCCAGGTCATACGACTATCGATGAGAAGGCCAAGATTTTTTACAGCATCGCACCACGGAATTAAAACTTTGTTGTAAAATATGCCTGGTAAATTAACCGTGTCAATTCTAGAAAGTAATCTTGGACTTCCCACCATAATCGCCTGACACTTCAGGGGATTAACCGTCACGCCATACTGCTTCGACCACATTTGCACAGCCACCAAATTCCGATTCAATATTTCGATGGCCCTAGTAAGTTCGTCTATACCGGACTGTACGTATAATTGCAAGTCGTCGGCATAGAGATGATACGAACAGGTAATATTGGAGGTGATAGAGTTGATAAACAACGAAAATAATAACGGTGAAAGTAGTCCGCCTTGAGGAACGCCAGTTAGAAGATCGGTCCAGTCAGAGCACTTCCGATCCAGACGAACAGCCTGCTGGCGCCCTCGAAGATAGCTGGAAAACCACTTAATGGCAATGGGGTCGAACTTGAAATGGGAAAGGATAGCGAGGAGTAAGTCGTGGTCGACCGTGTTAAAAGCATTTGAAAAGTCAATTAGCACCACCAAGGTGACCTTTCTGTTATCCATGGCCGTCCGGATATCATCGGTAACTTTGATTAGTGATGTGGTGGTGCTATGACCCGGGCGAAAACCAGATTGAAATTGACTCAGTAGATTATGTTTATAGACGAACGTGGATACTTGCTTATGAACACAGGCTTCCAGGACTTTGGAAAGGAATGGGAGAATAGAAATAGGACGGTAATGATTGGGAAGGGTAGGATGGGGAATTTTGGGAAATGGATGCACAAAGGCCCTTTTCCATAAAGAGGGGTATTCGCCAGTTTCAAGGGAACCATTAATGATATTGGTTATCAGTGGTAATAGGTTATCAATAATTGGATAAATCATGGTTCTACCAATTTCGTCACAGCCAACTGCCAGTGATTTAATTGATGAAACAGTCTTCATTACATCATTCTGGCTCACGGGCAAAAATTTAAAGGAGGGGATGGATAAGGGTGTTAATGACTCAATTAAATTAATGGTTTGCTGTTTAGTTGTAGGGTCTAACAATGAAGAGGAGGAGACAAAATATTTATTAATCCCATCAAGAGAGAGTGAGGGATCGTGCTGGTGACTCTGTGGCTTTCCAACTCCAATGGATTTGAGGAACTTCCAAACATCAGCAGGAGAAGAATATGAAACGTTATCATAGATATATCGGCGTTTCGCTGTACGTACCATCTGATTGCATCGATTTCTAGCAGTTTTAAAGGCCGACCAGTTTTCAACGGACCGATTCCGCTTAAACACCCGAAAAGCCCGATCCCGCCTTCTCATCGCCATAATTACCCCTCTGGACATCCAAGGTGCCGGTGGCCGTCTTAATACAACCCTATGGAGAGGAGCGTGGACGTCGTACAGATTGAGAACAATATTGTTGAGAGAAGTAACTTTATCATCAACCGCAGACGCCCCCGCTACTGACTCCAGAGTAATTGTAGAAGCGTCCGTCTTCAACTTCTCCAAGTCCATCCTCCTGAAATTTCGTAATTGTAAAACTGAGGGTTTGTATTTAGGGACTTTGAGTTTATAAGAAGCATAAATTAAATCGTGACGAGAGAAGCCGGGAGCCAGGAGCTGTCCGTGGGATCGAATCCGATCAGGAGAGGCTGTGAAAATGTGATCGATCCAGGTGGATTCAGAGTTAACATTATGATGAGTTGCGGATAAAGGTAGAATTGATAGATTAACTGAATCCACAAGGGCCTTAAGCTTTTGGGCTCTTAAAGAGTTTTTAAGCAAATCGGTATTCAAGTCACCCATAATTAGATAATGCGCATACTCAGACCCGACAGAATCAAGAACCTTTTCAAATGTACTAAAATAATCAATGGAAGGAGGACAATATACAACGCCAAGTAACACCCTGATACCTTTAACATCGAGCTCCAGGAATAGATGTTCCGATGTTGCATCGTATAATGACGGAGACATTGATATAATTTTGTATTGGATTGACGCCCGTAAGTAAATGGCCACACCGCCACCACTCTTACCAGTCCGATCGTTCCGGATCAGTACAAATCCCGATAAAGAGAAAGAAGATGATAGTAGTGATGGCTTCAGCCAGCTTTCTGAGATGAGAATTGCATGAATGTGGTCGCAGGTAAATACGTTTTCAAGCTCTGCGTAGTGGCAAGGAATACTCTGAGCGTTGATGTGACACACATTCATACACTTTTCCGTTCCCTGAAAAGCAGACGCCAGCTGATCTTTTAACGCGTAATTACTATCAACAAGGGACTCATCACATGACGCGAAGGAAATATCTGAACCATTGGCAGAATAGAAAGAATCATCATCTGACATTACAATAAATATGATACCTAATGTTAAGATATATATACTATATAAATAAATGAATATATGTATTATAAATATTATATGCAAATATTAATTTGTATAAATTAAAAACAAGCCTACTATTATATTAATTACAGTTGCCTTTTCATATAAAGCACCAACCCAACAGCTGACTTAACAATATAGGTAGGTGAAATCAAGTTATACAATGAAACCAATACATTAATGCTAATTTAACAAAACATTCAAACACTAAACAATGTCAAAAATTCCCAAGCCAAATCAAGGAGTTTATATAGTTATTAACAAAAATAACGTAAGTACCTATTTGTTAAAAACTAAAAGTGATAATGTTAAAACCATATCTATGAATAAAAACTGTTAATATACAATTGAATTAGCTCTCAGACGGAATCGAGTTTATTATTTTAAGAAGATTAAAAAGTCAACATCGCTATAATAATAATAATAAAAAAAAACAGTTTATTGTGTTATTATGGGAGAGCATAACTAAGTAACAATAATGCATTGAGCATCTTAAAAATGAGATAATAACAACGATTGGACTGTTGCTCACTTGAAGTTATATAACAATCACCTGTGTTTCACTTCACTCACAGCTCGGTTCAATTTGCGGTCGGCCGGACGACATTCACAAGGTTATAACGAAACGAAGCCAGTTAAAGAACTTAATGTCTTTTAAGAGTGTTAGATTTTATGTTGTATGAACAAAACTATTGTAAATCGAACCAAGAAAACACTATGCGGAGAGAAAAAACGAGTAACGGGACAGAAAAACCTCACTTCTTCGGCCCAGCCCGCCTGGATCTCTTCGCGTCATCGGCCTGGACACCAGGATTGGCCTTTTTTCGCCGTTCATCCTGCTGTTGAGTACCGAGATGGTTGACATCGTCGGAGATACCTTTGCTGCCACTCGAAGTTCCGGAGGTCTCGATTGATGGATATTTTGCTATATTGCTTATAGTATAGATAAATATACAATTCTGCATTATATTTGTGTGGTTTAACAATGAGAATACATTGATTTTAAAGTTGTAGAGTTCCTATTTTTTATCTTTATGCGAAATGGCGTAAACTTTTCCCAAGTAAAATAGGTACCCTCGAATTTTTTTTTAAATGTGCAAGACAGAGCTCAAGTAGGTACCTACTTATTTTGCTTTCGTCTTTAGGCTTGATTGAGTCAACCAAGCGTGCCATTAAAATGTATGCAATATGAGTGCATGCATACAGTAATTATATTCAAACGTGGCTATCCGGTTAGCCAGTTAGTATATTATACGGCTTTTTGCTTGAGCATTGAACTTGCACGCATGCGGAATTTAATTTAAACCGTTCATATCTTAGCTCTTATAGCAACTGTCATGTTTGATTTAAGATCTAGGCGATGAAGTCCATGGATAGATTACTCAATGTCAATACCTCGAAATAGTATATTAGCTAGTTCATTGCTAGAAATACGTTGTTTTAGAGAAATTGTAACAATAAAATTGCTTAGGTATATTCTCAATACAAACATCATGAATTCGTGATTTTATAGAATTTTAACTATCACCCAGGGTTGACTGGTGGAGAATGCCATATTAGGCATTAAGTCCGCCCATTGTGATCTAGTTTTTTAGGTTAACAATAAAGAGTGAAATAAATAAATAAATAAATTTTCTGACTTTATTGACCCTATTTCTAAAAGACATGACATGCAATACGCCAGCCTAAATTTATAAAATAACTATACTTAATACATATGACATTAAGAAATTAAGAATCTGATAACAACAGATTACGTAATTAATAAGCAATATAGGTCTTTATAAGAGAAGAGAAGAAGTTACATCATCTCATTCTAATTTATCTTTACTTCGACGTTGTGACGCAAAATGTTGTTTCTAAATAGTAAATACCTTCAATATTATTACAAAAAATGAAGGTAAATAAGTAGTCTGTGAATCACTAAATAAATGGACTCACTGAAAATCAGCGCCGTAGCTACCACTACGGCATTATGCTGAGTGAGCTCCAGTTTCTGGGCCACTGGCCACATGCGAGCATTATAGACCAATTTAGTTGTAAATATTTATTTTTGTTTTCTCAATTTTTTGTGTCTGTTTGATAATTTTCATTATTATTTTATTTTTTGTTGTTATCTACGTTCGTGTGTGTGTGTACCTAATTGGCACAGAAATAAACGTTGTTCTTTCTTTCCAAATGTATTTAAATTTAGCTCGTGTTTGGCATTGAAGTATTATTACTAGCGTATAGAACCGACACCGCGAACACCATTTATGTCCCAATGCATTGGCGCCACGTGGCTTCAATCTACAATGGATTCGTTTGATTTTGAAAGGAGAACCGGGGCTCAATTTTGAAAATCGAACCTCCCGGGCGGGACACACATTTTGTTCGAGATGTCTGTTCTATGACATTATACTTCAATGGTGTTTGGTACCTATAATGTTATCGGGCGATATTTTCCTCTTACGTCGTAGAAAGCTAAATCTGTATTGGTGAATGAGGCGAGGCGAGCGGGACGCGTCGAGCAGGTATGTCCGTCCGTATGTATGAGTAAGTTCACCATGAGGAAAATTTTGAACAGGACACGGTAAAATAACATTATCATAAATTAATTTGTATGAAGCTAAAGTGCATAGGTTTAAAAAACTAATATTAGTAATACTTATTTAAATTTTCTTGCAATTTTCTAAGGGATATTATCAAATAAAACGATAGAGCAAACTGCAAAATTATTTATTACTTTTTGACGGCGTTGCATATTACAGTCGAACCTGGATAAGCGAAAACTGGATAAGTGACAAAACTCTATAAGCGACAATAATGGTCAGGTACCGTCATTTTTATCCCAAATACCTCTATGAGTGATTAGAGAGACTTAGAGAGAGTAATTTTTCACATCTAGACCTCTGTAAGTGACAGTTCTTTACTTAAGACCTCTGTAAGCGAGACTGTTTACATTAATATTTCTTACCAAGTATTGGTACCAAGCGTATTTCCGTTAAAAAAAAACAGAAAAACTCAAGTGATCTGGATATCTTTTACCTGCTCGTTCGCTTAAAAAAATTGTTAAATCTTAAAAATGAGATTATCTATTGAAAGGTCCGCAGTCCATCGTCGTTAATATGGTATCCCTAGATGCGAGTAGAAACGAGCGCCACAGCTGTGAGATGAGATGAGATGACCACAAACCGGTCGCAGCCGACCGGACGTCTCGCTTTTTCGTTTGTTTGACTTCTAATTTACGCGTTTATTTCATTGTGATATTACCTGATAAGAGACATCCATGCATGGATAAAAATGCATTAGTGATTAGATATCCGCTACTAATTTAAAAGCTAGGAATTATGTGGGATTCAATATTGTCAAATTCGTGTTAATTAATCCATGACCTCATTCTTCAATTAAGAATACGTTCAGTCGTAAAACTAATAAACCATGGTAAAATGGGAGCGCCCAACATTGAAGTATTATTACTAGCGTATAGAACCGACACCACGAACACCATGTATGTCCTAATACATTGGCGCCACGTGGCTTCAATGGATTCGTTCGATTTTGAAAGGAGAACCGGGGCTCAATTTTGAAAATCGAACGGGCACACCTTTTGTTCGAGATATCTGTTCTATGACATTATACTTCAATGGTGCCCCAAAGGCGTTTAATATCTGTATTTTAATTTTAATAGTAATTTAAATACGTACTTTATTTATTGAAAAAAAACACATCTAAAAAGAGCTGAGTTATATCCTAAATACATCCCACCAAAAATATTTTCATGTAAAATGTTGCCTAGACGAGGCCATGTGGCTCTACATTAAAAGTTATCAGATCTCATGTAGAGCCAAGCTTCTATTATAACTCTACATGCCCTAACTATACAAGTCCTATCTTCACTGACGCTACACCTTAGTCAAAATATGTGGCTTAACCGTTTCGTTTTTCACCTTTTAAGCCCATGTGACGGTAGCGAAATGCCTCAAAAAAACGACGAAACGCTTCGAGAAAAGGTAGGTAGTGCTCTCGTCTCGGCGGGGCCACAACCGTGCCCCCAGATGAAATGTTTACGTAAAGTAATGGTATTGATTGTTTGTACCTATTTTGGAGTTAAATTACATTCAGTATTATGCCAATTTTCTGGCAGTTAGCATTGTAAGCAGTCTACGCGAGAGACGTATTCGTAAGTCGTAGGTAGTCGTAGCACAGGCAGCGTAGGCTGGCTCTACATTTTTTCTATAATAGAATATTAAATTCTTAGTCATGCTCATGTACGAGTATAAAATATATAAAAATAAGCAATCTATTTAATGAAATATAACAATCTAAAATATAATAAATATAGTTTTGTATTATCTCTATTATGGTATGATAGTATCTATAGGCACTTCCTTAATATCAGCACTCCACTAACCTTGAATATTTTTAATGAACAAAAACATTTATTTAAGTAAGCTGGTTCTAACATCAATTTTTGAAAGCACAAGCAGGTAGAAATGTTTAAATTTAATCGGTAAAACAATTGGAATTCGGGGCGAGTCGGCTAGATTCCGGCAGGGATTTATCAATGCTACGATCTTGGGAGATATACGGCCGGGTCGGGCTGGAACTGGGGCCCATCGGGCTGATCGCGCCACGTCATAACACACGTGTGCTTCACACTTACCTACCGACTACCATAAGTGAACACGTCCCATTCCGGGACAATCTATCGTTAGGCTGCTTTTCCACCAGAGATGTGCTATGTTACGTTGCTATGGATGCGTTTGATATCCACCAATCATATTCATTGGTGGAAATCAATCAATTTATTGAACCAATCATATTTATTGGATTTCACATCTTCGCATCATAGCTGCATAGCAAATCTCTAGTGGAAAAGCAGCCTTATGGTCTATCAGTCTATCTCTAATGCCAGTTATTAATGTTATTACTATGGATCCGAACAGTTATAATCATCGGATGATTATATAGAATCGTACATTGTATCGTACTGTTAAATATTGTGAATGTTATAAATTACTTGTAAGTTGTAAGCCTTATTTCGTTTAGTTACTTTGAATAAAAATACCTAAATGACAAGTTGTTGTGTTGTACAAAGTTGTTCTAGTCGGAAGAAGCTATATTCAAACTATAGGTATTCTTAGAATATAGGAACATTATAAGATTTAATTTATATTTGATTTGATAACATGTTTTGCAAGTCATTATACATGTGTGTATCACTTGTGTGGCGACATGGTGAACACGCGGTGACTGGCGTCCACAAGTCTGTGGAGATTATTAATTCGTTTTATGACGGGCGGCCATCGCTGACGACATCAACACATACGCAATTGCACACATCAATATTTTGTACACTCTAAATCAATTAACAAAGCTATCAAACGCAGCAAGCATACTTAATACCAATTCAATATTACAAGTAAACGTGAGAGGAAAAATAATGATAGAACTGTCAAAATTGAGAATTAAGTACCACCGGACGGCGACTCGGTGTGGCCAATAAAAATCTACAAATCTATCTACTCGTATAATTTTGGAAATAGGTAGTAACTACGGAAATTTAACAGAATATAACGATATCTACAATTGTGGGAAGATATTAGTACCACAGAATAGATACACTTAGATAGGTACTAAAATTAAAAACGAACTTCGTATTTTTAAAGACCAACCAAAGTAGGTAGGTAGGGTACATAATTACATACACACATAAATAACAATGTGGATAGGTACTTGCTGTATAATGATACTTGAAACCAGTCCAAGCCTTATGGGTAGCAATGGTAACATACGTTACGTCATCGCATCATAGCAACACTCGCAAACCCTTGCAAAAACTAGTCCAGCTGACTGATCATAGGAAAATTCTCTAACGCCATGATGTCATGGCGTATTCAATTACAGAGTACTGTGGCCTTGCTTGTCAATTGTCTCTGTAAATTATTATTGAGTGATAGCCACAGGCATGTATCATATTATTTCAAGTGTAGTGCGCACTTAGCTACTGTTGGTACAGGTTTCGGGTAATCTAATCCTGTGTTAATTCATGGATGCGAAGACTTGTTTGTCATTTCACACACATTTGTTTATTTATTTATTTTATTATTTATGTACACACAATAATTTACAGGACAGGTACAGTAGGGATATAATGTACAAAGGTACTGCTTATCTCTAATGAAATTGTTGTACTCGTATTGTTGTTTGTTGTATATTCTTTCAGGTATTTGAGTTTACGATATGACAACCATAAAGTTGCTTACAAATTACAATACTCCACTAACCCTCCCCACGTGGTAGAGACACCTCAGGTTTCGTGAAATAAAAGGAGAGACATCATTTGAATGCAATTCAAGAAAATTATGTTTCTGTATTAGATAGATAGTGATTGTTCTTGTATGGATAATTTGTTTCTGAGTCTTGAATCATTACGGCTAAACATTGCAGTAACCTAGGGTTGCCAACCTCTTTAAAAAAACCAGGATTTGAAGTTGAAGAAACCAGGACAATCAGTTTGAAAACAGGACGCAGTAATAGAGTTGTAATAGTTAAATTAATATCTAGTGAAAATAGGTGAAATGAAATTCAAGTAATTAAAATAATCATATTTTTAGTGAGAATTTTAAAAGAGGCGCACGAATTTTAAAATTTTAAAATCCAGGATGCTGCTTAAAAACTATTCAGGACCTCCCAGGACACTACAAAAACTAGAACATGTCCTGGGAAAACAGGACGTTTGGCAACTCTACAGTAATCTACCTTATAAATTGGCCTATTATAAATGAACCTTATATAGTAAATAATTATATTATAGGTAGTACTTTTTGCTTTGCAATAATTACCATGAAGTAACTCTTAATCGAATAATAAATAGAATATTTTTTGTCCGTATTCATAGAATGAACGTCAACGGATTCATAATCCGTTTTTCATTTTCTGCTTTTCATGGCTGCAGGATCGCTACATAATAAGATCGTATAAATTACACATTTTACGGTATTTTTTAAGAGAGTTAGAGTGCATTATAAATTGTCGCAGTCGGCACTCGACGGAGTGGTCGCCTGGTGGGGCCTCATATTAGCATGGATTAATTCCAATCAAGTGTATTTGGTCCGCCGTCGAATGAGCGATGCCGGTTTCGAGATTCGATATTAATATTCTGGCCACGTTAGATCTGCTTTTACACACCGTGCACCGCTTATATACCGGTACATATCTGCGTATAGATGAGACTCTATATAACATACGAATAGAATGATACGTATATGTTAAAAAATGTGCGTCATAGACTTTTTATTCGACGTCGCGTCGCTCAGACTAGTAAAGTTGTTGGCCGGTACCCAGTTGCAAATGAGGAAAATGTACGTAAAAATTTTAACAAAAAAAAACCGACTTGAAATGAAGTACATCCTTTCCAATAACTAACAGCTAAGCATAGTTAGATCTTCATTGACAATTTGAGGGATTACCGGAATATTGTCACGCCACGCTTGTCACGTGCGGATTGTCAGCCTTCACACGTCTTTGAAAACTATGGAAAACAAACTATGAAAAATAAAAGTTTTAACCTTTCAACACTATATTTTTCTCCATCGGAATAAGCGGAATAAGAATAATAATAATAATCTGTCTTGTTGCTAATCGTAATTCGTAATATCCTGTAGTGCTACTTTACGTGCAACGAGACCAAGACACATGGCATGTTTCTAAGTGTAGATGAGACTACTCCTACAAATACTGCTAGTTCGGCGTAGGGTCACACTCACAATCAAGTCAGTTACAGGGGTCGTCTAAAACTGCACTGAAATGTCGCGCACAGAGCATTGGTTTAGCTTACATGGTTGTGTAATTCAGGTTAGTGTGCAGTAAGAGTTGGGCGCGATCCAAGGGTTCTAAACTTGTAATGGTCCCGCGCCAAAAACATTAACGTGTAACCGATAAGAAGCTTAAATGCTCCGGGCCGCGCCGGAGCTGAGCGGGCGGTGCCAAGGACTCGAATATCTTGATAGAGCTTACTCTGTTATTAGTGGTCTATGACATCCCTCGTTTGAATAAAGTGGCCTCCTGTCAAACACAGGGAACTAATAAATGAGGAGGCCTACAGAATTCTTCATTTTATGCTAGGCTATAGTGCGGATTGATGAAGGACTTGGAAAGGCCTACCACCTTAATTTAATTTTGTTAGTTAAATTAAAAAATAATATGTTTCTTAATATACGGTAATATTATCCTCATTGCATTGATTTACCTCTAATGAAGAATGTCATTAAGTAGGTATTAGGTCCGTTAAATCACCTGAAACTTCATGATCGTACAGTCTCAATGTCTAGAATTATACCTGTTTTTAACCCCCGACGAAAAAAGACGGGTGTTATAAGTTTGACATGTCTGTGGATCTGTATGTCTGTCTGCGGCATCGAAGCTCCCAAACGGATGAACCGATATTGATCTAGTTTTTTTTCTGTCTGAAAGGTGACTTAATCGAGTGTTTTTAGCTATGTTTAGTGTTTTAAATTTAAGCTTATCAAACGATTTTAAATAAAACATAGTATAATAGTAAAACATTAGTATAATAGTATAGTAGTAATACTTTTCATGTGTGTTGTGTTTTTCGCTGCTTTTTGACTCAAGTAATTTTATTTACATGTTGCCGTATTAATTTTCAATTTAAACTTTAAGGGATTACTTTACATGAACTGTAGTAGTAGTAGTTTTTAAGATAGTTTTGTGGAAAAAAATACCAGTGAAATATTATTTACAGCCCCTGAAAATTAATGTAAAGTTTTAACTTTCTAAAAAATCAACATTGTTTGTTGTTGTTTGTTTGTTGTTGTTTGTTTGTTGTTGTCGATTTTCAACGGTAATACGATACAAAATTCATTCTATTGAACTAACTTGAAGAAAAAATCACGAGCGTAGACCTAACAGGCTGTATTTTCAAGTTTTCTCCAAGAATCCGATTTCTTCAAAAAAATCACTAATTCCAATTGAATTACTGAATATTGCTGAACATAGGTACATGGGGGTTAAATTGGTAGGTATTGAGGTTCCCCATCCCCCCACCACCATCGTTAGTCAGATTTCGTAAACTACAAACGAACGTATGAAAACTACAATTCATTACTACACAAGCTGCTTCTAATCTTCTATGATATTGGAATCAGTTCTCAAGGAAACAACACATAGTTTACAGGTACCTACTTATTTATTACATATAGTTAGCATAAAAACGAATTCAAAATAATTGAGCTGTGAAAAAACAAACTAAAATTTAAAACGAGCCTTAGGCTGCGTCAACACTGGTGCTATTACGTTGACGTTACGATCGCAGTAGATTTACGAGGAAGATTTAATTGAAAAAAATGTTTTTATCATTGCGAGCAACATAAATAGAAACTTGCGTAGCTACTTAATGAGAATTATCTTATATTCCTTTGTTAGTTAAACAAGTGCGCTTTAATGGACATTGAACAATCTCGCATCGTCGCCGTCGTCGTCTTATCAGTGTAGCGATATGTAATGTAAGTCGGTGCATAAACAACTAATAGAGGTAAAATAATCTTTACACATACACCGTGATGACTATGAAATACATAATAATAATATGTCATTATAATATTATTATTTATTTATTTAACACTTTATTGTTTGTACACCATACAATAATATACATAAGAGTACAAGAAAAAAAGAATACAAAACAAACAATATCTGTCACGTGTATATATGTATATATATTTTTACTACAGGTACCCAGGTGAATCAAGTGTTTATCAAAAGTTTAGGGTAAAGTTATTAAAGTTAAAAACTTTTTTAATTGTTTTTATTTATTTAGTTAACAAGTATAACTAATTGCAGATAATAGACAAACTGCTACAGTAATCATAATTATGCAAATAATAATGCGCAGATATCTTGAATGTTATAAAATGTGCGCAGGGAGTTTGATCACTGTTTTCACGGTCGCCGGAGTCCGGACGCAAGGCAGGCGCGGCAGGCGGCCGTCGTCCATACAAAAAATAAACAACTTTCCTCGAAACGGCGATGGCGCTAAGTTCCTCCTGCCTGACGAAACGATCTAACCGCCATAGCAAAGCTTTAAACTTGCGCTCTTTTATCTTTGAGAGAAAGGTTAAGCCGAAATAACTTGTTGATGTGCGTTGCGGCGGCGCGGGTGTGAGCGGGGGCGCGCGGGCAGCGCGGGGACTAGCGCCGCTGAGCGACGGCCTGTCTACGGCGGCGAACCGGCGACACCCTGTCTGCCACGGACGGCGACGTTGCCGCTCCGTGTGCATTCTTACCGCCCGTGCCCCTCGCCTCTCAGCCTACAAGCTCGTGAACCGCCCGCGCGCTCTGCTAGGCAACGTCGCATGCAAACTTGTTTCGTAAACGGATGTGGCAGCGACCGAGGCAGGGCACAGTCTCTATCTTTTTCTGTTGCACGCGTCTTATGCGCCAGAATGGGATAGCGATGGTGGCGCTACGTGCTATCGGCTCCCACTTGCGGCATTTTTTCACGCCGAGAATGAGGCGAGATTAATGTCTTAGGGCGCGTTTACAAACACGATACTGTTATGTTTAATATTAGGGAACATACCAAAACCACGTGCCTCATTTAGGGGGGGGAGGGGGGTCTTCAAAACACCACGATTGGTCACAGAGGGGAGGGGGGGGGTTTAGGTTTTTGTCACGTAGTCAATATTTTAGCAACCATTGCGCCACAAAGTCGTCAAATATAAGCAAAATTATTATTTTTTAACTCTGTTTTTGCAAAAAAGTATTGAAAACCGTATTTATCAATTACCACGTGAAAACTAGGGGGGAGGGGGGGGTCTTCTCATATACTACGGATGGTCACGAAGGGGGGGGAGGGGGGTAAAAAGTTGGAAAAAATGGGTTACGTGGTTTTGGTATGTTCCCTTACATACGAATAAGAAAGAAAACAACGATTTTGGAACCGCGCAGACAGAAAGAGTTCAGCCATTCTTTCGTTCATCCTGCTGCCTGTGCGGTGCTATAGAGTTGCAAACGTTGCAAAGAACGCGGAACGCAGAACGACGAACTCAGAACGGCTGAACTCTTTCTGTCTGCGCGAGCTCTTAGGTATACTTAATTGACTTCTATGACATTTTTATATATTCAAAATGTAGGTAATTTATACGTACTATACGATATGGGACAGAAAGACGTTTTAAAATTCTAGAAAAGTTACAGAGCCCCACCATTATTTGTGATAATGAAACCGGCGTATTTTTTTATGATTTGTAATGAATGTAGGCACTTAGGGTAGATTTTAGTGCCTGATTGAAGTCAATCACCATGCCTAGTATCCGTCCTTAAGTCCAAACCAACGGTCTTTCTGTTGGAGGACACTCAAACACTAGCGTGTGTACTACCCACTTTAATCCCAATGATATTTGCATGGAAATACCAGACAAACAAGCTGACGATCCACCTGATGATAAGTGGCTACCACCACCCATAGAAGTCAGCGACACCAAAGGCAAAACAGTATGCGTTGCCAGCCAAGAAGAGAGAAGAAAAACAAGAAAGATCTGGTTCTCAATCCCCCACTCGTTAGCGAATGACTCAAGCAAGAGGGTGGAAGGTAAGGCTGGATATCCAGATCTATCATCCAAATATTACGAGTCTTCTTCTAAAATCGACCGTAAAATGTTTTGAGTATACTTGTTTCGTTTGCAGTGTAGGTGATCCAGAAATAATGTGGGTCCCTAACATTCTTTTCAGTCGCAAATGGTCCATGATGCCTTTTTTGTTACTGATGTCCATGACCGACATTGATCATTTACTATCAAGCGTATTTACTGCTCATTTCTCGTGTGTTTCATAAAAAGAAACAATAAGAAAAAATTACTAACATTGTTGTTAGCTTTTTTGTAATAAAATATATTGATAAAGTTATGTTATCTTAAGAATGATAAACAGTGTAAACAGAGCCTTACGGACATACGCGGCTCGCGTCGCGAGCTCACGTCGGGCGGGCGGTACGCGTTGCGCCGCGCCGCCAACATCCGTGCGGCGCGCCACAGTCAGTCAGTCCGGCGCCGACACTCGCCACGCGCACACGTCAACAAAACATGGCTGCAGCCCACACGCACTCAGCCCCCGCGCCCGCGCCCTCGCCTGCCGAACGCCGCTCGGAGGGCCGCGCGGGATCCCGTCGGATCTTCCCACCGCAGTTCAAACTCCAGGTGCTCGATGCCTACCGTCGCGACGCGCAATGTCGTGGGAATCAGCGCGCAACCGCTAGAAAATTTGGCATCCATCGACGACAAATCCAGAAGTGGCTTCAGGCCGAGCCAACCTTGCGAGCGGCCCTTCTCAGGCGCGCACCTCAGCCTGCCCCATCGCCGCCTCCCTACTGTGCAGGGTCACCGGAAAGCGCCAGGCTGCCATCGCCTCCGCCAGCGGCTCTGCCAACAACGGCAGCAGTACAAATTCCTACACCCCTTACACCCCTACCGGCGCCGATTCCCGTACCGCCGACAACTTCGGAGCCCATCGACCTGTCAGTGAGACGCCTGTCACCACCACCCGCGCCAGTACCCTCCTACCTCGTGACCGCACCTGAGCCACCTCGAAAGCCCTTCAAGCTATTCAGGCCATACCTGTTGGACGAGGAGGAGGAGAGACGACCGGCCGTGGCGTCCCTGCCGGTGTCGAGCGGCGTTCACGTGTCGGCGTTTGTTCCGGTGGGCAGCGCGACGGGGTGCGCACTGGCCGCGTGCCCGGCGCCGCGCTGGTGCTCGCCGGTGCCCTCGTTCTCGGCGCCGCTCAGATGAGGGCGCGCCCCCGGGGCTCGGCCCTCGAGCAGCTGTGATCTAGTCGCCGTCGCACTCCTGACACCTCCGGGAGCGTAACCCTCCATCTCCGTGCCTTAATGTACACCGTACAGTCGCCGCAGTGCATTACGCCGTCGTCTCGAGACGATAGCCTATTTTTGTGTATAAATATAAGATTTAAGTATTTTTATATGTGGGGTTTATGAAGCGTACCTACATTTATAAAGATTGATTATATTATAACAATATTATTATATGTATAATAAAGAGATTGTTTACTAAATTGCATTTTATTTCGTAGCTGATGCTACGAAGGACAATAGCAGGTAGCGTGGGGCGCCAGGCGCCAACGACACCCAGGGAGCGAGCTACCTGTTACAGACGTTACAGTTACCTGTTGTAATGTAGAAGCTGTGAACCCAGAACTGTGTTCAACGCCATTTTTAAATTGATGTTCATTCATAGTTTCTAAAAGTTCTTGTCTGCCTATTCAAATATAATTTAATTCAATGCACAATAAAACATTGAAGATAGACCAGGTAGCACGCCATTGCGTCCAAGTATAGGAACATAAATATACCTACCCAAATATAATTAATAAAATATAACAAAAATATTCATACACAAATTTTTAAATTATTAAATTAGGTACAATGTAAACAAGTCTTTATAATAGAATATTTTTTAATTTTCAAAACTTCACATTCATGAATGAACGATTGATTCTACATCCAACATGACGTGCTAATTATGCATGTGCGTGCAACATACTGAATTTTAATTCTGAACTGAAAAATATTACATTATCCAAGGGGTTTATCTACGCCCCACGGGCAGCGGGCTGATGATAACATTCTGGATTTCTGGATGATAATTAGGTACTCATTACTAGTGGATACCCGGCGTGATTCACTACGCTAAAAAAACTGATGAGAATGACAGATCAGAGTTATGTTGACGTTGACACGCCATCTTTACATATTATTTTCAAATAGTTGTATGGGAAAAATGGAAAAATTTATCAATGGATAGAATGTGCCTAAGGCCTTGTTTTAGTAGACTGAAACCAGCTTCGGATTATTACCTTTTAAATGAAACCATTTTGAGGCATATCGGTTGGTTGGTTTCAGAATTCAGTCTATAAAAGACATTCGTGCAAAATTTTTTTTTGTGTTTTATGCAATAAACAGATGAAGAAAGCGTAGGACGAACTAATAATATCACTACAATAATGGAGTATGGATATGGATACTCCATTTGTCGAAAAAGCAGTGTAGTCAAATCTTTAGAATGGGAAATCGTCAATTATTTCATTATTGTCTTCGAAAAATGTATAAAAAATTTAAAAAGTAATAACTTACAATGAAAGCAGATTATTGAAATATAGGGATGAATACCTACCGATTGATGAAGTGAAGTTTGTAATGTAAGGAACTCCATCCTTGTTGAGGCAAGGCAATCTCCCATACTTCTTCTGAACCCTGATTGGGCGCCAAGTTTCTGGCTCAATAGTATTCAATACCTATGACTCAGTTTAATTTTGCGACATTAGGTAACTGGTAGGTACTTGTGGTGAAGATATTTTATCCGGCAGGCTAGCTGTTATCACCTTCTAAAATCTACCTTGGAATGAGTTTAATATTATATTTGTGGTGTCAGGATTAAAAAAATATAATGGTAGGTATAAATTAGATATTACACCTACACTAACATACTTCACGAATTATTACTCGTTCTTGTAATAAGATACCTACGGTAGGTATGTAACCTAGGTAGGTAATAGGTAACCAAACTACACAATTGCAAGTCCGCCGTCCTTAAGACAATCTTTCGCTTATCACTAAGAATAGTAGAATCGCCTTGTTGTTGGTACATTTAAATAACTTTGAAACCGTTTTGTGGTAGGTGATAATGATATAGGTATTATCGGCTTATTGATATACAAACAAATACACACCTCCTTAATAATCTTTGAATTTATTTATTAAGTACCTACCTTTTTGATGATGGAACCACAAATTACATATTATACATTGGTGACGGAACGCAAAGGGCATGAAGATAGAAAAGATAGTATCTTGATACTATCAACCAAGACTTACCAAGATCTTGGGAACTTTACTTGCTTTGGTAAATTGTTGGTTTTTAAAATATACTTACCTACTTAGATGATCTGAGCTGTCTTGGTCAGTTAGCAAATAGCCTTACTTCCTTTTGAGTCTTGAAAAATGGAAGTTCCATATAAATAGGATATGCTGAAACGCAAGTACATGTAAGTAAGGATATCGTTGAAACTTGAACATGTCGATGTCGCCGGTTGCATACTCGCGACAGAAGTGATGGCGGCGCGCTGTCTAGCTAGTCACGTCACGAGACACGAGCACCACTGGAATTGGGATGTTGACACTAATTAGAATTTGATAGTATTGAATATCGTTTAGTGACGTCACGTGACGTTTTTGGTGGGAAATTTGATAATGATTTTTATTTATCAATTTTTGTTTTTAAATTGAAGATTATTATTTTTATAATATTTTTTTCGTGAATATTAAGGTCATATCTATAAAATAAAATTGAATCCTAAAATTAGTCAACATCCCTATTGCATGGGTTCAGTTAAATACGCTCACTTTTTGCTCCTTCTATTTTTTAAAGAATAGAACATTCAGTGACGGCGTTAGAGCCACTGACGCCCCAGGCAAGAATATTGTGACGCCCACATAAAAAAAAATCAAGCTGTTTTGCTTGAAAAATTTTTTACTGAACCAATGGGAACGTTTATTAAGAATTTTATTTTTCCTTTTTTGCTCCTCACCCCTAATGTGGCGCCCCTCCAAATTTGGCGTCCTAGGCCGTCACCCCACCGCCCCCCCTAACGCCGGCTCTGAGAACATGTACTGTGGTTCAGACCATCTGTTCCATCCAGGACAAACTACTCAAAGTTCTACAATGCCTACAATGGTCTATCAATCAACATTCATAGCTCACCGCTAAAACTTCACTGTACTAGTGGCTATGGGTTCAACCCATTAATGGCCCACTACTGGGCACGGGTCTCTCCTCTTGAGGAGGCCTAGAGCATACTCCACCACGCTGCTCCAGTGCGGATTGGTAGAGGGGTTAGTGGCCAACCCGAGTGTCGGAAGTTTTCAAACCGCCCGAAGGCCTCCGACATGGCTTAACGACTGTTAATATGATAACAACCGGGACCGACGGCTTTACGTGCCCTCCGAAGCACGGAAATACTCAAGAATTTTTGCCACTAGCGGTCACACCACTGTACTACTAGGATTGAAAAATCATAAATAACCATGAGCAACATGACCCAAATCTGTATACCTATAATTAATAATGTCATCGATCGAGTGTAAAAAAATTGATCATTACGTCATCTGATCGGGAGCCAGCATTTCCTGATTAACATTCCTGATGAACTTGATCCTTCCTCCGGCCTGACATCATTGGAGGAGATTTCAATCGCTAAAAATCTGAAGATAATTTATTTTCAACTTCTTACACAAACAAAAGACCTGCTGTTGACTTTTCATGATAGTGTGGGTGGAAACATTCGCTTGGAGTGCTATCAAATCAGATGTATCCTTTATATTCTTCATCATTAAATGACGAAAAAATTTACAAGCAAATAAATGTGTTCATCACCACCTAGTTATGCTTTGAAAGTCTTTTTTTAAATTTGTATTCTAATGAAAAACGAAAGACTAGAAAATAGTATTTGATGATGTAACTTCAACTGCTCTACATAGAGTTTGAAGATGATGTGAGTTTTCTCTCCAAATAGGAGTCTTGAGCCCACCGAGGAGGGATTCAAAGTACCACTCGAGCATAATTTAGTATTCTTCCCGAGGTGGAAAGGAAACTACTTTTTATCACTCTCATTGAGAAAATGAGTAAGTGGAACTTATAAATAAGAATACTTAGTGCCTACGTGTAGCGTTCGATACGATGTTTTCTGGAGTTAATATTATACTCATTCTTACTACTCATTTCGAGGGTTCCGTAGCCAAAGGGTACAAATTGCCCCTGTCCGCTGTCCATGTCCCTCCTTTCGCCCATCCGTCACAGACCTCTATCTCTCGAACCGTAAAAGATACACGCTTGTAAAAATTACAAGGAACTTAAAGCAAACAATTTAAAACGTTGAAAATAAAACCATTTATACCCTCCCTCCAAATATTTGTGGTGAACATTTGATAACGCCATTATTCGAGTGTGGTTGATACTTGATATGTCTACTTATTATATTATACATTCATGCTTTACAGTATGCACTCGCACAGAACGTGCATGTTGTCGAGGCGTCGGTTATGACGGTCTGTTGATGGCGTCTCGCTGTCTGCCGCGCCATGCCGCCATGCCGTCTTCCATGCCGTCCATCGCCCAAACCACTTCGCACATTGTTGACTAATTATCACTAATTGGTTACTATATCACTAATTGCTTGTCATTATTAGTATTGACTAACCTACGTTGAAGAGTATCAGTGGGGGTTTTAAGCGATAGGTTCGGTAACATTATGAAAATTCATTTTTTCAAATCACGTTTATTGAAAGCGTTTTGAAGTGAAACTTCTATAGACGGGGTATTAGGATTTTTCTGTCACGAAAAAAAGTTACGGCCGCGTGAAGGGGGTAGAATTCGCGTGGAAATATTTGAAATACATATTAAATATGAATACGTTGCCATTCGTTTTCTATTTTGAAATGAATGTTAATTGAAATATGTTTTTTGGAATATTTTATTTTTTTAAAATATTTTTTTTATCAAAATTTTATTGAATTCCACTTGTCCGTTGAAGTTTCACTTCTAAAAGAGCGATTGTCCTAGTTTTCGCGAAATTCTCCGTATCATGAAAGTATACTTATTGATCCTTTAACAACAATTAAATAATAATATTTTGATAACTATACAAAACAATGATAGTGTCAAATTTCCAACGTAACACTATCATATCATCGTGTATTGTGCTTTAGGGTACTGCGCTCAACACCAAGCTACAATCAATGCGGCAACGTGTTGCTTCTGCATACTACGAGTAATATAAGCTAATTAACTAATGTGAAATTATTACGAAAGAGTCGCATTTCTACCAAACACATATTTTTACATTATTAATTTCCTATAGTTTAACAGAAATTCAGTGTGTGCTCGTAGCCTCAAGGTCGTAGCTCACCCGCTCCCACCCAACCAAAGTATGAGAATTCAAATATAAACTTAAAATCGTGCACTGTAGGTGCACTTTACAGTAACAACAAAAATTAGCAGCCAGCGCGCGGTAAGCGAGCTAACCACAACCTTGCCACTCAATAGTTGTACCTACAGAGCACGATTTTAGGTTTATATTTGAATTCTCATACTTTGGTTGGGTGGGAGCGGTGTCGTGTAGATGAGCTATGACCTTAAATGTCACTATTAGGTACGAAGCTACGAAATTACTAATCTCTACAATCTCTTTAAAGCCTACAAAAAGAATTCCAGGGACTTTCATGCAGTTTTTAAGAGAATTACTAAGAAAGTGTTTAGGAGAAACGTAGTTTATTATTGTAATAAAACGCATGTTAACAAATGTTTATACGTATTTGTGTTTGTGTCGAACATAGTGTTTGTTGCCCGCATCGGTTTACTATTCCTAGTACGTAGCTATAACATTTTCGTGTTATGATGACGATAGAGACTACGAGAAACTAAATCTATTATAGAATAGATCCTATCCTTTTGTTTTTGTTTAAGCCAAAATACTGATCAGATAGACAAATATTGTGAAATAATAAGATATTACTTAGTTTTTGTTAAATAGTTATAGTTAATTTCTTGTTATAATATTTGTTACTTTATGGAGGTGACATAGTCACAAAAGTGACACAACCCCTTTCAAAATATAAAGAAAAAAAAAATCCTTTTGTTTTATTCTGTGACAACCGTATTTCTAACGTGCATTCTTCATTAAGGATTAGCAAATCTAATAGATTCGTCAACGTTCCTACTAGATTCGTAGCATTGTAGTGGTGCTCACGTCATCCTGTAGTAGCTCTTTCGTTACAAGGTCCACAAAATCTAGTGGCAAATGTTGCAATGTCACGCGTGAGGTAACCGCGATTTATTCCTTCCTAGAATAAATGCACCTAAAACAAACCGTGCAAGTGCATGTCAGGACTATCAGGTCACGTGCAATGTAGGGTTCCGAAGTAGTAAGTTTATCAACTATTATTTATTACTTATGCTAACATAGCTGTGATAGTTTTAATGGTCTTACAAGACCCATAATATTTTTAAAAGGTCTTTTCAACGATACCCCACACTATGGGGTACGCAACGAAAAAAATTCATCCTTCCGTTACCTCTAGGGTAGGTACCCAGAAAAAAATATTTTTCAATATTTTATTCTACGAATTTGGAGTTTTAATAAATATGTATAATAATATCCATGCCAAATTACAGCTTTCTACCATTAAGGGTCTTGGCGTATTGCCTCGGACAGACGGACAGACGGACAGAGGGACAGAGGGACAGAGGGACAGACGGACAGACGGACGGACAAAAGGACATGATGAAACTACAAGGGTTCCGAGTTAACTTAGAACCCTAAAACATTCAAGATTTGGAACGAGCGACGCGGTGTTCTATCTGTAAGTTGGATATCAAAAGCTGCAAGTTGTAAGTAGCTGCATTAACATGTACCTACATAGCTAGATTAGTTTGTAGATGCGTGAATCGTCCATGTGTTAGCTGAATGCCGTCGCTGCATAGCAGATGCTCGATATTTACGCGTTACGACTGCCGGACGAATGTGATGGCCCATAAAGCAGAGTTATAGGCGTAGCAACGACGGTGACGCGAACCGTATTTTTGGCACAAACAACGGAACAGTATTCCGTTATGGATTATTTAAAACAGGAGCCAGTCGCCATTAAGTCTTTCAGTTACGGCTTCAGCTGGGATGTGAGTCAACTCTCAAAGGTAACAGACTAACAGTCGTTTATGACTATACTTGTGTTGACACATGTCATCATGTTAAAGTATAGCACATGTTTTTTCACTTCATTCACAGTTTGGCCGGTTTTAACAGGTTTTATGAATTTATTAGGTTAATAACATTTACTCGTATAATATTGTATCATATTATTTACTTATGTACCTATATAATTAAATAGATATTTTGTATTATCATTTAATCAAAATAACGTACCTATCTAATAATATATTATGTGCTGGTACTGACCGGGAGTCCAGAAGAGAAGAAGAGATTGTTCAGAAATGGTTCCATGGGACGATTTTATCAGATGCTTAGCATGTCGAATTATCTTTCCGTTATTGCTGTACCAAGTCATTAACGAAGCAATACAATATAATATATTATACAAAGTTAATAAATAATTTTATGTGCAGACAGTGCAATTAATACAAATATTTTAAATTACTATGCAACTAAATGCTTCTAAGCTTAATTAATAAGCTAGTGTACCTTAAGTAACAGAAAAAGAATCCATTCTGTATTTAACTAATTAAATAATTATGAAATTCTCGTTTTTATTGACAACTAAGTAATACAAACCGATGGTCATCCTAAGCAAATATGGTGAACAAAAGCAAAGTAACTCTTGTTTATGGTATTACAGGTTACCTGAGAGCTGAGACTCTGTGAGCACAAAGGGGTATTAAGTTAGACCCTTCAAACAACTTTGTTTGGTCAGCGCCAACAGGGCGTAATTAACCGCGGTGCCTTTGTTACTCCTACAGTGAAGACACTGACTATGCTAGGTAGATACTTCGTTCGTAAACTATTGCTTGAAATTATTGCCTGAAACTGTTTTAGGGCGAGTCCTGAAAGGCTCAATTTTTGACTATTATGGGTACTTTCAGTAAAAAGTAGGTACTTACCCATAATATTAAAAATATAAGCTATTTTTTATTTCTTTCCATGTCATTCGTTTCTGAGTACTTTAAGAACTTGCCTGTTAAATGAACATTTCAAAAAGGCACAATATAGTTAAGTTAAAATCAGAGATTTTAACAGGATTTTTTTTAGTAAAAGCCAAATCAATGTCAAAGGTTTGAATTTGAAGCAAATAAATAAGCTCTACATTTTACGTGCTCGCCCGAATATTTAAATATACTTTTTTATGACGGATGAGTAACTAGTTTTTTCAGTAGGTAAGTAGTAAATATTATATTACTGCAAGTAGCTGGGCGTGCTGTCATAGTTCTCATAGACACAGGTCATTTTTCAGTTTACCTACGTATAGGCTATTCGGAATTCTCAGAAAGCTGATAAGTGGTCTGCGTATCATCTTTCTGTTTATTCCCTGTAATGTGATATAATTTCGAATGCGTCTTTCAGCTATTACTTAAAAACTATTTGATCTTTCTGTACATTTTACGTAGAAGGTAAGTTACTTTACTTTGTATTTTAAACACCAAATAGGTACCTAACTACTTAACTTCACAAATTAAATGGTTACTTTGACATGACTACTGGATTAATAAAATAGACAAATCGGGTCAAATCTATCTATTGCAACAACTTTCACACAAAATGTAATCAATCAACCTGTTTAGAATTATTTGGTACATCCGTTGGATTATTAATAGAGGCAACCTTTAAGCCACCGCGGCGATGAGCCGAACTTCTAAATAAATCAGCTCGATGTCATTTTGTAAGACGTAAATAGCCCATGTCACAAGACAGACGAAGCGGCGGCGGCGGCGCGGGCTTGGCGACGCTTCGCGAGCTTCGCGCTAGCGGTGCGGTGCGGTACGCGGTGCGGTGCGTTGCTTGGTGCGCGGTGCGGTGCCGGTGGCGTGATGGCCGCACCGCTTGGCGCCAACGCCGTACGTTATTTCCGACGCCATTACTCACGCTAGCTTGGACTAATTATAATATGCAGCAAGCTCACATCACGTCACTGACCGCTCGCATATCTCGCCACCAAATAAGCCCCCATAAAACGAAATCTGCGCTAGGATTCTCGAAATGGTGTTAACCGAATTAATCAAACTGGAGGCATCCAATTATAATATAGGAGTGTCTCGGTTGTATAACTGATAACGAAAGCAGTGGCCGTTGGTCGGCGAAATCAAAGATTTGTCGGCGCCGTTAAAGTGGGCCGTAAAGTGCAAACAAGACTGCGTAGCAGCGTACAGCCGTACAGCGTAACGCAATCAGCGCGCCCTCTGACACCGGCCACGGCCCCGGTGCCCGTGCTGATATCGCGATCGTTTCCACCGCTCAGAGCTCTGCTAAGTATTTGCGTTTTACGATCATTTTATTGTTATTCCGATGTCACTCAGTTAAAATTGTCGATTGTCGATCATCACAACACGCCGTCGCGCTGGCTGTCACTGCTGTGACAGTTACAATTCATATATACCATTGAACACGTATGTGTAACTTCCCGAATATATTCTCTTCAGTTAATTTAACGAAAAAATCGATATACTTTTTTATATTATAATTAAAAATGAGAAATATACCTGCAGGAACCGACGTTCAAATCATTAATATAATAATTGTATGAATAGTAATTAACTATTATATTTTAATGACAATATTTGTTTAAGCAGGTACCTTCTGGCATGATTCTTATCTGATGTGCAAATCCACAGTTATCTAATACAACAACAATCATTCTGAGGGTATTGTGTCTAGCTGATTCAACTCAAGCGCGAAATCATTTTAACTCTTACAGTTATTATCTAAATGCCAATGAATTTAACAGCAATAAAAACAATAATTTGAATAATAGTGAACTTCTGTTCTTGTTATATCTGCGACCGTGACGTTCAATGGTAGCGAAAAATGTTGCTCATTCAACAGGAAATACCGTAATGACTAATGACTCGCTGTTAATGTTTGTAAAGCCTGCATCAGTATGCGAATGTAAAGGGAAATGGAACAGAGTCACGGGCGATGTTTCACCTTCGTGACATGGGTCACTTACATTTTTTCAAGAACGACGACCGGCCATGACGCAAGTATTGTCACTGCCAACGAAAGTGATCTCATTCCACCATCAGGGCCGCTTTTTAGCAAAGAAATTTGTTCGCACCTCCGCTGCACACGCACGGACTAGAGAACCCAGTTGCCAAGACAAAAATATATTGAAAATAACACATGTTATGACATCGTCTCTTTTGTCTCCCCATAATGTTAAACATGTTTTGTTACTCGTTGAAGCGTGGAAAATTTACTGATGATTCATTGTCTAAGATTAGGATGTCACAGCTGTAAATATTGCTCACAAAGAAAAATATATAACTTAGATAAAAATAAAATAGCAATGTGATACAATTAATTATAAATTACCGAACCCATAATAAAATTATTCGGGCGGATGTGATGTCAACTATCAGGGATTAAGTATTTCTTATTCAGGGATGACGATGGTACATGACGCAAATATGTGTAATGCCAAGCCAAAGCAAGCACGAGTCTTTCGACTAGAGTTCGCGGTCCGTGCTTGCATCAGTATCTAAATATAACAACTCTGCATTATCTTCTTGTCTTGTTACAATAAGGCAAGTTATACTTGCTCTTCTTGATCAAACCCTCTATGAAAAATAAAGAAAGAAGTTCACTTGGTTACCTCCTTGCATCCAAATTACTCGCAAACTGCAAAGAATTGGTAATCTAACCTAACCCACCATACTTTACGTCTCTACCGCGAGTATAGCAGAACAAACTAACAGAAAATTAACAGTTGCTATATGTATATTGTTATGATGATAATGATCATTATTATGATTCGGATTGGTTATGTTAGTTATGAGTTTGTTGTGTTGCAAAAAAAGAATTATTCGATGATTGGTAGAATAATTCAGGCATGTTTACCTTTGTAGCAAATTGTTTAATGTCCGACGATTTCTAAAAGTTAAACTTCTGTAGTTAAATCATGTTTTTAGGGTTTTATTGCTAGTACAACTGTAATAGCGTAATCGTTATGGACACTTGAAAAATATTATTAAGAAACTAATGGCCATTTAAGGCAACATCGTAAAGAATCTTACAGGAAGAGTTCTCTATGAATAACGCGATGTAATTAAAAGAATCAGCTACTAGGTAAATTGTATCAGTTCAATAAATTCATTTCGTCCTAGCTGCATTCAAAGGAGACTGAAAACGGGTGTTACAGCCATCGAGATTAAAAATTTCATAGGGGATTTTCATGATTTCAATTTAGTTGTGGAAGTAGATCTCAGAATTTTATTCTTCCAAGATTATGGAATAGACGAGGCCAAATAGCGGTGAGCGAGTAAAGCAAGTATACCTATACTATAATGTGTGTAATGTGTATCAACCTATCAAGTTTCCGTGCGGTTTTGGCGGTTGGCCTGTTGATAAACTTTTCACGATTGGCGGCCACCCGAGCGTGTGTGGATGTGGACCACCCAGGAGACGCGACGTAATCAATGTCGTAAATATCGGTGGTGCAATTCAGATCATCCGAACCATGATAAGCAGATTCTTGTGACAGCTTTAAACAAGATAATCTGTTTGACTTTTATAATCCTGAGGCTTAAAGTAAACCATAGATAAAAGCAGACAGTGTAGAAAATTCTTGATGAAAAATTTTACATGGAATACATAGGGCGTTTATTGTTGTACTAAGTTTTGTTTTGGTGATACTATTTTAAGACTATTAGAAATACATGTTAGGAAAAGTCTGTACCTACGTAAACGTACCTGTATTCAGACTATTCAGTAACATGCAGTTATTCACTTTTAATTATTTTTTATCAGTGCTATGTTGCGCGATGCTTTTCGAATAAAGGGGTTTTTCTTTCTTTCTTTCAAGGCAATATGTATGTTCTAGTTTAGCTTTAGGTAAGTACTTAGTAACCGTATATATTGTAAAAGCCTAATTTATCAAAAACGATTTTCATTGGTTTTAAAATTAAATTGGGGTACCTAAGTAAGTAGTGGCCCACACAAGTAGAGTTTTTCCGACATGCGAATTTTAATTTATTTTAATGTATCTGAAAGAAAAATGTTTCATTTTTAATACAATACATATTGCTTTTATTGTTTGTAATTTATAGCGATAATATGACATATGTATCAATACCTATACCTATAGGTTTATCAATGCTTGCAAAATCCTTAGAAGTAGATGCCCTACTTAAGAACAAAGATTGAGTCAACTTACTTGAAACTGTGGAAATAGTCGCAGGTACGCTAGTAACAATACTTCAATATAGGTACGGCTATAAATGGCTGTAAACTAGTGTCCCTGTCTGCTATAAATAATTAATTTAATAATTTATCGATAGTTATCGTTAAATAAACAAATCAAAGTATGGCAATACGGATGTTTACCAAAACTGAAACCATAACAAAATATCTTATTTTGATAAAATAGTTAACAAAATCTATAAATATATGCATATGAAACACAAAAAAAATGTTTGTACGGATGTCCTTTATAGACTCTGAAACCATCCAACCGATAGGTATGCCTCAAAATGGTATCATTTGAAAGGCAATAATGCGAAGTTGGTTTGAGACCACTAAAACATGCATTAGGCACATTCGGTCTATTAATAAAGTCGATTTTCCACTTTTCCATACAACAATTTGCAGATAATAATTATGTAAAGAATTTTTTAGCGTAGTGAAACATGCCAGGTATCCACTAGTATGTATTTAACATAATTATTAGGCATATAATAATTAGTAAAACTTTGTAGCGAAGGTAGAAGTTTTGATGAACCGGAGACTGATAATATGCTGTTGAATTTATTAAGATATTATCGATATTACACATTAAACTTAGAGTGAATTTTAATTTAATTAGTTTCACTTAGAAACACCTTATATTTTGTTTGTTTATCTATTTCTTCTATAGGGAAATCTAACTATTTGTATCGACTGAAATAACCTCGCGATAGGCTCCTTGTATTCCTCATACAAGAGACTCCTCCTCCCTAAATTTTCCCATTGCAGCCTCCTGGAGGAAATGTGTAAGTCTTAGGTAATCTTAAAGCATCAATGATGCACGCCCTAAAGAAGCCATCGAACCGGGATAGTGTTTCAACAACAACCACTTTCTGATCAGATTTACATTCAATTTATCTGTGAGTCCATGTCTTTGTTATTGTGGGCAGTTACATTGAAGTATAATTTCATAGAACAGACATCTCGAACAAAATGTGTGTCCCGCCCGGGAGGTTCTATTTTCAAAATTGAACCCCGGTTCTCCTTTTAAAATCGAACGAATCCATTGAAGATTGAAGCCACGTAGCGCCAATGCATTGGGACATACTTGGTGTTCGCGGTGTCGGTTCTATACGCTAGTAATAATACTTCAATGGGCAGTTATTGTTTGTTAGGTCTGACTATTATTAAATCTAATTAAAATTGTTATGCGGTTCTAGTCCAATGTGCAAATCACAATAAACCGCTTTTTTTTACAAGACCACACCACAGCCCTTTTTCACAATTTTGTACATAACGTAAACAGATAATGGATTAATTTACTTGATATTTTCCTGATTATTAAATGAGCTGTTTAAAGCAAAATTTCTCATTAAACCATGAACTGGCTTGGTTAGATTAGATGGCGGCGACAACGCGTTCTGAGATTCAGCGACAACTTGTCTGGCAGGGCACGGGCCACGGCTAGCGGCGCGGCGCCTGGCCCTCGGCCCGCGCCCCCTCAAACCCCCCTCCTCCTCCCCTTCCCCCGCCACTTTATATTATAGGCTTGACGCCGGCTTAGCCCCCCCCCCCCCTTCTCCTCGTTGCGTCCGCGCCGCCCGCGCCACCGCTTCTCAGAAAATGATACTAAGATAATATTCTGACGCACACATTTACGACAACGATCATAATAATACAACGTCCTAACGTCCCGATTGAATACCTGTAAAAGTTCTGTTACATTTTAGGTTATTAGTACCTAATAATCTAAATAACTTATTACGCACATTTTCCTAAAATGCATGACGTGCGGTAGGGTCTGCTACCAAAAGTTTTCAAAATTTTCTCTAACTGATTTGTTCTATGATTGATTTTTATCCAAAAAATGTTTTACATTTTAAACATTCAGGACGAGACCAATAAATAATAAACATAATTTCAATTTAATACACATTTAATGACAATCTAAAATCTCAGTCGCAGTCATTGAAGTATTATTACTAGAGTATAGAACCGACAGGCGACCGCGACACCGCGAACACCATGTATGTCCCAATGCATTGGCGCCACGTGGCTTCAATCTTCAATGGATTCGTTCGATTTTGAAAGGAGAACCGGGCTCAATTTTGAAAATCGAACCTCCCGGGCGGGACACACATTTTTTTCGAGATGTCTGTTCTATGACATTATACTTCAATGGTCGCAGTACCTATCTAACAAGTTTACATTTGAAACTTTTAAATGTTGTAAGAGAATATTCACTCAACGTAAAGTAGTAAGTAACAGAAAGTGGTTATCTACTGAAAATGAAAAAGATTAATTGCATTGCAACTGCAACGTTAGGAATCTAACTAAGATAGTAAGTTATAAATGGATATATCGAACTGTAGGTCTATATGTGCTATGAATAACATCTACAAAGGAAATAGGCGCGCGTGGATCATGAGTACACTACGCGTAAACAAGTATTAGTTTGTACTCACACAAGTGGATGCGGTCGAATGAACGCGATCAAAGCATATACAATATAATCGTGGTTCAATTGGATCATGCAGCAATATAATATTGAATACATAATGAAACTGAAAAATATACAAATACGGTAAAACAAATCAGGACTGTTTATTAACAGTCCTATGTGTTATTACACACACAAGATATTTTAGAAATTAGCTAATAAGCTACGAATACACTATGTTCCATTTTTGCAATACCTTTATGAGTATTGCACATCGGAATTAAGATTATGGAACATAGGGTTTGAACATTTTTGTACGGAATCTACAAATCCGCCATTTTGAAAAAAAAGCCTCTTTCGGCGGCCGGTGATGAAACTTGTCTCAACCGATGTAGTAAGTGATTACAACCAAAAAGTATTTGCTGATGTAATGTCGTCAGTAATATACTTTGTGAGATATTTGAATCAGTTAAATGCAGTGGCGGATTTATGTTTGATGTCGCCCTAGGCCCCATAAGATATGCCGCCGTTTTTGCTCTATGAGGAGGTGACTATCGAAAATAAACATGTAATTTTTGAAAATTTTAATGTATCAAATTTTACTAACTTAAATACAACGTTTTATTAGTTTATAAAATAATCGTTTATAGTTTTCAAATACAATTATTTATTTCAATATACTGTACTAGATTTTCGTGGGGCGCGAACTGCAGAATAAATATATAAATAGTTGTTTCAAAAATATATATTATTATTATATATATTATTTTTCGATTCAGGGGTCTGTTTGTGATATATTCGGCTTCAAGTTACTTTTGGTTTGTTTATTTTTTTTTGTAGGGCAACACTAAAAAAATTTTCATTGATATATTTTAATAACCGTTAATACTAACAAACGCCTCCTACATTGTAATGCCATTCAATGGGAACAGTTTGAAATATTCGACACAAAATACATATTTAAACTAAAAATATGAAGATAAAACCAAAGATATGAAAATTAATATTTTTATATGGAAACACTGAAACATTTTTCCTCCAATGTGTATGATCGGTTAGTACCAACAAACGCCGCTTACATTGAACTGACGTCAAAAGGAGACAACACGGCCTGAAATACATCATGCAAAAATACATTTGTATAAAAAATATTATTTTTCGTATGGAAACATCAAAATATTTTTTCACCATCATTAACAAACTATCAGTTCCTACAAACACCTCATACATTATTAATACACCAAATGGACACAAGTCACAACAGCCTCAAAATCCGAAAAACGAACACATTTGTATGAACATTATTATTTTTTGTATGGCAAATATGGCAACACAAATTTTTTTCACCAAAATTCACAAATTATCAGTACCTTCAAACGTCCTATACATTATAATGAGGAAAAATTTGATCCAAAAATAATATTTATGAAAATTTTTATTTTTTTGTATAGCAATGGCAACGGTGACATTTTATAGTTTTTTGAAAATGACTATTTTAATGCAGAAATATCTTTTATACATTTTCGTATCCCTGATCTATAGATTTTGCTCAACATCTCGAAAAGTTAAATAATTTCTAGCTCCCAGTGTTGCCAGGTGATTTAGATGAAAATGTTCAAATGTCATTATGAAAACCATTTTATCAAATTGTATTAAAAAATAATTTTCCTTCTACTTTTTATATCTTTGAATAGAAAGTCCAAAAAATTGTATGAACAAAGAATAAAACCAAACCTGACAATGCTGTAAATCAAATTACACAAACGGCCGAAACAAAAGAAACCGCTCATTTGTCGCCAACAAAACAAAACAAAAATTTACTCAAAAAATGCTAATTTTCATACATTTCACAAGATGGCCGCCATGGCGTCAGCCACCTTGTCATAAAATAAAATATACCCCAAACGGAGGATCGACCCAAGCCAATAAAGAAAAAATATCGCAAAAACGTTAAAAAACCACTGCAATCCGATCCCGCAGTCACCTCGAAAATTTAAAAACTTCAAACTTAAATATCTTGGCAGCCATCTTGTTTTTCCAATTTTTTTGAATTTTATAGTGACATTCAACCTAAAATTAAAGTATGAAAAAATATTACAATCGCAGAGTGGCCGCCATCTTGAATTTTTGGAAGTTCATATTGTTCCCATAACCACCATGTACAGTCAAACAACTTTCTTATGCACCATTAATGCCCCCAGCAATAGTTTTGGCTGGGCTATTCGAAATGTGAAAAAACAAAAAAAAATATCCAGGAGCCAAAGATGAAAATGGTCAAATGTTATTACGACGACCACGAAACATTTTGAGTGCAGTTTTGAAACGTTCAATGCTCCTGGGGAGGGGGAATAAAAAGAGACAGAGTGAGAGTGAATGCGTGGCACTCGAACTCATGCGCGTAGTATACCTGTTACAGGCCAGCGCGAGCGTTAGCAACGAGTAGTGATTTGTAAGCAATGTTAATAAAGATTGTCTTAAAGAAACAATATGATTTTACTAAAAATCAATTTTTACCCCTCCCTATTTTCATTTCCACATTACGAAGTTTCACTTCTTCCGCGTGGAGGGGACTACACGCACTATTTTTTTTAATCAAAAATGTTTCTCCTACTTTTTATATTTTTGAATAGAAAGTTCAAAAAAATTTATGAATGAAAAACAAAATCAACGTAACCTGCCAACACTTCAGACCAAGCACCACAACTGCCCCAAACAAAGTAATCCCCTCAAATGTTGCGAACTTAAAAAAATTTTCCTTGAAAAAATGGAATTTTTCGCACATTTTATAAAATGTCCGCCACGGGGTCTGCCACGCCAAACGTCAAAATTGAGGATTGACCCGAGGAAATAAAGAAAAAAAATCGAAAAAAAGTTAAAACCCCAATGCAATCCGACCCCTCAGTCACCTCTTAAACTGAAAATTTTGAAATTAAAATATCTCGGCGGCCATCTTATTTTTTGAATTTTTTACAATTTTATCGTATCACTTATCCCAATATTAGCCGAAAACGAGACCAATCTCGAGTAGGTGGACAATAAAAAAAGCGGATAGTTAGACTTTTGAAATGAAAGTCTAACTATCCGCTACCAATCCGCACTGGAGCAGCGTGGTGGAGTAAACTCTAGGCCTTCTTATGGGAGAGACCCGAGCCCATTAGAGGGCCATTAATGGGTTAAATTCACTATAAAAAATAATAATTTGCATCCACTATAAAAATTAATATCGTTGTTTTCAAAGTAATAATAATATATTAAATATAATTCATATTGCACCGACAAATTAAAAGATGAACTCAACATTTAAAATAATTTATAAATTTTTATTAATTTGAAGTGACAATAATCCACAAAAATATTTTTAGTACTAATAATTCTGATATTTTACCGCTCGTAAGTTTTTGGGGTTCTGAAAATTTTGCCGCCCCAAAATCATGGCGCCCCTAGGCCCGGGCCTCACGGGCCTAGGCCTAAATCCAGCACTGGTTAAATGTTGATTAAAATACTCGACTCTACAATGACTCTACATTGCGTTTGTCTAACTAAGCGTAAGCCGGTCGAGTGAAAACATTGTATTCATTTAAATAACATTAGGTATATTATTAAAATCGAAGCATTTTAAGTAAATACTTCAATTTCTGTGCTCACATAGACTATGAGGAGCGCAGGCTAGTTGGTGTGCGTGGATAATTTATCGCAGCTCGCACTCGCAGCCCGTTGTGGAGCGGCGCGGCGGCTTGCGGCGAGCCAGGTCGCACTTTATATGGAGACTTGTCTAATTCACTGAATAAATTACCTCGGGACCTAGGTTTCTCCTGAATAACTAATGGACATTTAAAGAATTAGCTCACTGCGTGCTGCATCGACACGCTTTCCAACGCCGTGCGATCACCACGATAATTAGTTGGACAGCTTTGCCGTTTGTCATTGTATACGTCAGCTGGCGTTGGCTGGTCCGTTGCAAAAAATGCTTTTATTTGATTGCAAATAGATATTATTCTTTTACTGTTTGCAGGGGTTGGTAGTAGGGACCTTTTATTTACACATGATTATTATTTATTCTTTATATGTTCTCTGCTATGTATGTACAGCAGATAGAACGCGCAGTACACGAAAGTGAAGCCACCAAACCAAATATAAACATTATTTACGATTTTGAAAATTTACTATAATTTTACTATAATTGCTAATTATATTTATTTATTTATTTATTACACTTTATTGCACACCAAATTTACAGTCAGTAAAAGCTTTTCAATGTTAATATTACAAGTGCACAAAAGGCGATCTTATCGCTAAGTAGCGATCTCTTCCAGATAACCTTTGGGAAGATGAGGAAGGGAAAATATATTTAAGGAAAATATATTTAGGGGGAATTATATTTAGTTTTTAATTAAATTTCGTTTTTTATTTTCTAAAATTAATCGTAAATAGGTAATGTTTGTATTTGTTCTGGTGGCTTCACTTTCGTGTGCTCTGTACCGGAAGCTACAATATGCATCCTTTATATTAAGTACATTTTGTTTATTCTTGCCAAGCCAAGATAGAGTAAAGCAGGATGAAACAGAAAACTTTTGATCTACTATTATAAACCTTCAAAACCCAATCCAACACGGATTCGGGCGTGTTGACAGGACTTGATCTCGATATTTACATAAAGAAATCAACACCAAAATGATTTTCGGACGTTCGTTTGTGGGAAAACTCGTACGAAGCTACAAAACCGCACAACCGAATAGTCAACAATCATGGCGCACGTAGTGCGTAAAGCCATTAGTTGCTTAGAACTTGCTAGTATCTATAAATTTTTTGCTCCAATTTGTTCCCAACAAGGCTAAATAAAGGATTAACAAATAATTTTTGATCTTTATTCACTTTACTTGTTTTAAATGTGCTTACTTATACTCAAAATTATCTAAGAACGCATTAATGACAGCTGCCATTTATTAATATGAACCAACCTTGTACGTATGTTTTTGAGCAAAATGGAATAATTATTTAATTGACATGAATAGTTGGTTACTTACGAACAAAGGATTTTGCCAAAATTTGTTAAAAATCCCTATTCGTATTGTATCGTATTCGTATTGGCGTTATTTATTAATCATATTAAACGTTATAATCTAGTAAAAATCCCATCACATCATAATTTATGCAAAATTGAATAAAAAAATAAGGCATCGAATCAATGTTTTATGAAGATGACATAATCGACACTGACGTTAAGTGATGTGACGGCATGAAGCCACTTATAAAACCATAATAATCGATACATTACTATAATCGAAACTTAAAATAAAAATGAATTTATTTTATTTCTTTCTTTGTGTTTAACAATTAAACAATTTAATTTCTTCTCTTCTATAAGAACATGACCAAAAGTGTTTATTACGATAATCTCTAACCGCAGCCATTTGAACTGATTAAAATACGGTTAGAATATTCATTATTCAACCGAAACCCAAATTTCATACGCTGGATGCGGCGCGGACGAATTAACAGTGAGTTTTTTAGGAAAAAAATATTTTATGATAGTCGTAATTATTGAGCGTATAGGTAAAGTAACTTAAGTAGCTCAATGGAGGCAGTATCATTCCAGTTACTTGTGGATATCTAAATGTTTCGGTTTTTAGAATTTACAATTTAATTATTGAATCGATTAGAAAGTCTTACAATTTTGAATCGATTTGTTGCAAAAATTGGTTCTTTCGTGAATCGATTTTTTTTGTACATCTCTAGTGTCACTGCGATGACAAACGACAAATATGCATTCTTAGTTCGTGGGGACTATAGTTGTAATTAAAATGAGTTAATGAGATACAGCAAGGCCGCTGCTATCACTTCGACGTCCGCCAAGATTATGAAAGTTCGGAGTTCGCTCTCGATTGTAGACCGGTTTGATCAGTTAAGTTCCTATAGGCTATGGGTTTGACCAAAAACCATCGGAGTACATGAAGTGGATGATCATGTAGTGCCAGCATCTTTGGTGCATTTTTTTTGGTAAATATTTTATTGTGCAGGAAATACTTTTTTTTTATTCATAACATTTTTTGTGAATGGCTGCCAACGCCTCGTAAAGTATTATGTAAACCACAATCTTGATTGTTTGAGCTGTAAATTAAGTAACTATAGTTCTGTACTTCTCTCAAAGATGGTGCCACAGGTAGGTGTCGATTAAAATCTGACATGTCGTGAACTGAATGATTTCAACCCATCTCAAAAATACCCAACGCGCCTAAAGAAGTTTTCACTTCAAAAATGTATTCCTTCGAAAAATCGAACTTCTGGATTAGGTGACGTGGAATTAAGAGATCAGCCAAACTGTTAATGCCATGATAGCAAAATTTAATCTATTTGACGAGCATTTACTGAATATAGGTAGAAATTGAAGATCTGAATCACCAAACGAAGAATACAAAAGGATTAGCCAAGCTATTATTGAAATGCCATATTATTACCAAAAGTTATACTATGCGATGAGCAATTACTAAAAGTACTACGACTACATATTATAATATTATAAATAAAGGTGTGTAGTACGTAGGCATTTGATTTGTAAGCCTAAGGGATTAGAAAAACCGAGATTTGCCAAGAGAACGCCTGTCGGATCTACTAGTGACATACTCGTACATAATATAAATTCCTTTAACGACACTGAATGGAGATTTTTATGTAATATACGCTTATAACTAAATCTCGTGATTCAGTAGTGGTTGGTATTTTGCCTTTCACATTTAATAAATATGCGTGCCAATCAACTGTGTCATAATTAAGGCAGGATAACGTACGCCTGATTGCTTCAATTCAGTATCAGAATAGCCATGGAACGGGAAGTAGCAAGGTGTTCGCACTTCATTTTAATTTATTTTCTTTATAACTTAACGCATTTTAAGTAAAGTAAAGATAAAATAAACAGACTAATTATTTAAGTAATTAAGATTCGGGAAACGAATCTCAACTAAATAAACGATACGATTATCGTGAATCTTAACTAAATAATCGCATCCGATTTCAAAATAAACAGTAGGAAGTTGATGGTGAATTAACATTTTGCCAACGCAGCGACAGAATTTTGGGCTCTATTACGTAAATACATACTCGTAAGTACGAGTAGTAGATACGTTGCTAACTAACACCAAACTCGATGCTGCAACTTGTAAATTCTAAACAGTTGCTAGTATTCATTCGCAATGCACACCTTAATTCAGCCAAGTGGACCTTTTAGATGTATTGGTAAGGTAACCTAGCTTTGCATGGATTTCCACAGAATCACTAAATGATCCATTTTCTAGGCCGGTTGTTGGTAGTCATACTAGGATGTCATACTGATATGACCAACAAGAATAGTTTGTATCGCCTATCGGTGGTCATACTCTCCATTATAACTCTAAGTTCTAGGTCTATTAGGTATCTACCGGACAAACGAGGTGACGATCTCGTGACGGTAGGTATGTGGCTACTGTTGCCCATGGACATCAGTAACACCACTAACACAAAAGGCCGATGCGGTGCTGATCAAAAAAGAAGAGCGATTAAGAAAAAAATAATTGGCTCCCAAGCCCTCAGCCGGGACATTGTCATGTCGTTTGGCAGCTGATTCTGACACATGCAAGAGGATGATAGGAGTTGGAGCCAGGCAGGTAATAATACCAGTAATCGCGGGCGTAGCCTGGGGAGGGTTTTGGGGGTTCAAGAAAAGTTAAGATATTAACATGTACTATTTTATCTTTATCTAGATCTCTTGAAACATAAACACTGCTCGAAAAAGGACTCCCTTTACGAGCAGGACTCCCCCATTTCTCAATTTTCTTATGAATATAAGGGTTATTTTATGTATGATACTTTTAGTCTTTTTATTTTCTTGACCCCCAGAAACTAAAACCTGGCTACGCTCGTGCCAGTAATAATGTAAGATTTCATTTCTGTGTTCAACTAAAAGGTAGTTTAGGAACCCACAGGCACCGACAATATTATATATTATGTAGCCAGCTTGTTTTGTCTAATTTCCTATTAGGAATAACTTGTTCCGCTGCCCACAGATTTATGCAAGAAATATTGAGTAACGGTATGCAAGCGTCGTCTAAAGTATAGTTTCGAACCTACTTTTGGTAGTAACGAGTTTCTCTCGAAGGGCTTATGAATATTTAAATTTATTAAGATTTAAATTATACTTGATACGTTCTGTTTTGATATCTTAAGAACTGCAGTATAATATCTACCTTGCTCATTGGCCATCGAGTGATGATCATCACGAACAAATAGTCTGTTGGGAACCCAACCAAACATAATTTAACAATCACATTCAATATTCTGTGTAAGCTACAGACAATTTGTATTTTTTATCTGTCATTTCAATTTTGACTATAATGTTGGTTTTTTCCGCCTCTCTCTTGACTACCGGCGGTGCTATGTACAAGTGCTACGAACTGTGCCTTCTAAATAAAATAATTCATCTTCAAGATCTGCAGTTTTCTTCCAACAAAACCAGCTACAAAACATGGTCCTTCGAGCCGGATTTTATAAACAACGTTGTGTTGGCTAACAACTTGGAAGTACTCTGGAATTAGCAAGTTGAAGAAGTTATATCGAAGAAGGTCAGTGCAAAATTTTCAAGATTGGGACGCCATTTTATCGAGCATAGTATCGATCAAGCAGATTTATCGCGGTTACGCTGTCGCGGTTGGTACTGTGTTGCTGCAGTCGAATCAGCCAATCACGGCACGACTTCAAGCGTCGCCTGCGTCAATCGGCCAATCTGCGAGTCCCTAGCACGCTGCGTCACTACAGAGCCGCCGTTTCAAGACTTTCACTTTTTTCAACAGAAATCAAGCAAGCCTAAGTTAAACTTTTTTACTTCTTTTGTCGTTTCCGACTCAACGCAAGCAAAGTAAATGGTATTGTCGACGTCGACAAGAAGTACGCGTCTCGATAATCAATTAATACTGTGTATCTTCAAGGAAGACACGAAGCCCGGCGGACACGTCACACGTGGCACGAAAGATGTCTAGCAAGGATGATGCGAAGGTAGTCTCCGGCAGCCAAGCAATGAAGATGACAGATCCTGTCGCCAGGAGAGGATACGCGAAGGGCACACTGACTAAGATGATAAATTCCCTTCAAGATGAAGAAGCCCTATCACAACTGTCGAAACAGGCGCTGTCAGTCAAATTGGAGCGTCTTACTTCTCTCTTTGAAAGGTATGAGGAGCTTTGTGTCGAAACCATGGAAGAGACGTCGCAAGAATACGAGGTATGCTACGAGAGGGCCTTGGTAAGGCTCCGGGAGCTGATCGCCGGTAAGGACTCCAGTCGGACCCCCGCGCAGAGTCGCTCATCAAACAAGCTACCAAGTATCGATATCCCCACGTTTAGTGGTAAGTTTAACGAATACAAAACATTTATCGGCTTGTTTACCTCACTTATACACAATGATCCGTCTTTGGAAGATATACAAAAGTTGTATTATTTGAGGCATTATTTAGTGGATGAACCACACTCACTGATAAAAAATTTGCCATTGGTCAGTGAAAGTTACATTGAAAGTCTGCATATTTTAAAAGAACGCTATGACAACAAATTCAGGATAACCAATGAACATATTAATAACTTGTTGGAATTGCAATGTATAACCAAATCGACTTCTACTAGCATAAGAAATTTCGTATGTATTATTAGGCAAGAGCTAGCTGCATTAAAAAATTTAAATCACCCAGTTGAAATGTGGGACCCCATAGTATTGTGTATTTTAACAAAAAAGCTCGATCCCTACTCCAATAAGGAGTACCAGCTCAGTCGTCAGTCCGATAGGGAACCCACTGTTAAAGGTCTTTGCGAATTCTTAGACAAACGGGCCATAGCCTTGGAGAATGCGGAGCCAGCTGCCCGCGGGCCACTGCAGCAATCGCAGTGCGCTCAGCCAGGGCCACCGCGTGCTCTGCCAGGGCTGCGCTACAAGTCAACTGCGAGCAACGTAGCTACAAGCACCGCCTCTTGCATACTATGTAAGTCGAATCACAAGTTATTTAATTGTGTCAAATTTAAAGTGATGCATTCTGCTGATCGAATAAAATTTGCAGCAGACAATAATTTATGCAACATTTGTCTTAACAATCATACTAAAAAGTGCAGATTTCACTTTAAGTGCAATATTTGCAAGGCGTCTCACAACAGTCTTCTACACCCTGAGGGGCAGGTTACTCCATCTGTAAGCATGGTGTCCAAGGAATCTTCTACACAGGTTTTGCTACCAACGGTGCGAGTCAAACTGATCATGAGCAACGGTACTGAAGTATTTGTGAAGGCACTTCTGGATAGTGGCTCACAGAGCTCCTTCACAACAACAGAGCTTGTGAGAGTCCTCGATTTGAAGCCTAGAAAAATAAATACAGGTACAATAGGTATAGGTAACACACACACAAGCATTACTCAGTGTGTTCAATTGGATGTGTATTCGACAGTGTCACAGTTCAAAATCCCTATAACTTGCTATGTCATTGATCAAATAACATCAAGGCTCCCACAACAGCAAATCTTTAGAAAGTCAATTATGGTGCCTCCCAACATAAAGCTGGCTGACCCGCAGTTTGACGTGCCAAGTAATATTCATATTCTATTGGCTGCTGATGTATTTTTCCAGGTATTGCTGCCTCAGGCTGAATATCTCAGCCAAGTCGGGGAGACAGCACCGTTCGCCAGCAGCCAGTCAGCACCAGCAGATAGCCAGCAACCATACTTCTTAAACACAAGGTTTGGTTATGTTGTCGCAGGTACTCTGTCAAACCAATGTCATTCACAACAGTTTAAGGTAAATTTATTTTGTAAACAATGTGATTCTGACATCAATAATGCTGTTTCTAATCTTTGGAAGACTGAAAGTGTGCCTGAATTCTTTTCAGAAAATAGTCCTGAGTTTGACCAATGCGAACAAATTTTTCAAAAGTCTGTAATTTTAAAAAATAAAAAATTTCAAGTTGCCTTGCCATTAAAAGTGTCTCTAGACAAGGTTAATGAGACTATAGGCGACTCATTTAATTTGGCGCTGAAAAGATTTTATAATTTGGAAAAAAGATTTAAAAAAGAACCACAGCTGTTTGAACAATATAAAAATTTCATACATCAATATGTGCAGCTAGGTCATGGTTCATATATAAATATTGACAAATACGATCTCACAAAAGACGCTGTCTTCTTCTTACCACACCACGCTGTTATAAGACAAGACCGGAAGACCACTAAGTGTCGAGTCGTATTCGATGGTTCAATGTCAACACAACTAGGTCGTTCTCTTAATGACATTTTATTAAATGGTAAAGTAGTACAAAATGAACTGTTCGACATATTAATTTTGTTTCGAATAGGTACTCATACATTCAGTACTGACTTAAAAAATATGTTCCGCTCAATTGATCTCGATCCTGATTATAGGTCATTGCAGCTTATCTTGTGGAGGGACACTCCTGAGGAACATGTGAAATGTATTGAGTTAAGCACGGTCACATATGGTCTAAAATGCTCTACATTCCTAGCTACCCGATGTTTAATGGAGCTAGCGAAACAATATCAAGTTGAGTTTCCTGCTGCATCATTTATTCTCCTTAATCAGGCTTACTGTGATGACATTTTAGTCTCCAGTAGCTCATTAGAGTCTTTGGTTGCAATGAAAGAACAATTAATTCAACTTTTGGACCTGGGGGGATTTGAGGCGCACAAATGGGCTTCCAATAATGCAGAGATTTTACAGGATATACCTCTTGAGAAACAGCATTTTGATGAAGTTGACCTTCAAAAACAAAATTATAGTTTGAAAACATTAGGTGTTTCATACAACACCAGGACAGACACAATAAACATAACTAGTCCTAGTCCTGCAGGTAGTATTCCTAACACTAAGCGAGAAATACTTAGCCATATAGCCAAATTCTATGACCCCTTAGGTCTAGTAGGTCCCATAATAGTGACTGCAAAATTAATTATACAGAAAATATGGGAGGCTAAATTAGGTTGGAATTCTTGTTTGACTGACGAGTTGAGAATGATTTGGTTTGAATTTTATAATGATTTATCTGTCATGAAACCCATACACATAAATAGAAATGTAATGTCTGACAGTAACTGCAAGTCTGTACAAATAATAGGATGTGCAGATGCCGCCAGTTCAGCTGCGTACGGGTGCTGCTTATATTTGCGAGTGATCGACGAAACAGGTACTGTGAAACAAACTTTACTCTGTTCAAAATCAAAGGTTAATCCTCTGCAGCAAAAGCTTACCGTACCCAGATTAGAGCTCAATGCTGCACTACTATTGGCAAAGTTAGTTACGAAGGTTCATTCAATCTTGAGTCTTCGGTTAACTATTAATGATGTACTATTATATTCAGACTCCCAAGTAGTTTTGTCATGGCTAAAATTAGATATAACAAAGCTCAATGTGTATGTTGCGAACAGAGTAAGGATTATTTTACAGCACACAGGTAAATATATTTGGTCTTATATCAGCTCAAGTGACAATCCTGCCGATTGTCTCAGCAGGGGGCTGAAGCCGCATGAGCTACATGAGCATCCACTTTGGTGGTCTGGCCCTAGCTTTCTGCATGACAGCACATATCAACTGCCCAAAGGTAATGAATTTGCTATATCTACGAACTTACCTGAAATGAAGCCTGCTTGCAGTGGCTCCGCTTCCTCCAGTGCTATGGTATGCTCCAATTTTAATGCAAATAAGGCTAATGCTACTCTATGCTTAGATTTTCTTGATAAATACTCTGATCTCCACAAAATGCAGCGAGTTCTTGCTTACATATTACGTTTTTGTAATAATTTAAAGTCGAATAAAATTAAAAATAATTATTTGCTTACGGAAGAGTTGAATAATGCAATGTTATTAATTGTTAAGTATGAACAGCAAAAATATTTTAGTAACGAAATTGAGATGTTATTGAATAAGAAATCCTTAAAGGGAAATATTGTATCTTTAAATCCTTTTGTTGATGACAAAGGCATCTTACGCGTGGGTGGGAGGCTGGACCTTGCTACAATTCCATATTCACAAAGGCACCCAGCTATCCTCCCCAATAAGTCTAGAATAACACAGTTAATTATTCAAACAGAACATGTTAGAAACTTACATGCCGGTCACAAGATTACTTTGTCATCAATAAATCAAAGGTTTTGGCTAATTAATGGTGTTAATGAGATTAAGAAAGTTATTCATAAATGTCTTGTATGCTTTAGATTAAAGGCTGAAGCAGCCAAACAGCTGATGGGTTCTTTGCCCCATGACCGGGTAAATAAGTGCAGAGTTTTTGAAAAAGTTGGAGTTGATTTTGCTGGGCCTATAGCCATCAAGCAGTCTAGGATTAGACGTGCTGTGGTCTCAAAGGGTTACATTTGTGTCTATGTTTGCTTTGTAACTAAGGCAGTTCATCTCGAGCTGACCTCCGACTTAACGACACCTGCCTTTATAGCTTCTTTGAAACGTTTTATTGCAAGAAGGGGTTTGCCTAGTGAGATTTATTGCGATAATGCTTCGACATTTAAAGGTGCAAAGAACCAGTTAGTTGAATTATATAGACTGCAATCTTCCGGTAACCACCAACAACAGGTACAATCATATACAGCTCAGCAGGGGATACGATTCCATTTTATACCTAGCTACTCACCGGTTTTTGGCGGGCTGTGGGAGGCTGCAGTCCGATCTACGAAATATCACCTTAAACGTGTTATGTTAAGGGCTTTGCTTACATATGAAGAGTTAAGTACAGTTTTATGTCAAATAGAATCCATATTAAATAGCAGACCGTTAACTCCACTGTCAACAGACATAGATGACTATAGCTACCTAACACCAGGCCATTTCTTGATAGGTACAGCTTTAAATAGTTTTCCTGAAAAAGATGTAACTAATATACCTGTTAATAGATTAAAGTTCTGGAATATCTGTTGTAATATGTACCAACACTATTGGAAGGTATGGAGTAAAAGTTATCTTAATGTTTTGCAATCCAGACCTAAGTGGAGAACTGCTTTACCTAACATACAAATTGGTTCTTTGGTCATATTAATAGACAATAATACTTCTCCTTTGTACTGGCCAATGGCTAGAGTCATAAATGTCTTTCCCGGTCATGATAACAAGGTTAGAGCTGTAGAAGTGAAATTACCAAATGGGAAAACTCATACAAGATCTATAACTAAAATTTGCTTACTTCCTGTTGACATAAATTAATTTCAATTGTATTTATTAATTCATTATTATAATTTGTATTGCATAAATCTTGTTCTTGTGGCGGGTTTAACCCCAAATTTGACAACTATGTACAATATTGACAATTTATATAAAAAGAAATATTCATATTATTAATATTTAGATTTAATAATTAAAATGTTAACAATATCGACCTGCAATAATAGGTTGCTAATACTTGACAATAGAGGGCACTAGGTTCATGTTGATAAGTAAAACAATGTAATAGTTCACAGTCTTTATTAACAATTGTTTCAATAATTCTATCGATTACCTCAATTCTATTTTATTTCAATAACCAATGTTTGTAAACAATATAGAAAACGTTTATTTATCCTTTTTTCAATTCATGTAATGTGATGACATGGTTTTGGTTTTATGATGTTGCTATTTATGTAAAGTTAAAATTTTCCTTGTTGGTGGGAGCATGTTGGGAACCCAACCAAACATAATTTAACAATCACATTCAATATTCTGTGTAAGCTACAGACAATTTGTATTTTTTATCTGTCATTTCAATTTTGACTATAATGTTGGTTTTTTTCCGCCTCTCTCTTGACTACCGGCGGTGCTATGTACAAGTGCTACGAACTGTGCCTTCTAAATAAAATAATTCATCTTCAAGATCTGCAGTTTTCTTCCAACAAAACCAGCTACAAAACATGGTCCTTCGAGCCGGATACAAGTACATAACAACTTTTCCGCCTCTCTCTTGACTACCGGCGGTGCTATGTACAAGTGCTACGAACTGTGCCTTCTAAATAAAATAATTCATCTTCAAGATCTGCAGTTTTCTTCCAACAAAACCAGCTACAAAACATGGTCCATCGAGCTAACAACTTGGAAGTACTCTGGAATTAACAAGTTGAAGAAGTTATATCGAAGAAGGTCAGTGCAAAATTTTCAAGATTGGGACGCCATTTTATCGAGCATAGTATCGATCAAGCAGATTTATCGCGGTTACGCTGTCGCGGTTGGTACTGTGTTGCTGCAGTCGAATCAGCCAATCACGGCACGACTTCAAGCGTCGCCTGCGTCAATCGGCCAATCTACGAGTCCCTAGCACGCTGCGTCACTACAGAGCCGCCGTTTCAAGACTTTCACTTTTTTCAACAGAAATCAAGCAAGCCTAAGTTAAACTTTTTTACTTCTTTTGTCGTTTCCGACTCAACGCAAGCAAAGTGAATGGTATTGTCGACGTCGACAAGAAGTACGCGTCTCGATAATCAATTAATACTGTGCATCTTCAAGGAAGACACGAAGCCCGGCGGACACGTCACACGTGGCACGAAAGATGTCTAGCAAGGATGATGCGAAGGGAGCCTCGGGCCAAGCAATGAAGATGACAGATCCTGTCGCCAGAAGAGGATACGCGAAGGGCACACTGACTAAGATGATAAATTCCCTTCAAGATGAAGAAGCCCTATCACAACTGTCGAAACAGGCGCTGTCAGTCAAATTGGAGCGTCTTACTTCTCTTTTTGAAAGGTATGAGGAGCTTTGTGTCGAAACCATGGAAGAGACGTCGCAAGAATACGAGGTATGCTACGAGGGGGCCTTGGTAAGGCTCCGGGAGCTGATCGCCGGTAAGGACTCCGGTCGGACCCCCGCGCAGAGTCGCTCATCAAATAAGCTACCAAGTATCGATATCCCCACGTTTAGTGGTAAGTTTAACGAATACAAAACATTTATCGGCTTGTTTACCTCACTTATACACAATGATCCGTCTTTGGAAGATATACAAAAGTTGTATTATTTGAGGCATTATTTAGTGGATGAACCACACTCACTGATAAAAAATTTGCCATTGGTCAGTGAAAGTTACATTGAAAGTCTGCATATTTTAAAAGAACGCTATGACAACAAATTCAGGATAACCAATGAACATATTAATAACTTGTTGGAATTGCAATGTATAACCAAATCGACTTCTACTAGCATAAGAAATTTCGTATGTATTGTTAGGCAGGAGCTAGCTGCATTAAAAAATTTAAATCACCCAGTTGAAATGTGGGACCCCATAGTATTGTGTATTTTAACAAAAAAGCTCGATCCCTACTCTAATAAGGAGTACCAGCTCAGTCGTCAGTCCGATAGGGAACCCACTGTTAAAGGTCTTTGCGAATTCTTAGACAAACGGGCCATAGCCCTGGAGAATGCGGAGCCAGCTGCCCGCGGGCCACTGCAGCAATCGCAGTGCGCTCAGCCAGGGCCACCGCGTGCTCTGCCAGGGCTGCGCTACAAGTCAACTGCGAGCAACGTAGCTACAAGCACCGCCTCTTGCATACTATGTAAGTCAAATCACAAGTTATTTAATTGTGTCAAATTTAAAGTGATGCATTCTGCTGATCGAATAAAATTTGCAGCAGACAATAATTTATGCAACATTTGTCTTAACAATCATACTAAAAAGTGCAGATTTCACTTTAAGTGCAATATTTGCAAGGCGTCTCACAACAGTCTTCTACACCCTGAGGGGCAGGTTACTCCATCTGTAAGCATGGTGTCCAAGGAATCTTCTACACAGGTTTTGCTACCAACGGTGCGAGTCAAACTGATCATGAGCAACGGTACTGAAGTATTTGTGAAGGCACTTCTGGATAGTGGCTCACAGAGCTCCTTCACAACAACAGAGCTTGTGAGAGTCCTCGATTTGAAGCCTAGAAAAATAAATACAGGTACAGTAGGTATAGGTAACACACACACAAGCATTACTCAGTGTGTTCAATTGGATGTGTATTCGACAGTGTCACAGTTCAAAATACCTATAACTTGCTATGTCATTGATCAAATAACATCAAGGCTCCCACAACAGCAAATCTATAGAAAGTCAATTATGGTGCCACCCAACATAAAACTGGCTGACCCGCAGTTTGACGTGCCAAGTAATATTCATATTCTATTGGCTGCTGATGTATTTTTCCAGGTATTGCTGCCTCCGGCTGAATATCTCAGCCAAGTCGGGGAGCCAGCACCATTCGCCAACAGCCAGTCAGCACCAGCAGATAGCCAGCAACCATACTTCTTAAACACAAGGTTTGGTTATGTTGTCGCAGGTACTCTGTCAAACCAATGTCATTCACAACAGTTTAAGGTAAATTTATTTTGTAAACAATGTGATTCTGACATCAATAATGCTGTTTCTAATCTTTGGAAGACTGAGAGTGTGCCTGAATTCTTTTCAGAAAATAGTCCTGAGTTTGACCAATGCGAACAAATTTTTCAAAAGTCTGTAATTTTAAAAAATAAAAAATTTCAAGTTGCCTTGCCATTAAAAGTGTCACTGGACAAGGTTAATGAGACTATAGGCGACTCATTTAATTTGGCGCTGAAAAGATTTTATAATTTGGAAAAAAGATTTAAAAAAGAACCACAGCTGTTTGAACAATATAAAAATTTCATACATCAATATGTGCAGCTAGGTCATGGTTCACATATAAATATTGACAAATACGATCTCACAAAAGACGCTGTCTTCTTCTTACCACACCACGCTGTGATAAGACAAGATCGGAAGACCACTAAGTGTCGAGTCGTATTCGATGGTTCAATGTCAACACAACTAGGTCGTTCTCTTAATGACATTTTATTAAATGGTAAAGTAGTACAAAATGAACTGTTCGACATATTAATTTTGTTTCGAATAGGTACTCATACATTCAGTACTGACTTAAAAAATATGTTCCGCTCAATTGATCTCGATCCTGATTATAGGTCATTGCAGCTTATCTTGTGGAGGGACACTCCTGAGGAACATGTGAAATGTATTGAATTAAGCACGGTCACATATGGTCTAAAATGCTCTACATTCCTAGCTACCCGATGTTTAATGGAGCTAGCGAAACGATATCAAGTTGAGTTTCCTGCTGCATCATTTATTCTCCTTAATCAGGCTTACTGTGACGACATTTTAGTCTCCAGTAACTCATTAGAGTCTTTGGTTGCAATGAAAAAACAATTGATTCAACTTTTGGACCTGGGGGGATTTGAGGCACACAAATGGGCTTCCAATAATGCAGAGATTTTACAGGATATACCTCTTGAGAAACAGCATTTTGATGAAGTTGACCTTCAAAAACAAAATTATAGTTTGAAAACATTAGGTGTTTCATACAACACCAGGACAGACACAATAAACATAACTAGTCCTAGTCCTGCAGGTAGTATTCCTAACACTAAGCGAGAAATACTTAGCCATATAGCCAAATTCTATGACCCCTTAGGTCTAGTAGGTCCCATAATAGTGGCTGCAAAATTAATTATACAGAAAATATGGGAGGCTAAATTAGGTTGGAATTCTTGTTTGACTGACGAGTTGAGAATGATTTGGTTTGAATTTTATAATGATTTATCTGTCATGAAACCCATACACATAAATAGAAATGTATTGTCTGACAGTAACTGCAAGTCTGTACAAATAATAGGATGTGCAGATGCCGCCAGTTCAGCTGCGTACGGGTGCTGCTTATATTTGCGAGTGATCGACGAAACAGGTACTGTGAAACAAACTTTACTCTGTTCAAAATCAAAGGTTAATCCTCTACAGCAAAAGCTTACCGTACCCAGATTAGAGCTCAATGCTGCACTACTATTGGCAAAGTTAGTTACGAAGGTTCATTCAATCTTGAGTCTTCAGTTAACCATTAATGATGTACTATTATATTCAGACTCCCAAGTAGTTTTGTCATGGCTAAAATTAGATATAACCAAGCTCAATGTGTATGTTGCGAACAGAGTAAGGATTATTTTACAGCACACAGGTAAATATATTTGGTCTTATATCAGTTCAAGTGACAATCCTGCCGATTGTCTCAGCAGGGGGCTGAAGCCGCATGAGCTATATGAGCATCCACTTTGGTGGTCTGGCCCTAGCTTTCTGCATGACAGCGCATATCAACTGCCCAAAGGTAATGAATTTGCTATATCTACGAACTTACCTGAAATGAAGCCTGCTTGCAGTGGCTCCGCTTCCTCCAGTGCTATGGTATGCTCCAATTTTAATGCAAATAAGGCTAATGCTACTCTATGCTTAGATTTTCTTGATAAATACTCTGATCTCCACAAAATGCAGCGAGTTCTTGCTTACATATTACGTTTTTGTAATAATTTAAAGTCGAATAAAATTAAAAATAATTATTTGCTTACTGAAGAGTTGAATAATGCAATGTTATTAATTGTTAAGTATGAACAGCAAAAATATTTTAGTAACGAAATTGAGATGTTATTGAATAAGAAATCCTTAAAGGGAAATATTGTATCTTTAAATCCTTTTGTTGATGACAGAGGCATCTTACGCGTGGGTGGGAGGCTGGACCTTGCTACAATTCCATATTCACAAAAGCACCCAGCTATCCTCCCCAATAAGTCTAGAATAACACAGTTAATTATTCAAACAGAACATGTTAGAAACTTACATGCCGGTCACAAGATTACTTTGTCATCAATAAATCAAAAGTTTTGGCTAATTAATGGTGTTAATGAGATTAAGAAAGTTATTCATAAATGTCTTGTATGCTTTAGATTAAAGGCTGAAGCAGCCAAACAGCTGATGGGTTCTTTGCCCCATGACCGGGTAAATAAGTGCAGAGTTTTTGAAAAAGTTGGAGTTGATTTTGCTGGGCCTATAGCCATCAAGCAGTCTAGGATTAGACGTGCTGTGGTCTCAAAGGGTTACATTTGCGTCTACGTTTGCTTTGTAACTAAGGCAGTTCATCTCGAGCTGACCTCCGACTTAACTACACCTGCCTTTATAGCTTCTTTGAAACGTTTTATTGCAAGAAGGGGTTTGCCTAGTGAGATTTATTGCGATAATGCTTCAACATTTAAAGGTGCAAAGAACCAGTTAGTTGAATTATATAGACTGCAATCTTCCGGTAACCACCAACAACAGGTACAATCATATACAGCTCAGCAGGGGATACGATTCCATTTTATACCTAGCTACTCACCGGTTTTTGGCGGGCTGTGGGAGGCTGCAGTCCGATCTACGAAATATCACCTAAAACGTGTTATGTTAAGGGCTTTGCTTACATATGAAGAGTTAAGTACAGTTTTATGTCAAATAGAATCCATATTAAATAGCAGACCGTTAACTCCACTGTCAACAGACATAGATGACTATAGCTACCTAACACCAGGCCATTTCTTGATAGGTACAGCTTTAAATAGTTTTCCTGAAAAAGATGTAACTAATATACCTGTTAATAGATTAAAGTTCTGGAATATCTGTTGTAATATGTACCAACACTATTGGAAGGTATGGAGTAAAAGTTATCTTAATGTTTTGCAATCCAGACCTAAGTGGAGAACTGCTTTACCTAACATACAAATTGGTTCTTTGGTCATATTAATAGACAATAATACTTCTCCTTTGTACTGGCCAATGGCTAGAGTCATAAATGTCTTTCCCGGTCATGATAACAAGGTTAGAGCTGTAGAAGTGAAATTACCAAATGGAAAAACTCATACAAGATCTATAACTAAAATTTGTTTACTTCCTGTTGACATAAATTAATTTCAATTGTATTTATTAATTGATTATTATAATTTGTATTGCATATATTTTGTTCTTGTGGCGGGTTTAACCCCAAATTTGACAACGATGTACAATATTGACAATTTATATAAAAATAAATATTCATATTATTAATATTTAGATTTAATAATTAAAATGTTAACAATATCGACCTGCAATAATAGGTTGCTAATACTTGACAATAGAGGGCACTAGGTTCATGTTGATAAGTAAAAAAATGTAATAGTTCACAGTCTTTATTAACAATTGTTTCAATAATTCTATCAATTACCTCAATTCTATTTTATTTCAATAATCAATGTTTGTAAACAATATAGAAAACGTTTATTTATCTTTTTTTTCAATTCATGTAATGTGATGACATGGTTTTGGTTCTATGATGTTGCTATTTATGTAAAGTTAAAATTTTCCTTGTTGGTGGGAGCATGTTGGGAACCCAACCAAACATAATTTAACAATCACATTCAATATTCTGTGTAAGCTACAGACAATTTGTATTTTTTATCTGTCATTTCAATTTTGACTATAATGTTGGTTTTTTCCGCCTCTCTCTTGACTACCGGCGGTGCTATGTACAAGTGCTACGAACTGTGCCTTCTAAATAAAATAATTCATCTTCAAGATCTGCAGTTTTCTTCCAACAAAACCAGCTACAAAACATAGTCAACAATTGACAGCGTTTCGTGAAATTTTTTAAAAGTCATAGAAAGTTAGTTAGTTAAAGCCTAAAGGCAATCAGTCTTTGCGACCTATGTCATGTAAAATGTCCTAATTGAAACAATGCAACAAATTAAATATTTAAGAGCAGCACTGTATAAAATAAAGTTCGTACACTTTTTTTTGTAAGATTAAAGACTATGCAATGCTAAAAAGGGTTTGTTAATGTTTGTTATTTCCCCAATAAATGCAGATAAATGGAAAATTCCATGATGAGAGTGAAAAGAAAAAAATACAATAGCTAACGGCTGCTGTCTTGAAGAGGTGTTACATTTAAGTAGGTGTTGAAATATCTAACCATAAAGCTGTGTATTATGTAGAATAAAAATGATTTAAAATGTGCATGGTAATTAACATCTCACGTAAGAAATAAAGTATTAATTTTTCGTTGTTGGCACTAGCGTTGTGCACCCTTACTGGGTCTAATCTAAAGTCTAGAGAACTTCCAGGTGACTAAGAAGTTTGCATTTTTTTTGATATGGCTCATTATGCTTTAAGAAAGAAAACCAGATCACAAAACAACAAAATAACAGTCAATATTGCACACGTCATTACTAATATGAATCTAATTCCATTGGAATTTTTACTTAATGTGTTAATTTGTTACTCAAGAGGTTTTTATACTTAAGTACCCACCTAATTAAGCGGTTTCCTTTCTGTGATAAGTTAAAAACGATAGCAATTAGCCTATATTAAAACATGATATTACCAACTCTGATAGTACGTTGCTAAGATTCGTAACAGTTCACTAAATATAATAATAGTAGGTAGGTATATCTATACTATCGGGTCAGTTCAGTTTATTCCTAATTGAACCATCATAAAATATCATAGCAAGCTGAGGTTTATTGCAAACATTATAGCAAGTTTCATCGGAGTCAAATGGAGCGACTTACTAATGGAGTGGAGCAACATTTTGATACGTTGTCGGTTCGGTTAGGTACCTACCTGTGTTCAGCTTTCTTCTTTTCTGGCTTTCAACGAATGACAACTTAGCTATCAGCTGATAGCCCGTCTGCTAAAAAAAACAAATTCAAAAACTTCAAAATGTGTGTGTGTGTCTGTGTATGGATGATAAATTGATGACGAGGTTAATACTTATTGTAATTTTCCATGTTTTAAACGTTTTCGAACGTTACCTTTACCTAATTACCTCTAAAATCTAAATCTGCGCTATTCATTTATTTGGTTAGAATATATGAGTGGTGAAGGGATTCTTGTAATAGTAAGTACTATTACCTAAGTACTATTGTGTCTTCTGTGGTAATACTATTAAGTAGTTATCTATGTAGGTACCTACAGCATTTAATAGGAGTAATGACGGTTAGTAATACATTTATACGATGCTGAAGGTTGAAAGAAGACTCGAATTACTGTTGCCATAGATATGATAAAAATTAGAAATTGCTTTTATTTATAGGTGGGTAAAATATTTCCATTTTCGACGTTTTAGTCAGAGTTAGATAATTAAGAAGTTCTTAATAAGAACTACTCACATAAAAAAAGTGAAACTTTGCGACATAACTAATAAGTAACTAAGTAGGTAGGTACCTCAAATTTTCAGTTTTAGAAAAGTTGTTGCTATACGCCTACGCTAATTTACATTACACTCTAGCTAGGAGTAGGGCAGACAAGACTACGTGGAGTCTGTTTTGCAGCGATTCGTTTCTGTCACTAACGTTAACATTTGGACCAAACGGCAATTATTTGAAGATTTCCAAAAATATACAAACAAGGTAGATTTCTAAATTACTTATATTAAATGTTACTTATAAATTTTGAATACCTATTATATCTTAGAAAATGTCAGTAAGACCATGTAAAAATAGAAAATATGAAATTATAAATTAATCGTTATATCATTTGATCGTTATACTAAAAAAAAAAACATGAGAGGTGTCAAGGTACACATGAAACGAAGTTCCTTTCGATTTAAGTATTGTTTTGTTGTACAGCGCCATTGTAGAAACTTGGAATGTCAAATATGATTTGAATTCAAATAATAAAGAATACTTTGTAAATAGAACATAATATATCATTTTAACAAATAATAATAGATGTCGCTACAAAAATGTACTCTGAATCACGCTGTTGAGATTCTTTGTAAAACATATAAGTAATCGACCTAATGACATGAATGTCGGTTCGGTTCGGGTTTATTCAGCCATCTCTGTAAAACTTTCTGAATCACGCAAGCCTGATTCAGAAAGTTGTACAGTACAGCGCCATCTCTGTAAAACTGTCTGAATCACTTCAAAAAGAGGTGTGGTCATTCTTAAAATCAAAAAGTGTCGAAATTTTCCGTCTAGCCCTCTTTCACAACGCGCGATAAGGAACTTCGTTCCAAAAGTAAGTCAAGTGGTCAAATGATTGTACTTATGTTATTCTATCAACTGTTGCGTACCCTTGTGCTTGGTGCTATCTACCAGCCCGCCCCCCCTGGGGGTTGCTCGCCTTGTCGTGGCGGGGGGGGCTTAGTAACCGTGGACTGGTCACCCACGGTGAAGCCAAGAGGCAACCAGGGCCGGCCTGTTTGGGCTGCCGGCTGGCCCGAGGAGGGCGCTCCCAGCGGGCTGAATAAGTCCACTGCGGACGCGCGCCGAGGTGGGACCGCAGAAGAAGAGGAGTGCCGGTATTACGGTGCACCGTTCTCCCTATCTTCTGCGGCCGTGGAGGGATCGCAGGGGAAGAGGCGTGTTGGTATTACGGTGTGCCACTCTCCCTACCACCTGCGAGCTGGCGGGGCCGTTCCGCCGAAACGACATTGGTGGGGCCGCAGAGGAAGAGGCATGTCGGTATTACGGTGCGCCGCTTGCCCTATCCTCTGCGGCCGAGGTATGGTGTGGTCGGTGGAGGAACCACAGACCTGATCCTCCACCGGGTACCAGTCATCTGGTATCCATGGCCTCCTAGTAGCAGACTCAGGGGGAGTTTGCTACAGTACTGGTGGAGGCCGAGGAGGGAGGCGCACCTTACCATCTGGTGCGCCCATCGTGGAGGGCCTTCGGGCTTTCGCGATGGAGTCGCTTGTGGGCGGCTGCCGCTGGCGGGGTCGCGGATGTGTGCGAAAGCGTTCCCGTAACCCCGTCACAAGGCGGCGAGGAGGAAGATGGGGGGGTTTTTAGTGGGTATACCGTGGGTCTCATTAGCCTATACGGGAGTCCCACATAACCACTCGGGTGCCCCCTGCGCCCGAGTGGTATGCGTAATGCATTTTCCTCCCCGGAAAAAAAAATGGTGCTATCTACCAATGCCTAAGTAAACTGACAACTACGTGCATAATGCATATCTAATCTATTTCCTATGCTATTTTCTGCGTGGTAGTCATTATCTGCAAAATCTATGCCAACTCTAGCCAATTAATAAATCTGTGAGTGCCATAATATCGCCACATAGATGAACGACGAATACTAGCTCTACACATCTAATATTATGTTTCGTCGATCCAATAGTAGGAATGTTTTATCCTGAGTTGTTATGGAAATGATAGAAATATCGCTCACCTAGTAATATAATGGCACATCTGCAAATAAATAATGCGAAATTGAGTTGATAATTATGGTATACGTTTTTAAAAGTGCCTAATGTATATAACATAGTGGTAAATATGTATTAATGTCTATACTAGTAACCAAACCCATACAATCTGTAAAAAAAGTAAACAGAACCCATAAATTAATTTTAAACATTTTTATAAAATTTTTGAAATTCGTTTCTGTAAAATATGACAAACGCAGTGGCGGCCTTAGGGGGTGGCGAACGGGGCCACCGCCCGGGGCCTCGCGCTTGCAGGGGCCTCGCGCTATCATCCGAGTAAAAAATCTTTGTAGGCCAAAACAAAAATATAATTGCATAACTACGAACGGAATACTATGATATACAGTCTTCGATCATGTGTATTATAGATCGATGTATACAGCAAAATAACAATAAAAATACATAACAATGTTTATTTTTTATTATTTATCTGTATATATAACAAAACCGAAACATTTACAATATGCACCTAAGTCGTACCTCTAGTATTCATTTTAGTTTATCTCTGGTCTTCTGTCGTGATCGTAATACGTTTTTGTGAATCTTACGTATTAGAATTACAAAAGCGTGTTTAATGTATGTGCGCATCAAAAGTAACAAAATGATTATTTACGTGATCGTGATTCTGGAAGAAAATTTAAATAGGGCAGTTCGAAAAGAAAACTAGCTCTCAAAGGAAAAGGGTAAATTTATACGAGAGAGTTCAAGGTCAAATTAAAGGTGTTAAAAAAACTGAATAATTATTATTAATTACTACTGAAATTCTAAGTGGACAGACTGTGGGCGACTACTAGTATTAAAAACGGTGACTTGAAAATACTTTGTGTAGTTTGTATTGAAATTTTAACAACTCATATTATATTCAAAATGCATATATTTAGTCTGACTACGTTTTGCGGGGTCCCTCCCAATTTTATGCGTAAAATAAAATTATTCAACCTAATAGTCCAGTCAAGGTATGACTCAAAAGAGGGTATAGAGTGCGTGAGCGGGAACCTAAGCGATTTCTTCAGAAACTTATTCAGGGTGCTTTGGGAGATACATACTAAAAGTCCTGGCGTCTAGGAGGCGAGTCGGTGGGAGGGGGGAGGGGACAAAGGTCCCGATTTTAGGTTTTTCGGCAATATCTCAAAAACGGTGCGTTGTAGCAATAATTGTTCTAGATGAAATGAAAGCTTATAAAATTTTCTATAACTTTAATTCTGTATAATTTTTCCATATCCCCAACCGTTTTTGAACTACACGCTCCAGTAAAAAAAAATGTAAATGTAGAAATTAAAGTTATTCAGCGTGATGACCATTATCTGATGCGAAAATTATCTTAAAATTTATTGTAACCTAAGCTGGGAGTACCTCCACCTGGTGAAGGCTGTAACAATAAGAAATTGCGTTTTTGAAGTGAAACTTCTTTAGAATCGTTGTGATTTCAAACCGGATGCAACGGAAAAAACGACAGGTAAGAGACACTGTTGATATTTCAGGTCGCAGAGTTAAATTAAACGCAGCAGTTGGAAGGATAATCATTCAATTTTATTTTCTTGCACACAGCACCGATACAATTCTTTTCTCAACACACTCAACATAGAGCTTATACCATAGTGTAACTTAATACGCACCATAGATAACAACACGGTATTTCTACAGACAATTAACATAAGACTTTATATTGATTCTCAACACCCTCCCTCAATATAAACGTCACAATCACAATTACTTTCCATAAAACAAAATTACTCTTCTAAAATAAACTATCACAAAAATAATAATAATACAAGTATCATGCTAAACTAGCAACAATCCAAGTTTACATTTTTCAAATTTAAACCCTCCCTCAATATAAACGTCACAATCACAATTACTTTCCTTAAAGAAAAATTACTCTTCTAAAATAAACAATCACAAAATAATAATAATACAAGTATCATGCTAAACTAGCAACAATCCAAGTTTACATTTTTCAAACTTAACACAAGTCAATGGCTTAGTACAAAAATCTGCCAACTGATCATCAGTAGGAATATATTTGAGTTTTACAATGTTCTGCTCTACCTTATCTCTTATAAAATGGTACTTTAAATCTATATGTTTAAGCCTCTTATGATTTTCAGGATTTTTACTGACATGGATCACAGACTGGTTATCCTCTAACATGACTATTTTGTCACATTTAAGTCCGATTTCTATTAATAAATTTCTTATCCACAATGCCTCTGAAACACTTTTAGCTAATGCAACATATTCAGACTCTGTAGAGGACAGAGCTATACACTGCTGCTTACTGCTCGTCCAAGATACAGTGCAGCCGAAGACTTTCATTACATAGCCAGATGTAGATTTCCTGTCCCGTGTATCCCCGCCCCAATCTGCATCACAGAATCCCAGTAATGGTATCTCATCAGTTTTCTGAAATACCAATTTCAAATCTAGACTGCCTCTAATATATCTTAGTACTCTCTTCAAGGCCTTCCATAATTCTATGTTTCCTTTTGATTGAAACCGACTCAAATAACTTAAGGCAAAACATATATCAGGTCTACTACCAAGCATTGCATACATGAGGCATCCAATGAGACTTCTACACTGTGTTATTAATTCTTTGTCCTCTGATGGTATCTCCGATATCTGTACTCCTGGTTCGATGGGTGTCTTTACAGGTTTGCATTCTTGCATGTTATATTTATTAAGTATATCCATTAAGTAATCCTTCTGATCCAATTCAATGCTATCTACCTTTTTAGTTATATTTATTCCTAAGTATTTAGTTACTCCTTGCAAATCTTTCATTTCAAATTCAGCCTGCAACTTTTCTTTTATATTTTCAATTTGTTTCCGACTTTCTGACACCAAAAGAATATCATCTACATAGACCAAGATGAAAAATTTTATTTCTTCTTTATAGTATAGACACCAATCACTACGGCTTCGAATAAATCCTTCTGTAACTAAAAAACCATTAAATTTCTGATTCCACTTTCTAGGACTTTTCTTTAGTCCATATAAGGATTTATTCAGCTTCAATACCTTGCCATCCTGTTCAAGCCCTTCTGGTTTTGATAAATATACTTCTTCATCAATATCTCCATAGAGGAATGCACTCTTCACATCCATTTGATTAATACATAAGTCATATTTAGTTGCTATGGCCATCAGGATTCTAAAGGTTGGTAGTTTTGCCACTGGTGCGTATATATCAGCGTGATCAAATTTCTCATCTTGCTGGAAACCTCGAGCAACCAAGCGTGCCTTATATTTACTTTTACCATTCTCTTCTTTTTTAATTTTAAACACCCATTTTGCCTCAATAGGTTTCTTTCCATTTGGTAAATCTGTCTCAACCCAAGTATTATTCTTTCTTAATGCTTTTAACTCCTCATCTATCGCCTCTAACCAAAAACATGAATCTTCACCATTTATTGCATCTTTGTATGATAGCTGCTTTTCAGTTTGTGCCATGCAAACAGTATCATAATCTTTTAACCAAATAGGTTTCTTAACTGATCTCTTAGGTCGTTTTCTTGTCACGTCTCTACTTTCATTTTCTATATCAGAGCCAGAAATGTCATCCTCTAGATATTCTTCAAGCATTTCCAACTCTCCAAATTCACTTTCAGTTCCTTCACTTTCTTGAATTTGCGATTCTTCAACATGTTTGTCTTTTACTAATTCATCCTCAATATTTACTCTTTCTATAATATTTTCTTGCTGATTTGTGGTTATGGTATCTTCTGACAATCTTTCTGCCTGTTTGTCTTTAACTAATTTATCTTCAATATTGACTCTTTCTACTTTTTCTTGCTGATTTGTGATTATTGCACCCTCTGGCAATTCTTCATGATCCCTGTTTTGAATAAACACCACATCTCTATACGTATCAACTCTCTTAGTATTTGGAAACCATATTCTATATCCCTTGCAGTGTACTCCATAACCAACAAAAATGCCTCGTCTGCTTTTCGGATCCCATTTAGTTCTTCTTTCTTTAGGTATATGAACAAAAACTTTGGCTCCAAATATTCTCAATGTGTTTACATTAAATTTCTTCTTATAAAGCAGCTCAAAGGGTGTTGCACCAGCAACTTTACTAACACCTGTTCTATTTAATGTAAAGACTGCTGTGTTGACAGCTTCAGCCCACAGTTCTTTGTTTATTTTTGCTTCTAAAATCATTGTTCTTGCCGATTCTACTATTGTTCTCATCTCTCTTTCAATTCTTCCATTTTGCTCTGGTGTGTAACTAACTGTTGTTTCGTGTATTATTCCTTTCTGTTTAAAAATTTTCTCTATGTCTTGATTTATAAATTCTTTTCCATTATCTGATCGCACTCTCGCAATTCTACAACTGAACTCATTTTCAAATTGTTCTATAAACTCTGCAATTTTATTTTTAGTCTCAAATTTATGCTGCAAAAAATAAACATATCTATAACTACTATAATCATCTTTTATTAAGAGAAAATATAAAGAACCTCCTAATGAAGCAGGTGTCATTGCACCACATAAATCCATATGTAGCAATGCACCTGGACGGTCTGCACGACTTTTACTTTCTCCAAAAGCGTTTCTATGTTGCTTGCCTTGTATACACGGTTGACATTGCTCAGGCTCTCCTTCATATTTTATATTGTTAAAATTTAAATAATCCTTGACATATTTATAATTTTGATGAGCCATGCGCTGATGCCATTCTGATAAAGTACTTAATGCTAGGTCACATATTGTAAATCTCATAATGTACATTTTGTTAACACGATCAGCCAAAGCGAAAACCCTCCCATCTTTCAAAAATTTGCACCCCACATCTGTAGAAATCATCATATAACCCCTATCTAACGCACAAGCTAATGAAAATAAATTTACCCGTAAGTCTGGTACAAACAATACATTATTAAGAGATGTAGGTATATACTCATCACCATTGAAAGCCATTACATCAATATTCCCAACTCCTTTTACTTCCAATTGCTCGCCATCACCTACAGCTACATATCTACCTGATGATGTTTGAAATTTTGAAAACATTTCTCTACAATAAGTCATATGCTCACTAGCCCCAGAGTCCAGTATAAACTCTGTTCCTATATATTCTAATGGTGACACAACAAGTGCATTCCTACCTTCAACACCTCTATCCTCACTATACTTTTGGTCAACCAAGCTCTTACAGTCTTTAATAAAATGTCCTGCCTTACGACAAAAATAACACTTCCTTTGTTTACAATTATTTCTTAAATGGCCTATTTTACCACACTCAAAACACTTTATTTCACTTTCACTCCTAGAACCAACATGATTTTTACGAGAGTCACGACACTGTGATGTTGTAAAAGCCGAAGATTCTGCTTCAATATTTCCATGCCTCTCCTCTTCAATGAGTAAACGTGATACCAAACTTTGGAAGGTTTGACTGCTATCAGGAACTGATTCCCACGCTGATACAAAATGTCTGTACTTCTCCGGCAATGACATTAAAACTTTGGTTATTAACATACTATCTGACATCTTCTCTTCAAGGCCATCTAGCTGGTGTCGTAAATCTTCTAACTTGGAAATAAAATCCACAACTGGTTCCTTGAACTTTAAATCGAAAAATTTCTGTTGAATAAGATGAACGCTAACTCTAGACTTGGGTTCATATATTACTTTTAACTTCTCCCATATATCATTACTATTTTTACACGTCAGTAAGTGCGTTAACACTTTGTCTTGAACCCTGGTTACAATTAATTCTTGTGCTTTTGCATCATCCTCCTCCCATTTTGTAATGTCCAAAGAGGACTTGCCACCATCACCTTGTGCCAAATCAGGCTTCTTACGACTTCCGTCAACTATCGAAAGCAATCCTCTAGATCGTAAAATAACTCCCAGTTGGTATTTCCATATAGAGTAGTTATTTTCACTCAGTTTCATACACACCCCGTTTTGTGAAAAACCGGCATCCATTTTGATTGCGCAATCATTCATGTCACGACACGATTTTTCTGTATGTTCACACAGCACCTCTGTTTTCCTTCTCCAGCTAATGCTCTGGGCCCATAACCTGTTGATATTTCAGGTCGCAGAGTTAAATTAAACGCAGCAGTTGGAAGGATAATCATTCAATTTTATTTTCTTGCACACAGCACCGATACAATTCTTTTCTCAACACACTCAACATAGAGCTTATACCATAGTGTAACTTAATACGCACCATAGATAACAACACGGTATTTCTACAGACAATTAACATAAGACTTTATATTGATTCTCAACAGACACAAATACAGATGAAGCCAGGAAAGAATGAGACAGAAATATTTGTCAGTTAAAATAAATAAAAACGACATCGCGACAGTAAAAATGCTAAGTTGTATTCATAGATGGCGCGAGGAATGAGATAGAAGATTCGTTTTGTTGCTAGATAGATGGCGCTAGCTGCTCATTTTACTCTTCATATTATGTTAAGAGATGGCGTTAGTTACCACTGTTTTCTTTTTCTTATGTTCGTGGTTATCTTTTAAAAAGTGCTAAGTTGTATTCATAGATGGCGCGAGGAACAAGGTAGAAGATTCGATTTATTGATTTTTCATCTCATTATCTTGAAACCAAAATTTTGGAAAGTTTCACTTCTACCACGTGTGAATTGCACACATTTTAATTTTTTTTATAACAGTGGAGAACTGAACAGAGACGGGAAAACAATCATGATATTGACGAAGCTGAATAACTTTAATCTCTACATTTCTAGAGCGTGTAGTTCAAAAACGGTTGGGATGACGCGTTCTTTTTTCAAACTCTAGAAGGCGATTTACACACTTGCCATAGAGTAACTTTGTTAAGACACTTGCCGAACCACGACAAACAGTCAACGACTCCAAATCTTTAACTCTTCCAAATGTTTGATTTAATGTTTGATTTAATTTAAATTGAATTCACTGATTAATGTAATACACAAAATTTATTATTTACCAAAGAGTACTATAGTCATTCTTATCGGGCTTATTTATTTGTCCATTAACACGCTTAAGGCTTGCCAAGTGTGTAAGCCCGCCTCATGATTTTTTCATTCAAAAATGGCAACATTACACAATAATTGAAATAAATTCGTTTTAGTTGATTTAAGTTAATATTTTGTTTTCTTACTGATGATAAGTAATACCATTTTCTTTTGGAACGAAATTCCTTATCGCGCGTTGTGAAAGGGGGCTAGACGGAAAAAAATCTTACGACACTTTTTGATTCTTACGCAAAGTCCTGACGACACTTTTTACTATTGAAGTGATTCAGAAAGTTTTACAGAGATGGCGCTGTACAACTTTCTGAATCACGCTACTAGCGCTCTCGTTTCATATTGCTGAATCACACTGCTGAGCGCTTAAAACAATACTTAAATCGAAAGGAACTTCGTTCCATCCGGTGTCCCTTGACACCTCTCAAGTTTTTTTTGTTTTTTTACGTGCAATTATTGTGACAGGTTCTTATCACGCAAGACGGCATTTTTTCAGTTTGTTACTAAACAATTTTGGCATGCGGCTGCAATGAGCGGAGGCGAGTGACAAGCGAGTGAGTGAATAAAGTAAGCCACCTGGCTGCAATGCATTTCCCCGACTCGATGTTCGGGGTGTCTGTTCTATACGAAGTAATAGTACTTCAATGGTTTACAGTAATTTTTTCGCACTCAGAAGGGAATTTTCTTTTTTCTAGTGTTTATGAACGAATATTCACTATCGCCAGTTATTTTTCGCAAATACATAATTTCCCCGCTTGGCTGAGTATACATATATAACCTACCTTTAATTATTAACCCAATTAATTATATCTCAAAAGAAAACAGCTTGAACATGACCTGCGGGAATCCGCGTTTTAATATCTGAAAAATGTTGATCGGGAAACCTTTAAAAACCTAACACAGACTAAAAGTGACATATTGCAATCCAATCCTCATTAAATGCACGGGCGTGCGGGTTTCGAAAAAGCATGACATGTGCACATGCAGTAGTAATGTGGGCGAATATCGCGGCATTAGGTACTCGTGGCGTTCACCCATGCTTGGAATGCACTGCCCGCTTTCTATCAGGTGATGGAGTCATTGTGGTTGGCCAAAATAAAAAATTCTCAAATCAAATCTAAACACACATATTTTACGGAACGGACAAGGGCCTCGCAAAGATCTGCTGCCCTGGGCCTCGCAATGACTAAGGCCGCCACTGGACAAACGTAGATGTGCCGTTGTATTACTGGGTGAGCGATATACATTAATCTAAGAGTTATGTTACATCCACTGTTATAATTTTAACTTCACACAGTATAATCTGAAACTGAAATCATATTTTAATAAGTATAATGTTACAAGTGCAGTGTTCTCATTAAAGGGCTTTCCGTGGTGGGTGAGCGCCAAGGTGAACGGGCGAGCGAACCGCGCGCCGGCAAGTCTGCCGCGGCCCGAGAACGCGTATCATATTATTATAATAGTTTTAGTTACCCAGTTGTTATACAAATTCTGTTCATAACTTGATGGGCTGTGCAACTAGTTACATATTCACATACCAATTAGCACATTCTATGTACTTACCTGCGTGACTGACTATGCCCATTTGCGTGTAGTAGGTAACTACCATACCTAAGCTGGTCTGAGTCATTTACATGTATTAACGATGTAGCCTACATGTAGGGTTATAATCACAATTCGTATTATCATACTTGGACATTTCAAAAAATTTGCAAACCCGTGAAAAAATTTCGTTGAGTTATTAAAAATTCCAGAATTAAGTATTTGATGTAGGTATGCAGTGTATATAAATAAATAATAATAGTAATAAAAATGTTTATTTTATTATACTTTAAAGTTTAAACAGTGTGTCGGGTGTCCCGTAAGTAGTGGTTCAACCTGTGGGTTCAACCGTAGAGGGCTTGAAAGTGGGCCTACCATATCGCACCCTCAGTGGAAAAAAGGCATAAGATGAAAACGGACGTAAAAATCACCATGAAAATTGCAATTTTACAGGAGAACAAAAAAAATGTTAAAATATCAGTAAGTAGTCAAAAAAATTTACATTACGATTTCTTGCACAAAACCGTCAAGATTAATGTTAAAAATTGGAAAAAATTGAGCATAATATGCAGCTTTTGTCCCTCTTTCCAATCATACTAATAATTAAAATTTAAAGTAGCACGACTTATGCGTTTTTTCCACTGAGGGTGCGATATGTCAAAAAAAATTACCTGAGTAAAAGTGTTACCTTATTTGTAAAATTCGGCACATTTACCCTAGGTACTACTTCCTGCTGAGTCCACAAATGAGCAAATATTTTTTTTCTTGAGCTCTCACATAGTTGCATAATAATCATCAGCATATAATTTTGTTGAAATTATTAGGTAACGCTGAGAAAATAGCGTCTACTTTGGATGTTTTTGTTTTTCTTCAACACAACTGACGCGAGGTGGTTGAAAAAAGTGTACCTACCTACTGGGCAAGTATGAAACAGATCTTTAAAAACTTGTCTGATAGAATCTGTAACTTAAGTACTCTACCGACTCTACCATACCACCGATTTGTCGATATGTTAATAGTAGTTAACCCTTGTCAACTCCGCTCCGAGAAAGAAATTTCTTTGACCAGAACAGGTTCTAACTCAAAGGAAAATGACGAAAATGTCAACACTCCAAGGAAATTGATGATATCGTACCTATTTCTTGTCTTGTTATCTACTTATTTTATTTTCAGTGAAGCTGTTCTGTGCTGACCGAATGACGCAATATCGCCTATATAAAATTAAACAGGCCAATCTATAAAGAACCGTAAGTAGTGGAGTTGTGTAAGTAAATATCAGTTGGTAACGAAAACTTAGGAGAACCATATAGTCCATATATCATCATCAATCATACCTAATATTATGTAGGTAGCTATTATCGATATGTAAGTACCCTAAGGTCGCACACGGGTTCACTCCTTACGACTGTAATTATTCTTATCGCGGGTTGTGTTGTGTTGTAGGTCCGCACTTGGCGCAAAAACACAAGAACAATAACATTCAATGAGTCATCAAACAGTGCGTGATGCCTCTCACGTTTTACGCTTTGATATCTAGATATCTATGTTATTGTCCACCAAGATAGTCGATAATAGGTACTTGTGATAGAAAAATACTATACGCAATGGCAGATTTACACTGGTTCTAATCGTGCATAACTATTATAAGGCATAATCTTAAATTTAAAGAAACATAGCTAAGAACACTTTCGATGAAGTCACCTTTCAGAACAAAAAACTAGATCAAAATCGGTTTATCCGTTTGGGAGCTACGATGCTACAGACAGACATACATACTGATAATATACAGATACACGGACACGGCAAACTTATGACACCCCTCTTTTTTCGTCGGGGGTTAAAATTATAAACAATGATAAGTTTCGAAGAAATGAATGAAATGAAAGGCGACTCTACTTTATTGACATTTTTGAAATTGGATACTAAATGTAGCAGAAATCACACATTAAATAATTGTTTTGCTAAATAATAGGTATATCTACGTACTCCTACGTAATTATGTTTCGTTATATTTATGTTTAAAGCTAGGTTATCCTAGATTTACGATTTTCAAATAAATTTTACTAACTGCAAATGATGTTTTCTGGAGCCAAAAAAAACATATAACAAAGCCAAGGATACTATCATAACGAATTACGGTTGAAAACATAATGCGTTGCATTTTTACGAAGGGTACGAGTATATTTTGAATATAAGTATGTATTTTGTAGGTACACTGCTCTTACTTAAATTCTACTATTTAAACATTGATGCTAATGCAACTCCGCAGAGTAATGCTTATTCGAAATTGAATTATTGAAATTTAATTAAATGATAACGTCAAGAAAGTGCATTATAAAATTCAATTTCACACGGGACATGGAAACCCATAGTGCGTATTTTGAACTTTTTGTGATTTTGATGCTACTAGGTCCGTAAACTTTTTTATTTACAATACGATATGATTAATGAGATAGGTACTTCAATTGTTAACCAGCCAATTTACTGTTGAGATAAAATATATATATTTTTAGGGCCATGTGCTGCCGACAATGAACAAGGATTAGTTTTTAAGAAAAATCCAGCACCAGATGGCCATAGGTACCTTAAAATAAAATAGTTATTTTCCTATTATAGGTATCCAGATAAAATGTTTATTTTTAGGAGAAAACGGGTGACCTGATGGTAAGTAATCACCGCCGCTCATGGACATTAGCAACACCGTGGGGATCACCAATGAGTTGCTGGCCTGCAAGGAAACGAGAGACCCGCTTCTTGATCGTATCGTACGATAACAGTCGTTAAGCCATGTCGGAGGCCTTCGGGCGGCATGAAAATTTCCCACAGTTGGGTTGGTCCTCTACCAATCTGCACTGGAGCAGCGTATTGAAGTAGGCTCTAGGCTTCTAGAGGAGATGCCTGTGCTCAGTAGTGGGCCTTGATGGGTGGAAGAGAATTACTGAATTATGTATTCATGCAATTTTGATATATCTATACTAATATTATAAAGAGGAAAGATTTGATTGTACGTTTGCATTGAATAGGCACCGAAACTACTGAACCGATTTGAAAAATTCTTTCACTGTTGGGAAGCTACACTATCGCCGGGTCACATAGGCTATATTATAGTTTCAAAAAATTAGGGATCCTTAATAAAACTCCAATAATGTAACCCAAGGTGTAAAAAAATAAGAAAACCGAAGTAAAGCAAGGGCGGTTACACGTTTATAATAAAATCGCTGGAAGACGAATATTTAGTCACGTTTGCGTTCGCCAAAGCACCTGATAATAATTATTTACTAACACATAACTTTGGATAATGTATGAAATTCAATAAATAATACATAAGTACATTTTTTCAGATGCGGTGTGTGTCCAACATACTTCCAAAAAATATGTGGATTCGATTTCGACACAAACGCCACATTTATATTTGACAACCATTGCGTGATGGACTTGTATAACTGCATCCATGGAACAGGTCAGTCAGTAGATAACTTTTTGGGTGTTCTTTTTCCAAAAAGAATAAGTGGTCACCACCCGAGGTGACCACTTACAGTCAGGAGACTCGACTGGCTTTGTGAACTTGGCACCCGACATTGTAATTTTTTTTTTCTTGATTCTTATAAACTATCGTTTGTAGTTGATTGCAGAAACTTATGTTCGTTTGTCGCCCTTAAAAAAATTACAGAATTTTGAAAAAACTTGGCACCCGGTTTGTCCGAAATTAAAACGAAAAAATCACTTACAAACGTAAAGGGGTTACTCCAAACAAGGAGTTACTACAAACGAAAATGACTTACTACAAAAGGAAAAAAATCGCTTTTAATTTTTTTGGAGCTACTAACAAAAAATGTACTACAATCAACTTTATACCATAGTCGCAATGACTTGAAATAAAACTTTTTTTTACTACAAACAAAAATTTCACTTCAAACGATTGTTTTTAAGGGTCCACTAAATTTCGAAAAACTCGGGTACCTACTGAGTTTTTTTTTTTCAAAATTCTCTAAAAATTTTTTGACCTACTAACTACAAACAAAAAAAAGTTACTACAATCAACTACAAACCAAAACCTATGAGAATCAAGAATAAAAGATAATAATTTTACAATGTCGGGTGCCAAGTTCACAAAGCTAACTCGACTCGTCTGCTATTTTTGCATAAAAGTATAATTTTCCGATTATATAGGCACAACAAATACAGGCTAAAGTAGCGATAAGGAAATGGATGGATGAATCTTCTGTAGAGAAATGGACTAACTGCTAACATTTTAAATTAGATATGGGATCCCAAAAGGTCATTTTACTCATATGTTTCAGAGTTCATCAACCTGCACTACGAAAATTGTTTATTCTTCGGAAACTTTGCTTACGTGCATGGATATAAATACGAAGATTATGATTATGGAGAAGATCATATTATAGTGAGAGATACTAAAAAGAATCCAGATTTTGTTAAATAAATTTTTATAAACAAAACCTAATTTCCCGTAATGGACAATCATAGATTACATATTGACAACCATCCAACTAACGAGATCACCCACCGGCAGAATTTGAATGCTTTAAATAAATAAATTATTTGAATTTTAAAATTTTTAATGTAATTTCATAAAAAATGTTTACAGATGTAAAAAATGTATTTTCATTAATCTGTATCCATTTAATTATGACTTTACAAAAAATTAAGTAACACTTAATTCTGAGACTTAAGCAGTTATAGTTTCATTTTAAACATTTTCAAAATGATTTGTTTGTTTGTTTACAAAAGTTACATAAGTACATTATTCTGCAGATTTTACGTATTAATAGCATGTATTTCATTGCTTCTTTAGTATCTGCAACATCATGAAAATCTGTGTTTTAAATATAAAACATGATTAAATAACAACAATAAAGCTATTGTCTATTTATCTATGTTGGCATGTGCCCCAGCCGCTTGTAGTCTATCTTGTCGAGCTGCACAAGTGGTCGGAGCTGATCAGCAAAAGCCCGCATGTCTTCAGCTATAGCATCCTGTCCTTGTGGGGCTAACACCTGCAATCATTTTGTGATGATTAAATTACAAAATAGAATACAATCCATAACACACCTTTGCTATATTTAGCTACTATTGCTGAGTATTTGTAGCTGTGTGTATTCTGTAATTCAACATATAACACAATACTTATGCTGGCCATACACGATCAAGTATACTTGTCAAGTTTGCAGTGAACTTGATGCGGCATCCAGTAAACTTGACAGTGTATGGCCACGGTATGGCTATCTGGCTATATAGCTATCTCATGCAAAGTGGATGCCATATCAAATCAAACTACAAACTTGACAAGTACAAGATCATGTATGGCCAGCTTTAGTTGTATGTGATAAATGATAATGAAAATTTATTACTAATATAATTCAGTATGAACACAGCTCCAAATGTTTGATTGGGCTATTAATAAACAAATGTGATTAGTACTTTATTACACTCAGCACTGAGGTACTGTTCTGCTTTTCCCTGAAATCTGGCAAGATAATCCACAGTATGCTAGCTTGGTAGTATGCTCAATAACATATCAGTCAATGAGTCTACTGGAGATATATAACTAAGTTTGGACAGCAATTAAACTTAACACTTACAGATAACTCCACAAGATAACTTTGTGATATAGGCTCGGGAGGCATAGATGCTTGGGAAATTTTGAATACTTTTGCAACTGTAATCTTCATCCGTCCTTTCCGAAACATGTAACCTGAATATAACAATAGACATATTGTGAAATATTAAATACAAGGAACACTTAAATTATACTTTTGTTTCAAGATAAACATTTTTTACCTTTTATGCTGTATTCAAACTCTATCCTGCATCCAAGTTCATTAAGGAAATCTAACAACATTCCACTGCAGGCAATATCGAGGCTCGACCTAACTACTGTCGGTCTGCTCTTATCTCCGAGGTCTGGCTGGCCAATGTAACGGAGCTGGTATGGCATGTCTCGTGCGTCAAGAGCCTTACGAACTCTTAACATCAATGGTGCAGCCTGGAAATATTCGTACAAATGTTAAGTTAAAATGTCTAAATATTATGTAGCAAATAAAAAAAATTGTTCAATTGTTGCACCTGTTGGTTGGGGTCACGCAAGCTGAAACAAACTTCCTGATCATCGAATGTCTCTGGACCGGCGTCAACATTGTCGCAAAGCCCACGAAGCCGATGTAACAGAACTTCAACTGCAGAATCTAAAACAGACCCCTAAAAAACTCATTTTAACTTACGTTTGTTTTTCAACATTTAATATTACAACACAGTATTACAAGATCTATTTATTTACTTTACCTGCAACAGATATTCTTGATTTGGTATGATGTTAGCCTTTAAAGCTTGCGACAAACTGTCGGTTGCAGTAATTGGAGCAGCGTTCACAGCTGACATAATGTGGTTTAAGGTTTTTTTTAACTCTTTGTACTACTATTATACTAGGGAATATAAATCTCGTATTTAAAGTAAACTCTCTTGACAAACAAAATAAATATTTATTTTTAATTAATCGTCATTAATGTCAAATTTGTGATTTGTCATTTGTCAAAGTTCTCTCTCGTTAACGTCAAATGTCATGTCAAACGTCAAACAATATGACAATTTTTTTCACAGTATTCAGATGTATTTGGATGCTGGACATCGTGTACTTGGCCGATTAATTTTGTTTATGCTTACATTATTTATTTTTTCTTGTTATCTGTATACGTGACATATTCATATTCGTAATTACTTTATTAATTAATGGAGAAATTAAAGTGCATTCCAACTGAAAATACACTTGTTAACTGACAACCCAAAGCGACATTAACGTCAGTGTCATTCTACAATTTTATTGTCTATAGTTTTCTGTCTGTAATGTCATATTGTCAAATGTCAATAATGTCATGTGATTTGTGAATTGTTAATTGTCTGTTATTGTCTTAATTGTCATTTGATTGAGTTGAGTGGTTGAGTTTGAAGTTTAACGCCTGCGTGTTTCACTGTTTCCTTATTTCCTATCGTTTACAATTTACATGCAAAATACATAAGCAATAATAATGACTGAACATGTAACAATCAGGCTAGCCTCAGAGAGGGTGGACCATTCGGTATCAACAAATGATGAATTACCTCGGTTTTATACACCGGGCGAAGTTATAACTGGCTTACATGACTTCATGCGGTATGGTTCAATTAAATATTGTTTTACATTAAAATTCCTCACTGCATTCGCGTTCCTCAATATTATTTTTAATTTACAGGGGTCATGGAACATACACAGAAGACGATTCCCTCAAGGCTTCTGTAGCCGGAGTCATGCAGAAGGTTAATAAGTTAATCTGCATTAGGCCTTTAAAAAGCCGATACGTCGGTGAAATCGGCGATGTGGTCGTGGGTCGCGTGCTTGAAGTGCAGCAAAAGAGATGGAAAGTGGAGACCAATTCACGACTAGATTCAATTCTTCAATTATCTTCCGTAAACTTGCCTGGAGGAGAACTGGTAAATACAATAGCTAACCATGTTACGTCTACATCCTACAGATTTACTATGTATTAACTAATATTCTATACTACTACTAATAATAATACTAATATCTATACAGTGCAAAACCCTTTACGAATGGATGTACATCGGTAAGCTCAAGCGAAACAAGTGAAATAAATGAAATAACCGAATTAGAAGTACTAGAGGCAATAACCAGATTAAAGAAAGACAGGAGCCCAGGGTCAGATTATATACACAACGAAGCCTTAAAGATAGGCCAAACAATATTAGCTCTACCTTTAGCAAATCTGTTCAATCACATACTAAAAACAGCCGAAATACCATCACAATGGGCGGAATCAAACATCATTTTGATCTACAAGAAAGGGGACCCCAAAGATATCTCAAACTACAGGCCAATAAGCTTACTATCATCTGTCTACAAACTCTTCTCGTCAATCATCAACAAAAGGATAAGCACAACATTGGAACTACAACAACCAGTAGAGCAAGCAGGCTTTAGGAAAGGGTTCTCAACAATAGACCACATTCATACATTGGAACTAATTATAGAAAAATACCAGGAGAAAAGAAGACCACTCTACATTGCCTACATTGATTACCAGAAAGCATTTGATACGGTGTCACATGAAAGCATATGGGAAGCCCTAAAAAACCAAGGTGTAGAGCAACAGTATATAGAATGCATCAAGAGTATCTATAAGAATTGCACAGGTAGAGTCCAGTTGGAAACCAAAGGTCCGATTTTCCCTATAAAAAGAGGAGTGAGACAGGGGGATCCCTTATCTCCAAAACTATTTGTAGCAGTACTAGAATACGTATGTAGGCAACTGGACTGGAAGAATCACGGTATAAATATAAATGGTAAATATCTAAGCCATCTCCGCTTCGCAGATGACCTCGTTATATTAGCAGAAACGTGCTTGCAACTTCAACATATGATTGAATCTCTACATAGAGCAAGTGTAAAAGTAGGCCTAGAAATGAACTTAGCTAAAACAATGGTGATGACAAACAGCACAGAGAGACTAATAAAAGTGGGAGGGGAACCCCTTAAATATACCAATCAATACATATACCTGGGCAAACAAATAAGTTTTGACAAGAAAAGCAACGAGAAGGAAATCGAAAGAAGAACTCAGAGTGCCTGGAACAAATATTGGAAACTGCGAGAAATATTCAAAAGCACCCTGCCCGTATCGTTGAAAACTAAAGTTATGAATTCATGCATACTCCCATGCCTGACATACGGCTGCCAAACATGGAAATTTACAAACAACGTCGAGAACAAAATAAAAACTTGTCAACGAGGAATGGAGCGGAGCATGCTAAGTCTTAGAAAAATACAAAAAATAAGGCATACAAAAATAAGGAAAGTAACAAAGACTACAGATGCTCTACAATATGCGAAAAAATTGAAATGGAAGTGGGCCGGCCATGTTGCCCGAATCTCAGACCAACGTTGGACTAGAAGAGTGACGTCATGGAAGGGCCCGCCCGGAAAGAGAGGCAAAGGAAGACCACTGACAAGATGGGATGATGAAATAAAAAGCATCGCCGGCCCAAACTGGACACAAATAGCCCAAGACCGAGACAGCTGGCTAACTTTGGAGGAGGCCTTCACCTGTGAAGACGGGGTTCTTGCAAAAAAGACATAATTTATTAAGAACTATATTAAATAAGCACAATAATAAGTATAAATAAATTTATGAAATACATAACATAACAGAATAAAAATACATATAATAATAATATAAATAATAATAAAAGAAATGAAATTATTGAATAACAATATAATAATGTAAAACTAATATTATTATACATATGTAGTTAAATCACAATTTAAATTAAATTAAATTAAATTAAATCACAATAATGTAAACGAATATTAATATCATTGTAAATGTGCATGCAAGAAATAAAAGGCTTTTTTATTTTATTTTTTTTTAACTAATATTCCATCTCAGAAATTCACTGTTCTCAGTATAGTTAAATAATACAAATGTAAATTTTCAACATGCCAAAGCAGTCTGTAAACTGGATGAATATTTGTTTATCTGTTGTCAGCGTCGCAGGTCGGCTGAGGATGAGCAAATGATGAGAGAACATTTGCAAGAGGGTGATCTTATCAGTGCAGAAGTCCAGAGTATATTTTCAGATGGATCACTTTCCCTTCATACAAGAAGTCTTAAGTATGGCAAGGTAATTGATGCGTGTAGCAAATATACATAAAATAGTTTCATAGACTATAAAGCGATAATAAAGTATAATATTATAGTTTCATTTAATAAATTCTTTCTACTCAAATATTTGTACTGCAATTGTTTATAATGTATTTAATATATTTATGTGAAGCGTTGTTATTATTATTAATATATAATAACATAATTTTATTTATTTCTGTTACAGCTGTCTCAAGGGATCCTGATGAAGGTATTCCCGTCATTAATCCATCGCAGGAAGAATCACTTTCATAATCTTCCTTGCAGTGTGTCAATAATCATAGGCAATAATGGGTTCATTTGGCTCAGTCCCACAAAACAGGAAATTATTGCTGATCAAGACAGTACCGAAACCATTGACAATTATGAACTGCAGGTAATTGTAATTTATTTAATTGTGCCAACACAAGTAGCTAACCCATAATTATAAGTACATAGAAAATCATATAAAAAAATCTTGATAGTATTATAATAACGTCTAATATAATGATTATAACTTCATTAACTTTTGACTTATAACCATTGGTGTTAAACAATTCTATTCATTTACTGTGCCTATAACAAAAAAACTAAAGAATTAAGTTGTGCTTACGAAATAAGTACCTACAAATACTTGCATTAGAAATAAGTGTATTATAATAATTTTTTATTTTCCAGCCTGTGAGCAGTACAGATAGAGAAGCAATTGCCCGAGTTAAAAATTGTATATCAGCTCTTGTGGCTTCAAAAATGATGCTCGATGACACTAGCATTATGTTTGCATTTGAGGAAAGTTTAAAATATGAGTCTGTTAAAGACCTTTTGGATCCCGAGGCTATGTTAGATGTTGCATTCATGACGCAGCACAGGATTAACACTTTTATGGAAGACTGACCATTGCTTGATAACTCCTGTGATTGGCTAGATAACATAGAACTATGTAAATGTACAAAGTGTAAAATGCTCATCTTAATAATGCAAGTTAAAGAATATGTACGACTCAAGACTGAAATTCAAAATTTTTTAGAAGTCAAATGTAAGGTAAGCATTTATTTTTTTGTAGTTCATTTAAATGACGACTTTAGCAGACATTTATAATGTATCATGTCATCGTAGCAGCATTTGAGTTGTAGCATATTCTGTAAAAAGTAACTGTTTCAATAAAAACCTATTTTTCAAATAATATTGTAATGTGTTTTTGTGAATATATTTTATTCTTATAAAATGTCTGAATGGAACACAATCACAGTGTAATAAACGTTATATATTAACGATATACGTTAAACCAATGTTGAGAGCAACAAATATTATCACCAAGCAATTTCATTTAATTAACACAAAATAATGTATTAATTAAACATGATTGTTTACTTCATTTTAAAATTAATATGCATTCATTTGTAAAAATATTGTGATTGCTAGAAAATGTAAATTATTTTAGTGTTTTTAATGGAGTAAAAATAAAACCACATTTTAATACTTAAAATATATTATTTAAATGGTACAAAATGAAAGTGATGTTATCAAACAGAATTATTTTTTTAAGTCTTCAAATGTAAATTGTATTTATATCTAGTGTTTATAAACTCTTATAAAATAGAAAGTAGTAATTTCAATAACAATAAATTGTTTCCGAAAAAGAAACAATTTGGACAGTTGCCAAAGAAGTATCTTTATACTAAGTTCCTAATATTTGGTATCTGCTGACATTACTGGCTAAAACTATGTGTATATCTATCAAAATATACATAGTATAAAATCAATAAACACAACATATAAATAATCTCACAAATTCTCACAACTCTTGAAGTTAACACTACAATTTTGGCACTTAATCTTCATATTTTTTAGTCTTTTTATTTCTCTTTCCAAGGATTTTCATAAGATTTTTAGACATAAAGTATGGCTTCTCTGGAGAACCATCATTCCTCTCGCAATCCTCCACTGTAACAAAAAATACAATAAAATTTTATACAACTATTATATAAAAATGTATTATAAAAAACTAGCCGCTAAATTATTGTAAAAAAATTGTAATTTTGTATTGTTATCATTCAGCCTGAAACATTCTAAACAAGTTTACAGTTGTGAATTTAATCAGAAAGATCTCATTTTATAGTCAACCTACTTAACTCTGCTAGACTTTAAAATACTTACGGAAGCAAAGGAACAGTGTATCCACAGCCATAGAGTACACATTGAAGAAGATAGTACATATCAGATATGTGGCAATGCTCAATATGATAGCTGGCACATAATTGTAATTAAGTCTTTCTCCTTTCGTTATTTCGTAGACAAAGTTCCATTCCAGGAGATAATAAACTGCGGCCCCTACTCCGAGTGAGATCAAAAGCTTGGATAAGAAAAAGATAAAATCTGCCACCTGTAAAAGATACATACTTATGATTATGGCGTAGAGGCATGTTATTACGCTGAATTAAAATCTGTTAACTTATTAAGCTCCGTAAACTTTATCTAAATCGATAAAATCAAATTGCATGGCCAGCCCAATAAATAAATTAGTGCGGAACGAGACGCCGCGCTGAATGGACCTATATCAGTTATTTTATTTCCCCAAAATACTGAATATCGCAGAGTAACATCTAAGTGTTAGGCCTGCGGGGGAATTATCATGGCCACCCAATTAGCAAGGTTAACTGCGCACAACCATCTCATAACCTTGGATAGGTTAAGGTTTAGCTATGCGACTATAATTGAAACCATTTTGTTGTTTTTACTGACATGGCGTGACCATGTCATAAGTGGCGTTGAGCACTTAGCAGTTCTTTGCTAATTTTCTAGCTAACAATATATCCATAGCTAAGGATGGTTAACGTACCTTATCCAATACTACTACTCTAACGATGTTCCTCATGAGTAGAGAAAACGCGTCGCTGGCACTCCTACAGAAGTTCTTCCCGTGTACGGCACACATGATGTACGCGTTCTTATTGATGAATTTCAAGAAGCTTTCCAAACACCAGAAGAAACATTTACAGAAGCACATGATGCAACGACTCAGTGGGTTGTCGAACTTCTTCACTTTGTGATCGATGTATTCTAATATGACGCGGATTACTCTTACTATCGCGATGATGAGTGCACCAAAAGCCACGGTTCCTAAGTGATACCTGAAAAACCACAAAATCGTTTAATAGATTTAGTGATTAATAGCCTATAATAAAATTTAAAGTGTCTGTCTGTTTGTCTGTCCGGGCATCACATCAAAACCCATGAACAGATTTCGATGAAAATTGGTAGTTTTTACTTATACTCCGGGTCATATTTTAGAAAACTTTCACCCCAGAAAATTAAAAGGTTTCCCTGGAAAACACGATGAAAGTTTGTATAGAAAAACAAACACGTTCCTTGCCTTAATTGATGGAACATATTTATACCAGTTTTTTAAATTTTGCATGTAAAAGAAAAAAATGCAAAATAATGTGAATATTGTTTATTTTTCAAAACCCGCTCCCGGAGAAATCCTTTGTGATTGTATCGTGGGTTTCAGTATATAAATTCCTAAAGTACTTCAATATAAATTCACACTTTTCTTTTAATCTGCCAGAAGTACAAATAAGATAAAACATAAAAAGGTATACGTACCGGACTGTCCGATACATCCCAGTGGTGAGAGTGAAGAATGGCAGGTCCCTTTTGTGGAAGGTCCAGTACCATGTGGAGAAGGTGCTGGCGAGTATCATGTCCGTCACGCCGCTGACAAAGAACATTGCCCAGAAGAAACCCAATAAATTCCCAACTGAAAAATAAAACAAGTCAAGTTTTGAACGTGTCGTGAAATCAGAAGACTATAGATAGAGCTGTTTGTGAAATATAAAATAGATAAGTGTACATAGGTACCCTATTTAACAAAAAAAAACCGACTTCAAATGAAGTCTTTTCCAATAACAATAAAAAAAGAATCTTCGAAATCGGTTCGCGTGATATTGAGTTATACGTCCATTTGTCGCGCACTTACTTAATGAAAATTTAAGACTTATTTATATGATTTTCTCATGGATGCCATTGTCAGATCTCGCTGAAATTTAAGTGGGACTATAATGACAAGCACCAGTTTTCGATAAAAAAAAATCATCAAAATTGGATCTCCCAGTCGTAAGTTCTGAGGTAAAAAACATAAAAAATACAGTCGAATTGAGAACCTCCTCCTTTTTTTGAAGTCGGTTAAAAACATCTTGTACTTACGTTGCATGTATATAATTTCGTGCGGTTGGTCAATGCCTGTGAAGTGGCAGAGGGCCTTAGTGCAAGGCTGTGGTATACCGCTCTGAGACGTGACGTTGTGACATTGTGCTTGGAAGCTTTCCGGATCGCAAGTGGCGTAATCCTGCGAGATAAAATTATCATTAACTAATTAATTGACCAAATGATCTTTTTTATTTGTAGCAAGCAATAGCACACTTGTATTCCGTATTCCATTTAGATTCTAGTGTTTAGATCACTCTGGATTAGTACATTATTACATAATAGTTAAACTTTCTACTGCAACGTCCGTTGCAATTGTAGTTTGCTTAAGTCGAGCTGTATGATTGATCAAATTCAAAATCGACGCAAGCCATCTGGATATAAACGTTCTGACATAAAATTTTAAGAATCTAACCGATATTACCTGGTATGCACCTTTACAATCGCAGTTTTCGTCCACACTCAGATTGACGACTTTGAAGGACGACGGTCCTATTGAAAGCAGGTGCATCAGAACTATCACACCATACCCAATCACAGCACATTGCAGAATCCACGGAAATATTGGAAAGAAAACGGTTGATTTTACTGCTGTGATTGCTCTGTTAACAAAACAAAGTAATTTATTGCATATTTTTTTTAAATAAATATAATAGTGTGTAGTGCGTTAAAGTATCTTCACTGAAGATTCTTCAAGCACAGATATTTATTAATAGTAGCGTGGACAAAAAGCTTGTTATTATAAATAGAATAGGCGGGTGGAAATGTGTACGATTAACGTGGGATATGATGTCCAACTTACGCTTGGGTAATATTCTATCGTGACGTAAATTCCTAGAAACTATTTCCTTTACAAATTAATGCTACAATTTTTTGTAGCAATAAATTTTACAGGCTACTTGACGTCAAAGAATACCACATTTCCATAAGGTCATATTTCATAATAATATGGTCGCTTGAAAGGAAAAATTGACTAAGCGACATTGAGCTAACTTTACAGGAGAGCAGTTTAAAGTTGGAATTTTAAAATTCAACTGCATGCTCTCCTGTAAAGTTGTCGCTTAGTCAATTTTTCCTTTTAAGCGTCGATATAAAATTTGCTTGACAACTTACTTGCTTCCTTCCCGTATGAGCGCAATGGCAATGGAAATACGACTTCGTAGAAATATGATGACCAGTAGAAGTATAAGTACTATAACAGCCAGGGCGATGAGCAGCACCATCCATGTTTCTTGCTTGGAGAAAATTGATTGCGCAAATCCCTTCAAGTTACTGGTCTGATGCAAGCTGACCGGGTTCGCGCGATAGTACACATAGTTCACGTAGCATAAGTAACACGCTAAAATAGAGACAATAATATTATTTTAATGTTACTAATATTATTATTAATTTATTTATTATATTGGTTTTAGTATGAATAATAGTTCCCGAAAGGTTCTTATTGGCGACTAGGTCTTGGTCTGTTGCAGATTACTTTAGTATGCCAGCGCTAGTTTTTGTTTTATTACCAGACACTGACTGTGACGACTGGTTATAGCCACTTACAGCAAAGTATAAAATGATATATTGTATCCGGGGTTGTATAGATTTATTCCACCAGTGAGAATACGCCTAAATTACCCATGCCCTATCATTAGTATCACCAATACTAGTCGAATCTGTAGAATTGATAAATGTCATTTTTGCCTTGTGCTTACTATAGATATAATGCCAACTGCATTATACATCCATGCATCCATAATACTTGTATGTCATTTATATTGTTGATAGATCACAGGTTAAGAGCCATTTCGCGGTTAGACGCGCGGAATGAAGAATTTGATGTCAAAAATTAGTATCATAAGAAAGATACTAATGCTGGCAAATGAACTCATAAAATAGATCAATCCTTCATCTTGGATCTTCATTTACCGGAATTTTGAAAATATTAATTTGTTTCTGCGTAACTGTCAATCTAGCATAACTATTTTTCAGCAAAAGGACGACAGAGTCAATTTCATACACTGATTTTCTTTATTAAGTTTTATTAAATTGAGTAAAAAAAAATGTCTAGAGAACACTCATATATTATATTTTGCATTTATTACAAGGGATATACGATTACTATAATATTCGTTTCAAAATTAATTCAATAACATTACCAATTTTCATGGTTTATGCCATGACTTTACCATCGATTTTTGTATTCAATAAAGCGTATTTCCCATCAAAAATTTATGTAGTAATAAAATATGGTCTTTGTCGAATATGACACGTAATTTTTTTTTTATCTTACTGCAAAAAATAATTTATTAAAACGAATTTACTTTACCATATAAAGATACGAACTGGCGCGAAATCAAATCAGTCGTGCGGCAGCACTCTTGGACGTCGGACCTATGTCAATTTTTGCTTTAGCCATCTAAGGAATAGATTTCGTAAAAGTAACGTAATTATATTGCCATTGAACAGTCTTGATCACGTGAGAATTTTTAGTTACAGTCAATTGTATTATTTTTAGTTTTCTATAATTTTCAGGGTTTTGTAGTCAAATCGGAATCATGTCTAGTCCGTTCGTTATTTCAACCGGCCGGCTAGCCCGTCCGGCCGTCCGTCCTTCCGTCCGTCCGTCTGTCCGTTCCGTATGATTTTTTCTTCGTCTACCCCTTAATGTGGGGTATCGTTGAAAAGGTCTTTCAAAAATATTATAGGTTTCAAAAGACCATTTTTCAATTCAGGGGTCCGTTTGCGTAATATTCTGCTTTAAACATCTTTGGTTTGAAGAAAACAATAGAAATTAAGTAACTATTTCTTTCCAATTTATGTAGTGTAAGTAGTAACGGAGAAAATCACGAACATACATATGTACAAAATATAACTATATCTATACTAATCTATACTATTACTATTGTAATATTATAAAGCTGAAAAGTTTGTTTGTTTGTTTGGTTGAACGCGCTAATCTCAGGAACTACTGGTTTGAATTGAAAAATTCTTTTTGTATTGGATAGTTCATTTATCGAAGAAGGCTTTAGGCTATCGGATTTTTTGAAATTCAACCCCTATTGGGTTGGAAGTCACTGCTGTAATTTGAAATAAAACATTGTCCGTTTTTAGACATTAGTTACTGTTTACAGTATTTAGGTTTTTTGTTATATGTGTAAATTACATATTTACATAGAAAAAAAATAATAAATAATTATAACTTGTATACAACTTTTAGATCAATCTGTACTTTATAGAGTTCCGTACCCAAACGGTGTCAACGGGACCCTATTGCTAAGCCAAAATGTTGGAATGATAGAAGCTCCGACATTAGTCAGCTATAGTCACTTATTATTAGTCAAAGATAATACATTCGTTGTTTGGAAACTCTCGTGCACCCAAGTTCCGTCAACTCCCCAAAACTCACGTATCTCAAATACACAACACAAATACAAATCACCCTCTCATTTTTTCCCTTCACAACCCCTCGCCTCTCCCTATACCCCCCCCCCCCCCTCAGTTCTTCACCCAAAAGTGGAATTTTGCGTCGTGATAATCTGGGAGGCATCCGGGCAAATACCGCACTCATCAGGTAGGCGCAGATCGGCAGATCAGGATATCGGGATATAGATTTTTGGAAAACCGGAAATCCCGGATATCTCGGAGACGGTGCGTCCTAGACAAGTTTAGACGGAAATTTCAACCCCCTTTAGTAAACCCCCAAACCTTATTGCTAAATCTTACTGAACCCACTTTTACCCCCCCCCCCCTCCCCAAATTTTCCTAAAATACCATATATCTCCTAAACGGTACGTCCTAGACGATTTCCGACTGAATTTCCATCCGCCCTGTGGAACTCATACTTGCAACATTACCCAATCTTATTGGGCCCAACCTTAACCCCCCCCCCCTCCCAAATTTTCCGAAAACTCCTTATATCTCCTAAACGGTGCGTCCTAGACGATTTCCGAAAGGATCGAGTAAAAGTTGTAGCCCATAAAAAGATTGTCATTTTATGTGTCATACATTTTTCTTGTAGAGCAAGTGGTTTGGGAGGAAAGTGCGAATTTCGTTTCTCATAATTTATTATACTAGACTATTGTCAATATTTTGTTTTGTAAACCAACAGAAAACAATAAAGAATTCGTTTTTAACATTCAAAGAATAGTGTTCTGAATATCTTCTTTTTAAAGCTGTAATCATTTTTGTGTATGGATTGTATTTACCTTTATTATTACGTTATCTTTTGTATCACGACGCGACATATTTTTATTTCCCAAAAGTTCAGAAAATCCCGGTTCTTTTATTTTGTTTCCCGGTTCTTTTATTTTGTTTCCTGGTTCTTTTGAAAAGTACCGTATTCCTTTGTAAATCCCGGGATTTTCGGTTCCGGGATTTCCCGGTTCTATACCCTCCGATTGATTTGAATTTAGGTATACCTATGTATTTCGACGCGCTGCGAATATCGCAGGCAAAATGGACGCATATTGCATTTTATAGATCACCTTGAAAAAACGTGATTTTTAATTTTTCACGTTGATTTGCCAAAATATTGATTTTTGCAATATGCATCTATTGGACATCTTTATTGTGATGTACCTAAGTAGGTACCTAAAATGTATTATGTAAATAAGTTACCGATAATGGTACTACTACATTGTACTCTTAATTGTTATATAAACTTATATTGTCACAAACCAGATACATGTATGTGGTCACAAAGTGTATAATTAAAATTATATGTTCATAATTTTAAAATTTTTACGTTTGAAAGTATCAAGAAGATTACTCGCACAGAACTGAGGTCAAGCGCGACGCGAGCCGCGCGAGGCAATATCACGCCGCGGAGCCGCTTCAAATACCTATAGTTTATCAACCGAGTTTTGCGAAATGGCTCTTAAACTTCAAATCAAAATTCGATCCTGAAATAATTCGAAAATTAAAGTTACCGTATCCAAGTAATGCCAGCAGTCCGACGATGGAAGTCCACACGACGGGGGCAATGACCCAGCGGAGGAGCAAGATATAAATGAAGCAGATGATGACAACAGCTCCCAACGCCCCTAACATATACCATTTTGCCGCCATCAGATCACTCACGATCTGCGTCGACAACTGTTCCAATAAAACAAGTTAATGAGTAAACAAACGATCACATTAATTTAATCCGAACAGTTGTTTACATTATTATTAATTAGTAATATGTTAAATAGGTATAATTTTTGAATCAGTAGGATATTTTATGGTAAACATAATAATTATAATTAATCAATCGGATCAAATTGGAAAATATTACTTAAACTGAATAGTGAAATTGAAAACTGAATGTTATTTATTACGATCCAAACACAATTTTAATTGTGCCAAATTAACGATTTTTGAAAATTTGAACAGGGGTGGTTCGTCTTAATATTGAGTGTAGCCATTTACTTAATTCAATAGCTACTGCATACCTGTATAATATTGCTATGATATTTTTTTGCTAGTAGTAAATTTACATTCGAGAAATAATTTTTATAATAACATTAAAATATATATTAGCGAATATTAATGAATCACAATACATTAAATAAAAACATCATAATATACATGCAGTTACATGTGTATCAATCGGTCATGCACTCGTTAATCCCTTGATAAATATGCAAGCTGATGCATGATGCTAGATGCTACCTACTAATTGTAAGTCTAAGAGCCTCTGCACACGGCATATTTTTACGGCGCCGAAAACGGCGATCGAACGCAGATTTCCAAATTATGAAGTTTTATTTACTTTCGTCGTAGCTGTAGAAAACTGATTGCGCCGATCAAGGGGTAGAAAATGGTATGGGGATTCAACGTTTTATTTACAATGACATTGACATTGCAATTTTATCTACTAGGTATATTATAAATTAAAATGAATGTTGCTGAGGCTAATTCGGCTATTTTTTTGTATGTTCCTTAAGGCACTCGTAGGGTTTTAATAATAAAAAAATGCGTGGACAATAGTAAAACAACAATAATGGATTCGTTTTGAATACGAACACATTGCACCTAATGATTTGAGATGATAAAACCATGATAAATTATTTTTATTTTTAACCGACTTCAAAAAAAGGAGGAGGTTCTCAATTCGACTGTATTTTTTTTTATGTTTGTTACCTCAGAACTTTGGACTGGGTGAACCGATTTGGATGATTCTCTTTTTTAATCGAAAGCTGGTGCTTGTCGTGTGGTCCCACATAAAGAACAATGCCCAACTGCTATACATCGTTTTATTTGATTTTCAACTTTAGCGTCTTAAAATAAAAAAAATCTAAAAATCGCCGCTTTAATTTCTGAGCTTAGATATCTAAGAATTTTCAGCAGACACACCCCAGAACCAAAGTATTTTGAGATTGAATTCTTATAACCATTGAGTCATAGAGTAGGGGAGAACGTAATTTTTACCATTATTTTTTATTCTGACTTTTTTTTGATTGACAACCGGAAATGGAAATTTGACATCATTACATTTGTTACCAACATTTATAACGAAATTCTGTGTGTAATATTGGCCAGTAGCTCAAGTGTGAGTTTTCGCAAGCATTTACTTCACCAACGCGTTTGCGTCTATGCAATCAAAATGTATGGAGTTATTGTCAGCGCCTCTAGCGGACAGTTAAAACAACTACACTGCAAGTGTGAGTTTCAAAATATCGTTTACGTGAACTTTTTAGTCAACATTGAATGTAACCATTCGAGTGGAGGTATTTTGACGTGTGCGATGTTTGACAAGTGAAACGCATTGTTTGGTAATAGGTCGTCATAGTAACAAAACATAATAGTAGTCATAGTAACAGATGCTATGCTATTGTTTATCTCATTTGTTCTTTAAGCTTAAAGCGAAACAGCTATAGCTCATTGATAAAAAAAACATAATGCGCCTAAAATAAGTTTCACTTGACTGCCTTTGTAAGCTTAGGAATAGTGTACTTTTAAAATTAGTAGCTCGAGTGTAAGTTTCTAAAAAAAACTAAAAACTCAACTATCACGGGAATCGAGATGACTCAAACATTTTAGTACACGTATTTTATGCGAGTGTGAGTTCCTTAAACATCAACGAAAAAGTTATTCGTTTGCTCACTTCGTTATTAGCATAGTTGCACTTACAACTCATCTAATTTTAAAAGTACACTATTACTAAGCTTACAGAGGCAGTCAAGTGAAACTTATTTTAGGCGCATTATGTTTTTTTATGAATGAGCTATAGGTGTTCCGCTTTAAACTTAAAGAAGAAATGAGATAAAACAATAGCATCGTGATGCTATGATATCAAACATTTGACGTTTTTGTTACGCACATTACATGAAAATAAAAAAGTTTCATACCTTATGAATATTACTTTAATTACGAAGATGCATATATAGCACGAGTTGAGTTGGCGTAGCGCCTAAGAGCTCGGACTCGAAATTCGATGGTCGTGGGTATTCCCCGTATGGTAGATTTTTCAATTTCTCAATTTTTATATAATTCATTGGCCAATTATGCAAAGAAGTTAATTATTAATTTTATTAATTTATTTATATGGAATCATAGAAAAGGTAAAAATTAGGATTTTCGAAATAAAGAGCATACGAAAAAACTTTGTAAGTACATGAAAATTCAAAACTTTATTAATTGACATTCGATTATTTACATGTGTCGGGAATCGGGATGATATAATGGGATGCTTTAAAAGAGGCTCGGAATATAGGCCGTTGTTTTCGCTGATGATTGCGCTTATCTTGAGCCTGGGCTTCCGCCAACATCTTCCAAGCAAAATAGGCAATTACGCGCTGCTCCATTCAACATATTGCTTAATCAATTTTCACTTCATACTGTAAGCCTATTTTAATAAATGAATGTTTAGCGACCCTACATTTGTACATTGTAGATGAGCAACCCTGTTTTGGTTACCATAGTATTTGAGAATAACACTATTGTCATTTCATTGTCAAGTTAAAAATAGCAAAATAGTATTGTATTATTGGAAATATTGAAAATATAAATATGCAAAGAGAAGGAAAAATTTATGTGTAATTTTATTGTAAATAATCCCTGAGGATATCCATAATAAAATCAAATAAACTATTACCAAAAAATGCGTTTCACTTGTCAAACATCAAGTGAGTAACTCTACTACTATGGTTGCGTATTTTTTCAATAGTTAACTACAAAATAGTAACTTACACTCGCGCACACGTCAAAATGCCTCCACTCGTATGTTAAGTTACATTCAACGTTGACGATGTATAAGGAACACACTCGCATAAAATATGTTTACTAAAATGTTTGAGTCATCTCGATTAACGCGATAGTTGCGTTTAGCCGTTTTATGTTAGAAACTCACACTCGAGCTACAGAAGTCTCCCTATATCTTGCTTGATACAAACTATGTACCGAAGTGAGTGCCCGAATGAAAATGGACATTGTTGACATCATTGTTATTATAGTCAATTCATCACTTATTAATAAAATTATTTTACGCTGGGTAATACGGGCACAGGTATTAATTTTAAAATACGTAAAAAAATAAATGAATTGCTTCGGTATAACTGACGTTTTAAGACGCTACAAAAAATAAAAAATAATTTTTGGGCATTGTTCTTTGAGCGAGATTTGACAACGGCATCCATGTCAAAAGCATATAAGTCTTAAATTTGCATTAAGTATGGGCGCGATAAATGGACGAATAACTCAATATCGCACCAACCGATTTCGATGATACTTTTTTATAGGATGTACTTCATTTGAAGTCGGTTATTTTTTTTGTTAAAATGTTAGATTATGTAATCAGGTATTTCATGACTACCTAGCGCTGGTAAGGCGTAGATATTATGTATGTTAAGTACAAAAGATTGTGTCTGTCGATTTCTGTGGACTAATATTATGTCGGCTTTCTTCCAAGCTCAAAACTTCTGTATATGCTATCTTTCGTGTCCTGCGCGTACGATCGCGTTTTCAGCGTGTTTTCATCGATACAGACGCAACAATCTGCTTTTTCGTCATCTACAGCGCCGTAAAAATACGTCGTGTGCAGAGGCTTTAATATAATATCAAGTAGTATTGTAGACTAAATACTCCTGAAGACGTATAAGGGGGATTAGTAGGTATTAGTAGGTAATTAGGTATATAATACATATTATGTAAATGTACTTTGATTAACCCAAGCGGATAATAACTGTTGTAATTTGTTAGTAAGTAATGTTAAATCCATACTATGGATTCCATAGCAAATAATGCGGAAAAATTAGTATTAGCAAGACTGGTGAACGGTTGCATTTATCTACACGGATAATTAAACAATAATTGAGACAGATAACTGTACTTTTGGAAATGTTTATGCAGGGAGCTTTTACAGGCCAAAATAAGCTTTAAATACTTTTTGGGAATTATTGTGAATTAAACAGATTGTAACGATCACGAATTTTCACAATTATTTTACTATTAGTAGACTTTAGACATCTGGGTGAATTAATTCAGGTGAATAAAGTCGATGGCACCTAAAGTAATGGTGAATTAGAAAAAAATAATGCTTTTAGCATTTTGTTAGATCTACAAATAAAACATTTTCCGATAGCAGCGAGGACGGGTTTTAAACGCCCACTATTTAAGTTTTATGTATAAAATCTTTTACGTATATTTACTTACAGTAAACACTGAGTTAACCATGCATCATAGCGTTTGTCTGCTAATATACACCAAATCTATTAGAAAAAACGACACACCCGTAGCATTTGCTTACTATTAAGGTTAATTGCTTCAATGGAGGCATCCCAGGGTTTGCACCACGTAATAAAAAACACACATTACGCTACCTGATCAAATTTCATCAAATCGGTGAATTTGTGTGCCAACTCCTCTGGACTCCCTAGGTCCCCGCCGATGTCTTGGATACCGCCAACCACATCGGTGAAGTTCACAAAGCACCGACCCAGTACTGCTCCGGTCCCCAGCCATGCACATTGCGATATGTTAATCATTGTAAAGTGATTATTGCTACTTTTTGTGAGAGGTGCATGAAATATTAAGTAAGGAGCTGGCGAACAAAACGGTGTATAAATAAAAAAAAATCCCAGTAGAAGGCATTAAAAACGGAACCAAAGTAACAAGCCCTATGTAACAAGCCAAAGTATAAGCTCAATGGTCTAGAACAGTTCTACAAAAAAAAAACCCATTTTGTTCGCCAGCTCCTCTTACAAATATCTACTAAGTTATGACTAAGTTACATTAGTTAGGTAAGCAGTATACGAAGTAACGATCAAGCAGTTACGACAGCGGCGTGCGGTACAGACTACGTACTTGTTCAGCGCTGCGTTCGTCTTTCGTGAAGTATTTCATCCAGCCACCGCCGACGGCACCGACCCCGTTCAGGAACGCATCGTTCCCTTTAGGACACGTGTCCACGGGTACCTCCTTGAACTTACTACATAGTTCCTTTGGATCCACGACGCAGCGGAATAACACTAGGACGCAGTTTACTTACTCTTATTTCAGTGAAACACGCGGCAACGACGAACATGCATAATATATTTTGGAAATACGTCATAATTAACTAAGTAGGGGAAAGTCTACTATTGTTGACACCCCCAACAATTGACACCTTTTTCGTATTAAGTATTAGTATACTAAGCATATTTTTTATGTATGGTAACTTTACTTTTAATTGCTATAATTATTATCATTTTATAAATTGGCAACGTTTATCAAATCGCTGCTTCTGGCATTTTTTACCAGCTGCTGTTTTAAAACTAGCGGGATTCGTGTGTTGATTTAAAATTATAAAATAAAACAAACACGTCACGGCGGCTCTCTTTCGTGTGACGTTTTTTTTTCGTCCATGGTAAGTTAATGTTGAAGTTTTGAGTTTTGGCTATAAAATTATGACATAAGTTGAGTTTTTATCACGATTTTACAAATTCTTAGCTGGAATAGTTCGATTTTGTGGTGAGAATCATTAGATTTTTAATATAATAACATGAGGGTGTAACGATTGACACCACGAAGTTTATAACTATCCAAATACAGATTTATTTATCTTACGAAAAAGGTTATTGTATCTTACGAAATAGGCTAAAGGTATCGTAGTAATGCTTTAAAGTAATTATTGACATTCATCAGTACTCTCCAGATGGGTGACCGATAGAGGCAAAATTTTTTTGAGCCGTGCTTCACGTGGCACGATAATCTGTGGCCGTTGAAGTGGACAATTTATGGGCCAATATTATTGCATTATTTCAGATCATAACATTAAATAATCGTATCGATTATAAATCTTGTTGTTATACAGGGTGAAATTTTCAAGTGGGCGTGTATGGCTAAATCCGAAACGATGGGGAAGAACGAAAAATGCTCTAAGTCTCGGGGCCGATTTTGATGAAAACTAAAGCAACACTACTGCATGGTGTAATAATACAGGGTGAGTATTTTTTTTCAAAATCAGCTGGTACGATTCCTAGCTAAGAATATTGATTTTTCTAAAATCTAATGATGCAGTTTTAGTTTTCATCAAAATTGGCCCTGAGACTCCTTTGACCACTTTTCGCAAGAAAGAGAGAAGGAGAGAGAGAGGAACCGCCCCAGTACGGCCTGTATCGTAAAATGCTAATCATCAAGCTGCTCTATGCCAAAATGTATTATATCAAGGTGTCAATCATTGTACCTATTTTTATCATCGTTAGGTGTCAGTTAATGCATCCAGGTGTCAATGATTATGGTTACACTTTTATTTTGGAACTATAATTTTCATAAGTGAAGTGTTAAGTGATTAAAACTACGATATATTTGTATTAATCTGCCTCTTAATAGAAGGACATTAAACTAACGACCACCACCACCAAAAAATAACCAAAATAACGAAAATCCTAGAGTAAACGCTTAGGGTGTCAATCGTTGGGTACTTTACCCTATGAGCAAATCAAATAAAAAGCCATGCTAGTCTCTTAGTTAATAAAAATAAGTTAACTCATTACTTTATTTGTTATGCATGTTCATGTTCCTCATTAGATAAAAGGTTGACGAAAATCCATTCGACAAAAACAAAACCAAATAAATAATGCAAGGCGGGTAATAATAATCATAACCTATGATCCAAAATATTTTTTGTTTTCATGATGACCCAAACAAATCACAAATATACTACATTTAAGCCGTATGGATTACAGACTATAATATAAATGGCATAAATACTTAGTTATGCCACAGAATATTATAGATATCGCACGCTCAGTGGAAAAAAGGCATAAGATGAAAATTGTAATTTTACAGGAGAGCAAAAAACTGTTAAAATATCACTAATGCCCGGTTTCTGAGATCCTTTTTTCGAGAGTTTATCTATTCAAAAACGCTAACGGGTCGATAACTTCCGAAAAAGCGTTTCTGAGCACTGCGATAATAGATAAATTCCGTTTTATCTAAGATTAACTTATCTAAGCATAGATGGCCGTTTATCGGTTCCATAACTTTATTTGACGTTTCATTTTAACATTTCGTGGACAGAATATGACAAATTACAAGTTACAACTATTTTGAGGTCATTTGTGTGTGCCGTAGGTATATGGATAGCCTCAAGGACCTCAGATTATTGAAAATACAAATACAATTAATTGCAAGAAATCAACAATTTTTTCTAGATTGACAATGAATGACAGAGGTGTTATTCTCAAATACTATGTTACCATAGTAACCAATGGTAACCAATGGTAACCAAAATAAACGTTAAATTGACGTTTTTAAATTTTATTGTTGATATTTGACTATTTTATTTTTATTTTATTTAACAATTTTTGTACACAAATACAGTATGTTAGACTTAATAATAGAAAATTTGTACAAAGGTATGATGAACAGACGCAAATAAATACCAAATTTCAATATTTTTTACATATTTACTACCACAAAATAAATACAATTAGTCAAAACGACAAAATAAAATGATAATATCTATTTGAAACTTATCTTTTTATTATCTTTTGAAGAGAGCCATCTAGTGGCAGTTTTAGATACTCGTTATTGGATTCATAGTTATTGAAAGGCTCCTCGCGTGCTCAGAAACCCAGTGACTGTTATCGAATATATAACTTAAGTTTAACTTTATTGATTGAGCTGTTGATCGTTTAACTGGAGACTTCAGAAACCGGCCATAAGTAGTCTAAGGAATTTACATTACAATTTCTTGCACAAAACCGTCAAGTTTGAAAAAATTTTAGTACCTATATGCAGCTTTTGTCCCTCTTTCCAATCATATTAATAACTAAAATTCAACGTGAGACGACTTATGCCTTTTTCCACTGAGAGTGCGATATGCCCACAGAACATCTAATAATTAGTTAGAAGGGGCATAGCACGTAATTTGTATGGGAACCGCTGTCGCCGTTTCAATAAACACTACTAACGAAAATGAACAAATACGCACGAGGATTGTTATGTGTGCATGAAGTAGGCGTGACTCTGTAGCTAGGGATTGATTGTCGATAAATTTTTATCAGTATTTATTTTCGCAAGGTATACTTATTCATTATATACTTTTATACTTTTTGATTGAAATTACTTACTCCGTCGACAGACTCATATTTCATCATGGCCTCCGAAACAAAGTCTTTTCCAATTACCGCACATGAAGGCATTTTTACGTAATTAAGTCTCAGTATTTTGCAGTACTTTTCTCTGTTGGAGTTTGCGAGTCACTAAACAGCGCAATCGCGTGTTTTTGTGCGATGTGCGCATTTGATCACAGTATTGGCGCGCCTACCTTGCCCACAATTCCTTTCTAACTAATTATTAGATGTTCTGTGGATATGCCCCTCGCAAATAATTGCGAACTTTCACAAATCAATGGGTTGTACAACACAACACTCCAAACAAAACAAAGTACAAAAGCAAGCACTACCAACATAATAATAAACTAAAATAATAGGTAGGTATTCTATAAGTATCTCGCTCCCGTGATCGACACACAACACACACATACACTGGTCATCGACAACTGAAAATTAATTTAAACCTTTAACACACGGTAAATTATATTTCTTTACCGAGTTTCAATGTAAGATAATGATTGAACATTTTTTCTTTCATTATTTTTTAAGTCCAAAATTACTATGTATTGTATAAATGCAATTTTTTTTCCAAATCAATTGCTAATTCCGACTTAGCATAAAACAAACTCAAAAATTGGTTGTGTGTGCGCTGGCATTTTTTTTGCTTTGCTTTTACCTACCTAATTTCATAGGACACAAAATATTACTAACCTGGTTGACTTTTTAATAGGAATGGAGCACATTTTTCCGCTTTAACGTATGTTTCAAATTGATTCCTGCTTAGGCTCGCGACAATGACGTCATCAGTACATACTATACTGGACCTCCAATCTTCAAATGGAGCAGTTATTGTTTCGAAGTGTATTGTTTGGTTCGGACAGCTTTCGACACAAACCTGTAACATCAAATTTTTGGGGAGAGGTAAACTTTAAATAAACCTTAATAAAGTATAATTTGATTTTGACTCGAAGGACCAAAAGGGCGACTTATTCATCTATCATCATTTATTCATCTTTTCTGATGCATGTCACACGAGCAAACAAGCACATTAAAAGGTTTTTAACTACTCCAGTCTCCATGTGGCTTGGCTTGGCTTCAACCTAGGTAATAAGGGCTTACTACTGGGCACGGGTCTCCTCTTTGGGAGGACTAGAGCATACTCCACCACGCTGCTCCATGCGGATCGGTGAAGGGGTGGCCAACCTGAGTGACGGAAGTTTTTAACCGCCCGAGGGCCTCCGACATGGCTTAACGATTGTTATCTTATGATAACAACCGCGACCGACGGCTTTACGTGCCCTCCGAAGCACGGTAATGCTCAAGAATTTTTTGCCACTAGCGGTGACCCATCCAACTACCGACCAGCGCCCAGATCACTTAGGATCGACGTAAGCCGCCGGGCTATGAGCGCTTCTATTGCTCCGTGTATAATAGTTACAATACCGACGCGACGCAACTCGATTGCGTGACAAGAAAAAAAAGTTTAAGTGTAAGGTTATGCCGCACGCACCTCTGTTTACGTAATAACAATATGTACATAGGCATGAGTACTTACTTGCGTAGTAGGGCATCCCGTAATAATGGTATTAGGTGTTAAGCACTTTCGAACATCAAAAAAAAGTAAATTTGGTTTATCCTGCAGTCCAGAATCGATTCCACACCGCCTTCCTCTAGAATCTATAGGAGCTAGCAGTTTTTCCACACTGCCGTTTTTTATACCTGTAAATGAAATTTAATACCTAAGGCACAATTTCATACTGATGTATTATTGTAAAGGATTTTGATGCGATATTGTCCTGTTTACATTTCGTCTCTGTACTTAATGCATTTTATACTCCTGTATTTTTTTTATATTAGGGCCGATCTTATACTACATGGGTCCATGGACCTTCGCAACAATAAAGTTATTTTATTACCGAAACACGTAGAAAATTTCATGATTGATAGGATATCAAGGTCCACGAAATGATACACGACACGAGTAACCTAACCATGGAATGGGACTCTTCGACGAAGCCTCGTCCTTTGCTTCATGATGCTGCTTGGGACTCGACTCAAAGATACGTTTTACATTTGATGAAAAGATAATTAATAAGTCGTTTGACGAGAATGGCAAGTCAATTCAAGGTTAGATGCAAAATTCCTCGGATCAAATTTTAGCGTTGTGCACGTTTTGCAGAAGCCACAACGCGTGGTCAGCTATTTTTAATTTTTTAAGCGATAATGAGCTATTCTTTGACCGTAATATAGGTTATGTAATGCCATTTGGGTACCTATATTATGTAAACCTCAATATTTCGTTTATTTTTATTTTGTTATAACAAAATTTATACGAAAGATTTTTAAGAGAAACAAGAACAAACTTACTATAGTATCCGATAAAGCCCCATAGTCCAAGAAAAAGGATGAACGCAATCAGGAATATAACGTCTGTGCAGGATCGGTTGTGGACGGGGCCGTTGAAGTCAGGATCATGCCGAATGGGTTCCCCTGAAATTTTGGAAAGCCAAAAGTTACAATAAGAAAATTATGCAAATCTTTTTATTACTTTCCACACTGCCGTTACCAGGATTATCAGTGTGGCATGGACATAGCGCACCCTCAGTGGAAAAAAGGCATAAGTTGAAAATTGCAATTTTACAGGAGAGCAAAAAACTTAAAATATCAGTAAGTAGTCAAAGGAATTTACAATACGATTTCTTGCACAAAATCGTCAAGATTAATGATAAAAATTTGATTGAGCATATGCAGCTTTTGTCCCTCTTTCCAATCATACTAATAACTAAAATTCAACGTAAGATGACTTATGTTTTTTTTCCACTGAGGGTGCGATAGGTAAGTATACACAATTGAAAAAGCCACACAACCATGTCATGGTATCATGATTCATGACACAATAATAAACAATTTTATGGTCTGTCATTTACATAAATATTTTGTGTTAAATTAATTAGCCCGGACAAACAACAAACAGACACAAAAATAAATAAGAAAGTTTGTGGTTTAGTATCGTTAAAATAACTATAATAATCGCTTGAGAAAATAGTTATTTTGAAATCATAGACAGTTAGGTACCTCAAAACTATAATTATTTAGTATTGATAAGATAAAATTTTCCTGGTAACATGAGTCATTAAATATAATTATGCATTCTTACTAAAACTGTTTCAATCAAGGATATTTTTAACATTTATTGTTCAACCAAACAAACTCTTCAGCTTTATAATATTAGTACCTATAGATAAAGCCTGTTGCAATGAAAACAATACACTTCATTTTTATCGTCCATACTCCACACTAATTATAAAACTAATAGATTTTATTTTACCTATAATCTACATGAATTAGGATTTTCACCAATATATTTATTCTATTTTTAAACAATATGACGCCTAATTGCCTACTGAAATTTGTAAGCACATTACGCCCGACGCCGACTGAAGGTCAGATTGAGGTATTCTACAATGAAAACATCAGTAAAGCCTTACATACATATACCGGAAGCGTAAAACGGCAGTATACATATAACACTAATCTTCGAAAGGTAATTCCTTCGAACAAGCGGAATTTCAGAAATGGAATGTAATGATGATATGTACCGGGAAATTATAAACAAGTAAAAATAGCTTATATCAGTACTACTGCATTAAAAGGAGACCCTCGTCGCCAACTAAGAAAATGAGCACAAATTCGATTTAGCTCCGAAAGTTTGTCCAATTCATGATTCCATCTTTAGAGTTTAGACCTTCTTTATGGATTGAAAGCATTGTAAAGTTGTATTGTCATGGTAGATTAGTGTATATGTAAAGTTTCATAAAAATCGGTTCAATACTAGAAGTTGAAAAAGCTTTCATAATATTTAAAACAAAAGGGGTCAAGTCAAAAAGGGTCAATCAAGTTTAAAAATTAATACACGTTATAGCATCAATGTACAACAACAAAATAATTTTATCTATTCTGTTAACCTCTTAGGAGTTCCCTCGAGCCAAGCCAAACCTAAGCGTAGTAGGTTATATTAAACATCAAGCGCATCACAAAAATGCATTGTCATTAGAACTAGAGCAATATGTAAAATAATTATCAACTCGTTAGTATCGCTGAATAATCGGCATCGGAATTTTTTAAGTAGAACCGGGACTATTAGAATTCTGGTTTAATACATTTACTTATTTGTGTGTAGAATTAGTTGAGCGTAGCTTCTCTTAATTTCTAATTTCTTGGAATCACCGTGTCTGTTTTAGCAATACTATTTGTCAAAAGAAATAATTGCAAGTAGGAGCTTTCGAGGACCTTTCTTCACAAACGTTATTATTTGCAAAATAATAGTCATCGCGGTTAGTCACCATCTTTTTCACTCTATCATTGCATTAGTGTCACTTTATTATGCGTTTTAAAACGTTGCGGTCGACGGCTTCGGGGATATGACACATATTATGTTTGTATAAACACTTCGACAGATCGAAATCGGTAGTGTATTTGGCTTTGCTGAAGAGGAATCATAACTGTCCAGATCCGAAGACATTCTCATAAGGCATATGGGCAGGTGCAGTACATAACGCCAGATTATACTTTTGTACACATATGTGATATCTCGTATTTTACTTCTTCTTTTAATGTCGTAATATGTGTTTAATGGAATATGGTTTATGCCAGAGATATGGTGCTGTAGCCTGATCGGGAACGCCTCCCGACAATCTGACTGGCCTGATTAGTGATGACAAGAAAACAGCAGGCATCCGCTGTATTCAGAAGGCTCAGGACTAGACATAGTGTACAGATCGGTAATTAAGAAAAAAAATGGTTAGCATAAATCATGTTCATGATTTTCAATATAGTTATTAGTTGCTAAACGTTTGTAACAAACAGTTTGTAACAGTTAAGAGAACACTCACTCGATTCTTTTGGTGGGACACAGCAGTTATCACAGCACCCCATATTTATGTTTACCACAACACAATTATCATTGTCGTCATCACATTTGTTCCAAACACAGTTTCTTCACCGAAGAATTTCGTGCACTATAGGTAACTATTATAAAGCATCACGAAACCTAAATATCACTAATTATTTTGCTCTACGAACTGAATGCAGTACACTGGTATCGGACGTTGCGGTGTCCATGTTAAAAATAGCTTGTATTGCTTATCAGCTGAAATATGATAACCACGGTAATCTACAGGTATCTTGCTGGTATATCACGGGATTATTTCCTTTGAATGGCCTAAATCCTGGGTAAATTATAATTAGTAACCAAACCCAGTAGGTCTTTGTAAACAACAAGCCAACCTGATTACTAAGTGCTAAGGCATTCACATACATAGATTTGAGTTTCTTATCGGTATAATACATAACAAATTAAATTAATTTCGGATTCAGATTAAAAAAAACAAAACAATAATTTCATTTCAATTAAATTGTGTTAGTTCGGATTGCTTGTACGAATTGTAGCAAAAATTCTGTTCAGTTTATACACGTAGGTAGGTAGGTATTTATAGTGACAATATTATATAGTTACTGTCCAGCAATAAGCTGTGATACTCAACTGTACGATGTTCATTGAATCTAATTGCATCAAGAGGCGACGGGAAATACCAACGAAGGAGTGCTATAAGCATTGTGGATATTGAACACAGTCGAATCCAAGACATTTCTGATGTTAAGAAATTCACTGAATTACTATTGCTAAGAAAATTGATTGTAACTATAAACTCTAAAGGAGTTGGAATGGGAAATTATTAAAATGATTAAAGCAGCACAATATTTTATCTTGATTACACAAGTGTGTTTGAAGGAAGATAATTACAAAAAGGGGATTATTAAACAAGTGAAAAACCACTAACGACCGTAATAATTCATATCTTATTCTTATTAATACTAATGCATTAGGTTACTGTAATGTAAGGACAAATAAACAAAGCTTATCAAAGAAGATAATGATCTTCTAAGATAATGAACATAACATCGAATGATGACCAATATGTATTGCAAAGCAATGCAAACACTAGTGATATGTTTCAACTGCGTTATGATCCCATAAATCTAGAAACAGATAAGTAATATAATGAATGTAAATGAGTTTTTCACGAGCAGATTCTGCGAGTTCCGAGCACAAATTACGAAACTGTCCGTCACATACACGCAGTATGCGCACACGATCACGTCACACTGTATACTGTCTTCTTAATACTCTAGTGTACACAGTGTACACTTCGCCGACGCATATAAAGATTGTTTCACATTGGAGCCAGGTAAACGTCTTCGTCTCTTCAGTTTATGCAGTCTATGGAAACTGAAAATTATACAACTGACAACAAAAGAAATCTTTCATGAAAATGATCTCTTTCATGAGTTTTTTTATGGAAAACACCTGTAGTATTATTTTTATAACACTACAGGTGCCTAAGTTTTATTCAGATTGTGTATTATTTATATACGAACTATGTATATGAACCTTAATGATAAAAATAATAAGACAATACAACAATAAATAACACGGTAATTTTTACTGTGTCCTGCATAAAAAATAATTTCTGCGATTGAGGTTACAATTAAACCTAGTTATTTACTTAAACGACCTAACCACTTAATTTTTTTTTCTAATCATTAAAAAAAATCATGAGCTCATTCTGCATGCTTGTGTTGTAAGTGCTAATCTAGTAGGTATTCTACGGAATACATACTTAACTTGCTATGGAAACGTTCGTGTAAAGATAAACAGAACTATTATTTGTTCCGTCTTAACTCTTAAAGACTTAATTACTGGCTACTGGCACTCGTCAAGAAGATGACCCAATTATTCAATAGGTAGCTCCGGAATAGCGAATAATGATTCATGTTTTCTCTTCAAAGAAACCTTGCAGGTTGCTTAATCTTTTCCTGCTACAGTAGGTATTAGCAAATAAATAATGTTCTACGTAAATGGAAACGGTGTAAATCGTCTGTATTAGTGGTATTGATGGAGTTTCTATTGTAATTTTAAAGTGCAGTGTTGTCGTTAATGATACTTTGTTATGTAAATATTATCATATTGTTGCGATTATAATTCCAAGTACGTTTGTATCTGTATTATGTGCGTGCATAATTGTATCGACCTTAATATTGATATGATCTTGATAAGTCTACAACTCTACATGCATTGATCTTGTTGTACTAGCTAGGTACTTGGCTTAGCGTCTATTAATACCTCTATATATCCTACATACTAATTTAATAATAACCTGTGCATACAGTGTTTTTGTATAGGTACCTAATTTTTATTAATGTTAAAACTAGGTTATATTTCATGTGATTCACCAAGGAATTGGGCCCTCTGAGAATGATTGATATGATTCGTTTATTCTTAATTAATCTAACCCACTACGGGCGTTTTATTAACCGACTCCAAAAAAGGAGGAGGTTCTCAATTCGACTGTATTTTTTATGTTTGTTACCTTCGAACTTTCGACTGGGTGAACCGATTTTGATGATTCTTTTTTTAATCAAAAGCTGGTGCTTGTCATGTGGTCCCACTTAAATTTAAGCGAGATCTGACAATGGCATCCGTGAGAAAACCATATAAGTCTTAAATTTTTCATTAAGTATGTGCGGTACAAATGAATGAATAACTCAATATCACGCCAACCGATTTCGATGATTCTTTTTTTATTGTTATTGAAAAGGATGTACTTCATTTGAAGTCGGTTTTCTTTGTTAAAATTTTATAAATATATATTATAGAGTATTCGATCAAGTTTTTAGTGTATTCATGTTTTGTATCATAAAATTAAGTCTTTGTATCAAAACACTTTTTAGTTCTTAGATACCATAACTTAAATCTCCTGAACAAAAAAATCTAACTGTACCTATCTGTGTCACCTTTGTCTTATATTTTACGAGAGCAAATATGTATTTCTCTAATTATAATTTTTCTTAACATGTTGACCCATAAAAAAGTTATAAATATGCCGGATTTATATAATCAGCTCAATAACGTCCGCGAGATCTGTGGCGAGATGTTTGTTCGGAGGACAGACAAAAATGTTATATACCGGGTATTATTATATTTCAGCTTTGTTCCTTCAATATAAAATAAACTACGTTCCTATACCAAAATTACATTATGTTACTTAATACCTAGTTAATACTAAAGTTAATAGTAACTACGAACTACCCTCGTAGATGAAATTTGAACTAATTTTAGTAATTTAACAACGAATTGAGTTTTATATAATATAATAGGTACCTTCAACTATTTTATTCTAATTTTAACATCAGGTAGCATTAAATATTTCATTTCAAAATAAGAAAAATTACCTTCTTAATTTTTTTTTTCGTCAATTTGCTAAAGCGATCTTTATAGACCGCAGATTGTATTGTATTTGTTAGTGAAAATTTTAAAACACTACTTTCGCCGAGGCCCAAGGTATGTAAATTGTACGTTTTAAATCCCATGGCAAATGCCAAGTTTGATGTGTGTGTACTCCGTCTTACAGCTTACGCAGCGTATACGACTCGACACACATTGACTGTGTTAAATTGATGACGGTAACTTTATTTACGTTCGCCGATAGCTGATCTCTGTCATGGTGTTGCCGTACGCCGCAAATAAACAGAAATGCCCAAACTACAAAATACTTTCTATTTTTACATGCGCATCGTACCCATACGGCATACCTCCATCTATTGACGACGTCCAATGATGTTTATTAGAGATACGTTATGCCCTTATAAATCAAAAGAAAAATCTGTTCCGAAAACGGTACACCAATCAGCGCTTGTTAAATTATGTAAAAGGGATAGCATTACTAAAACCATAATAGTGAAAAAGACAGCTAGTGTTTGTCGCTCGCGTCACAAGTACCTTACGTTCGGCTGGCGCCAAGCTGGCGCGCTGTCATGCCGCCATACTTATTTTGTTAGAGAATTATTGAAATGAAATAAAATGCAATAAATCATGATTCCTTACTTGTGGTATGTTATTCCATGAATTTTATTTTTTTTACGTAAGTAATTAGTGCATTTACGCATAACACATGAAGGCATTTTAACGCTGTATGCTGTATGTCAAATCTCCAGCTCTTCTGACAAAAATAAAAGCGTGCGTACCGACAGAGTATTGAGAGAGCGACTGCGAGTAATGCGAGCAAGCGTGGTCAATTGACTACTCTTTCGCTCTTCGCCGTCGGCGCGCTAGTAACCCATCTACCTCTTTTATACATATAATATCATTGACGACGTCCAGTAAAACTAAAAAGTGACGACAATATAAATACAACTACCCTCTGCTCAGAGCTTTGTGAACAAGTACCCTATAATATCCTATTCCAGATAATGGTCTATCTGTGTGCTAAATATCATGAAAATCCGTTCAGTAATTTTTGCGTGAAAGATTAACAAACATCCTCACAAACTTACACATTTTTAATAGATTTGGTAGCATTGAGCATTCAGTAAACAATACTACTAAATTACAAATGAAAAGCTCCTAGGCATTCCATCCATCCATCCACCAGCCCTTGGAGGTCCACTCTAGGCATTAAGCGCGTCACATACGGCGAAGATACGATAATATTTTATCTTAAGATGCGTGGCTATAAAATATTATAGCATCTTAAGGTATCGCACACGGTTAAGATCAAAGATGAACTAAATACAGATACGTTATGCCCTTACAAATCGACCGAAAAATCTGTTCCGACCGAGCTACAACACACACACGTTTATCTTTTGTTTCCCTACACCAATCACTCGTACATTGGCAAATTATGTAAAAAGGATAGCATTACTAAAACCATAATAGTGAAAAAGACAGCTAGTGTTTGTCGCTCGCGTCAATCTATATACGCTACGGTCTTTATCGCTCTCGCGTCAAAACTAGATCGCTATCTCTTTCTTCATCTGAATATGGCGTCTTTGCATGAGTAGTTAGATTGTTTAGAAAAATAATTGAAATAGACTAAATAATCTAAGTATCTTAGCGTACTCACGCATGGTATGAGATTCCTTGTGTTTTGTTGACCTTGGAGTCATAATTGGTGCACTTTCTAAACACACAGGATGGCATTTTGTTATATTTTCATAACCACGTATTAACCTACAATGCGCCACGCTCGTGATTGCGCTCGACGCAGACTAATCACAAAAGTTCCCAATTGGGAACTTTTTCAATCATCACAACGCGCGCGCTTATGACCTATCTGCCTCTTTTTAATATATAATATCATTGGTTAAGATACGATAATATTTATATCCGCTTGAATCTTTCTCTGAGTCACACGTCGTATTTCCCCGCAATCTATATACAGGATAATCTAATATGAATAATACGGCCTTATTATTAGATTTATTGGATAGCTCATCGGATGATGATTCTGACTTCGAATATGACTTAAAAATTTCTGCCGCACGTTGCCTTTGCCGAACAATTTGGGTAGAAAATCATATAAAGTTTAGGAAAGACCCCGGTGAGTTTAATCTTTACGAAGACCTTTCATCGAAAATGTTTCAAATATGTTTTAAAAAGTCAAAGGAAAGTTTATAGTTTATAGTTTCCAATATTTTGCGTACTAATAATAAAAACAACAACAAAAACAGAGAGAATAGGTTTTTTTTATGGAAATAGCCGGCAAATGAGCTGACGATCCACCTGATGGTAAGTGGCTATCGCCGCCCATGGACATCAGCAACACCAAAGGTATCACTGATGCGTTGGCGGCCAGGAAAGAAAGAAGAAAAAGAAAGAAAGAATTGGCTCTTAAGCCCCCAGCCGGAACACGACGAGTCGTTTGGCAGCTGACTCATGCTTATGGGTGGTAGCTATCCAGGCGAACCCCTGGAGAAATTATAATAGTAATAATGGTAATAGTAATAATATTTTAATTAACAATTAAAATCAATACTACCAATATAATCCCTCTGAGGGCCCTACCACCAGCGGGCCGGATTAAGTCGCCTCTTACGACACCCATCTGGCGCGGGATTGGGGTTAGTATTCTAAGCCGCCCCAATACGGCTAAGAAGAAGTAAAATTAATATATTTCATTCCATTTTGCATCGAATATTGTGCACACTCTGTGTAAGGATCTTACGATATATTTTGTATCTTAAGATGGCATGTTACGATATATTAAGCATCTTAAGATGAAATCTTTGCATCGCTCGGCATCTTAACATAAAATGTCCATATCGCTCGATATCTTAAGATGCGTAATATGAAAATATTATCGTATCTTAGCCGTGTGTGATGCTTCATACAAAATGTATAGTGAGCGATATTTTATCTTAAGATAAAATGTTATAGTATCTTCGCCGTGTGCGACGCGCTTTAGCTGTAGCCGGCTGTAGGCATACCTACTATAGGTAGGTACAGATTATTATCACAATAATTATTATCATAATTTTCTTAATAGATCAAAATCAAAAACTAGATTTAATCTGAGAACAGATAAAAATCTTATTGATTAACGGGGTGCTCCGTGCCTACCTAAATGTTTACTAGATATTTAATATTTATTTAATTATATTCAGTTTTTTAATTCTTAATTTTTTTCACAGAGTTTATATGTAAAGTATGACTCACATTGATTTTTTAATAATTATCTTGATTGTTAACGAATTTCTATTATTTCTTGGAATATTAACGAAACTTTAGTCGTAAAGTTTCGTTAATATTCCAAGAAAAAAAATTGGGGTGAAGCCCTCGAGAAAAATGGGGAAGCGCTTGCCGTTTCCCTTGACATCTCGAAGGCTTTTGACAGGGTTTGGCACACTAGCCTTACAAGCAAGCTTCCTGCGTATAGCCTGTCCCCTGGCCTGATCGACTGGATCAAAGACTTCCTGAGTGACCGTTCATTCAGAGTGGTTGTCGGAGGTTGCTCGTCGCAATCAATGACAATCAATGCCGGAGTTCCTCAGGGGTTTGTTCTCTCCCCAACAATATTTGTGCTGCACATCAACGATCTGCTCATGTCCGGTATCTATGGGTACGCAGATAACAGCACTGTTGTAGAGAGATACCTGCCAAAGGGTCGGGCCAGTAAAGACCATATACAGTACGAAAGAGAGGCTATGGTGGAGCGTATGAATCTTCCACTTCAGGTAGTCTCCGAATTAGGCGATGCGAACCTAGTAGGATTCAACGCCACAAAAACACAAGCGTGTCTATTCACCGCCAAAAGAAGTCCGTTCATTTTGACTCCTACTCTTCAGAATATATCCCTGAAATACACCGACCGCCGTTGGCATTGAGATATCCTCGAACCTTAACTTTGGGCGGTTAATTAAAGCCAAAGCTAAAGTAGCTGCTAGGAAGCTTGGAATCCTAGCAAATATGCGGCGGTACTTCACACCACAACCGCTTTTAACCTTGTATAAAGCACAGGTTCGGCCTAGTATGGAATGCTGTCACATTTGGGCTGGTGCTGCCAAATGCCACCTGTCAGCATTGAATTCAATAGAGAGGCGTGCTAAGAGGCTTATCCCAATCTTCAGAGCCTCGAGCACCGGCGCAGAGTTGCTAGCCTCTCGGTATTCTGCAGGATAAATTATGGAGTGTGCGCAGGAATTGCACGATTTGATTCCGCCATCCCCTTTCCACCATCGAACGTCCCGAGCGACGCACGGCGGGTGTCTATTCCTTCGTCGATAACATCCCCCTTGTACGGACGACGCGCTTCGCTTCATCATTTTTTATGCGTACAGCGAAGGATTGGAATAAATTGCCCGAATTTACATAATGATTCTAGGTAAGTAGGTACTTAGTAACTTGCATGATCAAAATTTTATTTTAATATAGACAAGTACCTAAATGTATCCACAAAGTTATTCTATGTGGGTAGGCAATTTTTTAATAATAGGCACTATAGGTAGGCAGTTTATAAACAAATTATCTGGGTATTTGTAAATTCGAAATTAAGATGCCCACGAATATATTTTTTGTAGCCAAAAAATTAGGCTAAACTTAACCTAATCCACCGTCAATATCCTGTGGCCTTCATTGCTGGAAATACGTAATAACGAAAAGCCACTGAATAATATGCTCTAAGTAGTTAAAATGTAGATAATATCTGTGGTGCTAAGTTAGGTACTTACATACATCGTTCGCTATACAACAACTAAACTCACCATAATCTTTCCCCATTGTGTGCGGATTTATAAATCTGGATCACTGCATAAATTTAACTCGGTCACAGCTATGCACGATACAACACGGTAAAGCGTATCAAACCATGTAATTTAATAATTCTCAATCCGTCAACCGTCGAGAAAATCACTTTAAATAAAACTTTTCATTCAAGTTTTAATATGACTGTTTCAAGCTGCTTTTTAACCACGTTTAACTTTCCTTTCACAAAATTGATTTACCACAATTTAATCCAAAGAAACTGACAGTACTTTATTATAATATTGCAGAAGGTTGTAAAGATTGCACAAGTAATTATTGTTTGTTTACGTTCACTCGGTAGCGAAAGTTTCGAGGCTCGTTATTAAACTGAATCGTTGTGGCGCCCGACGCCGCCGACAGCCGACTCCGACTGCAAGTTACTATAGACTAGTGACGTATGGCGGCGAACCTGAATGTGAGCTGTAGTGGGATTTTAGCTGATTCATACTGCATAGTGCCTGCAAATAATGCTATTGTTGCTTTGTTAAAACTTCGCGTACTCTGCTCCACCTTCAGAAACACCTTTATAAGTATTGAAACACCCAGGCTACACGAACAAAAGTATACCGATCTATCTCTTGAAGACACGTAAATGTAGTGGCAAGGGGAAATCATATTGTCTGAAAGACCGAATATCTATGGGTTCGAACAGTCCTGGAATGGCATCTATCCACGCCTTGGTCAAACGAACAGCATGTCGCCCTGCGAGCAAGTGAAGCACCAAAGCTGACAGTCATCAGGTTCAGAGCCATTCAGATTCAGAGCCCAAGCCAATTAAAAAAGGAGTCCTACGTCCGAGAATGGACACATGCATGATGTCCATGGGAGACGATAACTACTAACCCTTAGGAGTTATTCGTACTAACCGTACCTAACTGTCTAACTCTAACTCGTCATCGCTCAACTTCGGAAGAAGATCTTAAAGGTTCTTCAGAAATAAAATATTTTGGTGACAAAATTAGAGTATTTTCCCCCTAAAATATTCGCTAGTTCATAACCGGACACATGGTATTCTGTGGTAGGTAGCTAGGTACTTGCCAAACAGGAAAGTAAGACTAGCAATGATGAAAACACCGTACATTTAAGTGCTTCAGTAAAAATATGTTTGTTATCTGCCACCTACGTAATATTGCGATTGATTCATTGCAGACACCCAGCGATATCACTATACTGTATTTACAAAATATCCGCTTAAATACTTAACTCATTATCTACAGAGTACTTACAGGTCTACACTATAGGTACGGTTTTAATCAAAAGATAAAGTTATTATATGCATGCGTAACTATCAGCAAATTAGCTGTTTGATATTTTGAAATGGATTGTACAGAAATTCCCAGTAATATAATTATCATGATAGATCGTAATCAGAAACAGCTGATATTGTTGATTTCGACCTACCCACTTCTTTTTATGGGTGACCGCTAGTGGCAAAAAATTCTTGAGCGTTTCCGTGCTTCGGAGGTCACGTAAAGCCGTCGGTCCCGGTTGTTATCACGGAGACCCTCGGGCGGTTTGAAAACTTCCGACACTCGGGTTGGCCACTCAACCCATCCACCAAGCCGCAGTGGAGCAGCGTGGTGGAGTATGCTCTAGGCCTCCTCAAGAGGAGAGACCCGTGCCCAGTAGTGGGCTAGTAATGGGTTGAACCTTATCTTCAAAATGCGTTTAAAAAACTGATGCTGAACAATGCAGGTAGCATTGTACTTTCACAGGTACAAGGTACGATACGACATAATCCTTGTCGCGACAATGCCACTACGTACCTATTTGTATTCAATGCCAGCGGCCAAAGACCTTACATGCAGTGCTGGTGGTTATCATTTAATTTTGTAAGCACTATTTACCTAGTAAAGATACCTTATCATTGTCGCTAAATTGCAGATAAAAATAAAAGGCCTCTAATTAATTATGGTGAGACATACTTTGAGGGGAAGATTGAAGCTTAAAAATAGTTTAAATAATCATTTGACAATAGGTGTGATGAGTAGAATAAATCATCAGTCGTAAAATAAAGAGCCTTATTTAAAGTATCGATTTCTAAGCAGTGTGCTAGTTATCTATGGAATGTATTCATATTTTTAATTTAAACACTGGGAAGCAAGGACTTACGGGGTAAACGTCCCGTCCTCCCGTCTGATCGGGCAGGATTGTAACAAAGACTCCGTCTGGCTGTTGACCCAGGACGAAACTTAGACTCTCCCCACTTATTGCATGTAAAATTTAGCTAATTGACCGTTTTGGATATAAATATAGAATATAGCACAAAGGGCTTGATAAAATTATTTAAACAACTGACCAGTATTAATTAAAATAATAAAATCACATCGCATCTACTTAAAATAATCTTCAGTAAGTAAGTAGGTAAGTACGGCCTAAAATAATTTAAAATTTGTGTTGTATTATTTTGTCACGCACTTTTGATTATATTGTAAAATAATCTTCAGAAGGCTTTAGGGAGGGAAGCACCTCTTTTGACCCTTGAGAAGTATGTATTGTATAATTAATCATAATCATTTAACACAGTACGTTTATTTTACTGGTAACATCTTGGCAACATAAATTTCCACACAATAGAAATAACATGGCTTTTGTGTAACTTGAACCTCAGACTTGAACTATTCCCGCAGCGCATTGTTTATTCGACTTTTTTTTTAAATTGTCGTCATATTTCAGGTAATTTATACCTCTAATAGTAACTATATTTAGGTATTGTAATTTAGATTTAGGTATTGTATTCGTTATTTAAATTTTTAATGTCACTGGTCGAACTATATAAATTAGGGTCGCCCCAATGATATTATATTATAAAGAGGCAGATATGACATAAGCGCGCGCGTTGTGTGACTCAAAAAGTTCCCAATTGGGAACTCTTATTCAGGTGAAGAAAGAGATAGCGATGTAGTTTTGACGCGGGAGCGATAAAGACGTGCGACAAAGCAATAAAGCGTGCCTTGCGGACATCGGAACAGATTTTTCGGTTGATTTGTAAGGGCATAACGTATCTATATTTATTTAAACATCATTGGGTCGCCCTGAAATTCAGCTGTCGTGGCTTGCTGTGGCCAGTGCTGAGAGTGGCCCCATTTCCTCAAGTTCTTACTGCTACAAAAACATTTATTTTATTTTATTTATTATTTCAATTCAGAATTACATTTCATATACAAATTCGATCTTACACAATTAATACATTAATTATAAGTATAATGTAAGAATATTGCCTATTTGTACTGCAGTGTTAACTCGATGAAATAAATTTTATTCTATTCTATTCTAATCTGATCAATTTACACCATAAACTTCCTCATGAACCACGTTGCCACCATCGTTCCCATCAAATCCGTTCAGTTGGTATGTGGCTTCCAACAGACGACTATGTGAAAGAAACCTGTAAGAAAATTGCGAACTGAAATTAGTATTAAAAATTCTAAGTTGTCATAACTTTAATGGTTGTCATGTTTCCAAAATAGACAACGGATAAATAACAGACTTAACGTACGAAGTTAGTATGTTACGAAGTTAAGTTAAGCCTAATTATACTTCATCCAAACAGAGTTTTTGTTTTATATTATAATAATGTGTGTATAATGTTTCACAAGGTTCATAACGATATGAGAAATGTCACTGTCACAGCTCTCGCAGTTTCTCGTGTGTTGTATTAAGTACTCCATACACTAGTTCTTCACACAATTTTAATTCAAATCAAAAATATCAATACCGAGGAGTTGGAAAAGTCAGTTTTAGTAGAGATAAAAATATGAAGAACCATATTATGTACTTCAGGCCCCGGCGAGATTCGAACTCACGATCTCCTGTTTACTAGACAGGCGCTTTAACCAACTAAGCCACGGCGCCGTTGATTCTTGTGACGAAATTTAATGTGATATTCAAGTAGGTATGTTGTTAATTATTATAATAATTTCATCAGATCTGACAAAATATGGAGCCGTATCAGCTTTATGTCGTAACAAACAAAGAGTTGGTATAAAATAGTATAAGCTATAAGTACTTAAATATTTACGAATAACAACTATTTTTACTGATTTACTGAACAATTAGGTTACTTACACAAATTCTCAATTTTACTTTTAACCGTCGCGATGGTAGGTACTTCTATGCAATTGTTATGAAGTATGAAGTATTAGAAAAGTTCTCCTTGGGAGATTCTTGCTGCATCTTCTCTCGGGCTCGGGGCCATTCCGCCCATTCATGTTCTTGAGAGTTGAGTTGAGTCACTCTTGAGCATATTATACATTTATTAAGAAATATTAAAATTACAATGAGCTTAGATTTTAGTTTAATAATAAACTAAACTATATTCATAATAAGTATAACAAATCTCATGTCACAGTTTAGGTGGTCGCACTCCTCCGAAACGGCTCGATCGATTTTTATGATTTTTTGTTAGAAAATAAATATGCAATGTCTGGCTGGCAGTAAAAAATAATAAATGAAATGTAACAGAGTAATGTACGAGTAGAGAATATCTATCATTAATAAAAAAGATGGTTCACTATGAGAAGCGTTTTCATTCAGAATAAATAAGTAAATATTTAAAATTTTTTTGTTGGTAGATATGAGAATAGGTCGTAACTCGTAAAGTATATTTAATGCCGCCGATTAGGGTATTCCTATCCAGAATTTTTTCTGCAGAACGTTTGCCGAGTCAGCCAGTACACTATTTAAACTATATTATACTATAGGTATAACTAAATTATTATTATCTAGTATCTACCCACTTTTAAGTATGTAGGTACTTACATATTATTCCAGTAGGAGTAGGCAGTACTTAACTATGGCGTTTGGCGCCGTCGCGTCGCGCCACGCCGGCCACTGCTACACCCCTGGCCCGGACGCAATATTGGAGCTATCACCTATACTTACAATTAGTACAAACAATACTTTTGGCAGATAGCCAAAACGGGTAGAGGATTTGCTTTAGTATCATCTAAAACAATATTTATTTACTAGTTCGTGGGAGACGATAGCCACATACCGTCAGCCGTCAGGTGGATCGTCAGCTCGTTTGTCGGCTATTTTCATAAAAAAGAATGAATAGTTTTTCCAAAAAAAAATTAGGAATAAATCAGTTTACATTTTTTTTATTTTTTAAAAGTATGTAATAAAAGATAATATTTTCATAAAAAGTAGTGCTAAAATTTTTTACCAAATAAATAAGTCTCGTCTGAAAAATCGAATTCGAAATATAATAAATATTGTGGGAGCGTGATTTTGCACATGGCCATGGATAGGATAGTAAACCAATCTAATGAAGTGAAATATGAGTTGCATGTTACATAATGCGTTGCGGGCCGCTGCACACGCCAGTCAATAGTCGTCCATTTGCAATGTATTAAGTCCTTACAAGAGATTATAATTATTATGAAGTAATTTCGTTCTTTTGACACTGTAATTTGAAATTTCAGTATTATTCAGGTAGTTTTTTATTTTTAGTTTTAAAAAAGACAACAAAAAAAGTTCAAATTTTTTCATGATTAGAAGAGGAAATTGACTGAGGAAGCGAGCAAAAATGGTGTCATAGATCATTGAAGTATTATTACTAGCGTACAGAACCGACACCGCGAACATCATGTATGTATGTGCCAATGCATTGGCCCCACGTGGGTTCAATCTTCAATGGATTCGTTCGATTTTGAAAGGAGAACGGGGGCTCAATTTTGAAAATAGAATCTCAGGGCGGGACACATTTTGTTCGAGATGTCTGTTCTATGACATTATACTTCAATGTCATATCATAGATGCCTAAAGTAGCTGTGCAATCAGCGTGGCATCTACTTTTCTGAACCTTGTTATGCGAAAGCGTATCTTATATATTAGGAAATCATTTTTTCTTTCCAAATTTTTATGTAGGGTAGTTTAGTACCTACTATCCTACCCACAACCTCATCATATTTTTTTTTATCTCACAGGGAATCGAACCCTGTGCCCAAACGACAACATCCACTCCATTTCGTCATGGAGTATAGAATAGAGGTTTTGCTCTGTTCGCACTAGTTCTACTCGTTAGTCCGATCATCGAACTAGTGGGATTTTTTTTCTCACATAATAATTCTATGGTAAGACATAGAATTTTAACGTTGTTGCTATTCTTTTAACGGAATAAATGTTTCTTTCTTTCTTTCTATCACAAATAGCCTGGTGTGTCAATAAGAATAATGAAAGTAAATCCTTTGGTGTCATTGGGAATCAATGCACCTTTTTCCGTGGAATGTATTTTGCAGACATTTATGTGTCACTAATGGCCTAACTTTGAATATAAAAAGGGATTTAAAATAATTAAATACAATACAGGTCATAATAATTTTATTCTCATATAATAATTGATTATGATACATGGAGCGCTAACACGCACCGGTCACTTGACGAGAAACGCAACTTTGTCGTCTTCACTCCAAATACATTTATTATTTATTTATTTATTTATATTGCATCGACATTCGTTATGCAAAACTGTGGCTACATATTCACTAGTGAGATGTCTCGGGGCAGCGTCTGTCAGATGGACGTATAGTCCCTCGCGATGCTCAGTCGATCGCAGCGAGGCCGCCGACCGTTCGCGTTTATACATATATACTTAAATTGTAACAGTCAATTAGATAGCCGGATGTCCGTCCGATCAATATATTTACATACAAACAAATAGAACGCCTCTCGCGCACTTTAGCGATCACCGGGCTCAGCCCGAGGCGACCCGGCTTCGTCGCACGGACGCAGAGCCGAGGTGCATGATCCGTGTCAATTTTAAATAATCTTTACATCACTTCCATAATTTACGACTTAATTAAAATATCGAGAAGCTAAATTCAGCGACGTCGGCGGTATTCCGTCGAGCGCTCGATTAGCGTGTGAGGGTGGAGCGCGCGCGGCGCTCAGTCTGCCTTGACGTCGGCGGCGGGCGGAGCGTCGGGCGCGGTCGCCGCCTCCCCGGCCTCGTCCGGCACCTGCTCGCTGCTCTCCGGCGCGCGCTCCGCTCCCCCGCTACCGTCTGCGCACACCGATAACACGCTCGTTGCAGTTAAATCCTCATTCACATGTTCTCACTTCACTTGGGGCATTCATGGATAATTCAGATTTAGATAACACTGATCACGCCGCAAAGTAGATGTAGCACGCTCGTGAATCAGGTTCTGTCCGACGGCGTCATAAGGATAATTATTCGAGTACGGAAATGTGATTAGTTTTATTTTGCCAATTGAGTTTCAGCGGACGACATTCTTCAATATTCGTACTAGTCATCTAGCCGATGGTCCCCGATATCGTATCTGAATTATCCATCATCAGAGCGGAGGCCGCATGTACTCACTGCGCTGGTGGTGATGGTAGTAGAGGTTGGGGCGCGCGTGCGGGGGGCGCGGCGCGGGCGCGGGCGCGCGGTACAGCGGCAGGGCGGGCGCGTGGGGGCGCTGGATGGGCGCGGGGTAGCGCGGCGCCATGCCGCCACGGGCGAGCGCGTTGCCGCCGTTCACTCCGCTCGCTCCTCCGCCGCAGCGCCCGTTGTTCCCGCCGGGTAACATTTGCTGAAGAGCACCAATACAAGATAGTTTTATAGTAGTTTCAAGTACAGATCATTTATGTTATGGAGACTGCAATTTAATACCATTATTCTACGGGTAAGTAAGCGAGTTTCAGCGTAAATTTTCGTTATCGCGATATGTCTAAGCTAATAGTTTGTTACGTCGCTATTTATTTCGTTTACTAAAAATGCGTGTGTTTTTGTTAGAAAATTGATCAATAAATGAAATAGTTTTTTATTAAAAGTCATCTACCACCTTTTTCTCTGTAATTTTTTAGATATTTTAAGGTGATTCAAGTATACAGGAATATTACAGATGGCCTAACACAGATTAGTCTGATAATATTATTATAAACAAAAGTAAACATCTCGATGATAAACGGATAAAAGAGTTGGGTCTGTTAGGGAAACTGCTTTCTTAATCTCAACATTGTTGAATCCATTAAGGTTGTCACCTCGAAAATAACCTGTTGCTGGTGTTGGTGGTGTTGATGCGGCGTGTGCGCCGGCGGCGGGTGCTGCGGGTGGGAGGGGTGCGGCGCGTGCGGCCCGTGCGGCGCGTGCGGCGGAGGCGCGTGGTACTTGTGCGGCGGGGAGTGCGGCTTCTGCGGCTTCGTGGCTCCCTTGGGTGTGGGTGACGACGCATCGCACAGTGGGGCAAAGCCGTTGGCATGCTCGTGCAGCGGACTCTTTAGCTGCTGCTGTGGCGGCGGGCGCGCCTGGGGCGGCGCGTACTGCTGTTGCATCGGCGGAGCTCTATACTGTTGCTGTAAACAAAAATGTCACACCAATAACATTCAATTCTGATGCTGATATACCAGTCCTGCACAAAATGTCATGTGGGAGAGCCACAGAACTATCATAATGCCACAGCTACTAAGTTAAACGAAAGTTACTGTCGTTGATATACTGAGAGATTTCTATTAGATAAGCATTATTATATTAATCTGTGACAATGAAACCATACCTGCATCTGTTGGACGGCGGCCGCAACGTGTAGCTGCGAAGACAGGAACTGCGAGCTAAACGCGCTGGACTGCGCGGGCTGCGTGAACTGCAGCGGGTAGGTGGGCGCAGGGGCGGCGGGCGGCTGGTAAGGCGAGTAGTACGAGGACGCGGGGGGCGCCGGCCGCGGCAACAACCCCGGCAGGGAGTACTGAGCGTCCCCCACCGGCCCGGAATACCCCATGTATTGTTGTTGGAACGTGTTCACACCGCCCACTCCGCCGACGCCGCCGCCTTTGCTTCCTGTGGACATCGAATGTGATACCGAGCATGTAAAGCTAACCAACCTACCTACCTACAATACTCTTTTTGTTTTAATCTCATTTATAATCAAAACTTCTTAATACTTAACCAATGAAAATAAAAATAGAGTATCTCTAATATTAATGTGTCTAATCGAAAGTAAGAAGCAAAGTTCCAGGCACAGATAAAGTGCAGCCACAGCTTCAAATGAGGTAGGAACAGACTTGCAAACAATAAGGTAGCAAATAAAAACTATAATACTGACCGATCGCTCCTATCTGTTGTGATGTGGGCTTAACTGTAGCCGACATAAGAGAGTTTGACGTGCTTGAAATAAGAACAGTGCTAGGATTATTACCCAGCTGTCCCGATTGACCGAATGCCGCGCCGCCTCCGGCAGCTGCAGCCTATACAGTAAAAAATATAAATATAAAGTTTAAATAATATAATATAACTACATTTTAAATAACTGTAAATGTATATTTTAACACTCACCATGCGGTACTGACTTGGAAGACTTTGGAACATATCAGGTGGAGGCTGATAGTTGTAAGGAGCTGCAGATCCTGCACCGTATGGAGTCCCAGGGAACCCGCCGAACTGTCCGCGACTTTGATCCAAGAAGGCTCCATACAGGCCCCCTTGCTGCGGAAGTTGTTGCGAGGAACCAAGCAATTGTTGCGAAGAGTTAAAATTGAATACAGCCGGCGGGGAAGGAACAGACAAGCCACCGTATCCACCTTGGTAGCCAACGTGGTTGTAATGTTGTGGAGGTGGCGATTGTAACTGTTGAGTCGGCTTCACTTTGCAAACATTCGGAGGAGCGCCTGTTTCATTGTTTGTTTCTTCAAAACCGGCAAATTGTAATTCCTCGCTCCCTTCGGCCACCGCAGGCATTTCCCAAACTTTCTTAACACTTGCTATTTTTAAATTGAGATCAGCTGCCAAGGGGGAAATTGTGTTTGACGTGCTCATATGTGTGCCACGCGGTAGTCCGAGGGCTTTTGCAGATTTATCTTCAGTAAGTTGTCCAAGATCAGAGTCAAAAGCGAAGTCCAGTTTCATGTCTGAGGAGTCCTCTGTTTTTTGTGATGTATCAAATGGCATCTGCAATCCTAGACTGCCATCTGCTTCAGATACCGGCCTTCCGTTTTCTGACATAATATCTTGTATTGATCTAGGACGTGCTCTAACATCTCCATTAAAAGCTAGCGGTCGAGCTTCCATTTCAGCAGAAACTTCTTCTCCTTGAGGTTTGGCAGTGTTTGCGCTGGGTTGATATTTTTGTTTTAAGGCCTCAGCTGGCGGTGCAGTCTTATAATTAGTATTTTCGAATATGATTGTTTCTACTGGTGGTGTGGTCCCATCAAGAACACCAGATTTATCAGTTACAAGTGCACATGCAGCTGGAGTAGGTTTATTTTCAACAGGAGCTTCACCAGGCGTGCTGCGTTGACTTGACTGACTTGATTTGTTGTCGACGGCTTCAACAGGCTCATCAACATTTCCACGCAAAGATTGCGAAATTGGTTTGTCCCAAGCGTTTACCGCAGGTGGGGGAGGTGCTGCTCCTGTATCTGGACTAAACACTAGTCCCATTTGTTGCTTTTGTCTTTGTTTGACAAATCGTGGTGCTAAATTGGCTTGTCGCGGACGATCATACTGAGAATTAGGCTTGCCGGGAACAGGCGCCGATCCCCGTGTATTAGATTTATCACTTGCATTTCGAGACGTAGATCCATTCCTACCATTGCCTTGGTTAGAATGAGATCTGGGCTGCTTCGAATTATTTTGATTGTCTTCCTTTGACGAAGCTCTAGCATCCTTTGAGTTCTTTTTATTTCGTACCTCTTGGAAACCATCATCAATAATTTCGTCATCTTTTTTTGTAGCAGGTATTTTAACATCTGCTATTGCCTCACCAACAAGATCAGTAGATTTGATATCACCAACAGCATCTTTCTTTCCTCCCTGAAGATTTCTATTATTATTTTGTCTATTGCCCGAATTTTGGTTTCTTCCTCCTTGACTTTTCTGGGATTGACTTGATTGTCTTCCTCCAATAGATCGACGACGGACCCCTGCACCACCACTTTCGGAATGTTCTGAAGTAGTCTCCCAATTTTCGTCTTCTCCACTTTGTGGACCACCAGCTCCCTTCGGGCGTCTATCTCGACCCCTACCGGTTGAAGATCCTGTTCGTGATTTGTTACCGGCCTTTGCTTTGTCTTCTTGCGAGTTATCTTTGTTTTCGTCGCTATCTTTAACGGCTCTGTTTGCTTGGCTGAATGGACTCTTAGTGTTAGGGGGTCCATAACCGGTTACTCTCTTAGCGGGCGCCGGCGGTCGAGATGTCCCTTGGAAACCACCTCTACCACGTCGAGAAGGTTGACCTCTAGGTGCAAATGGTTCCCTGTTTTCCATATTTTCTACCGCCAGTGGTACTTGATCTACAGGTAGATTGATTAAATCCTCTGGTCTGTCAAGCTTTTTAGGCCCACGGGGACTTCGTGGAGCTCGTCGTCGCTCTTTACGTTGTGTGTTAGCGGCGCCATCTGTAGAGCCATCCGATTCGCTCGCTCTATTATTTGATCGAGAGCTACGATGCGAGCGTCGCCCGCGAGATTCACGTGTCCCCCAACCTCTACTATACACATTATAGCCGCCGCCGCCACCCCCGCCGCCACCACCCCCGCCGCCACCACCTCCACCATAACCTCTTCCTTTTTTCTCAGAACCAGAACCACTTGATTTTCTTTCAATGGGTTCTTTATCTGGAATTTTATTTAATTGCTCATTGCTTAGCTTCTCATTTCCTTTTGTATCAACATTTCGTTTCTGAACATCTACATTAGCTGAAGTCAAGTCAATTTGTCGCACTTCATTAGTTTTTATTCCTGCGGATGGGTCGCTGGTCGATTTGGAAGCTATCGATTCAGATTCCGATACCTCCTTCCCAGTTTTTAAAACGGTTTGTACTGGTTTGCTGCTAATATTTTGTTGCGAAATTGGATCTAATGATTGTTTTTGAGTTTGGGGCATAATCATGGCAGTGTCATTTTGGATAAGAGGTTTCAAAACTGGTACATTAACTGGTTTGCTATGGTCTGAAAATTGTTGAGCTTGATTCACAGTCATTGCGTTTTGATTTTGGATATTATTAAATGAACTGTCTTGAGATAAAGGTTGAGTTTTTTCTGAATTTGAATGGAAATTTTGACTAACAGAAGCTTGGAGGTTTTGTTGATATTTGAGTGCCTGATTTTGTAGTGCTTCGTTGTAAGAGTTAGCAATATTGTTTGATGATGTGTTTTGCGATTGAGGTTGAATTAAAACAGCTTGTGGTGCAGGTTTAGTTTCGACAAATTCAGGTTCTGGTGATAGTTTTATGCTCTTTTCCGTTTCTTTAGATGTAGTTACTATTTCTTGAGATTTTGAGAGTGTTTTATTCTGTTCCTCTTGTGTAACTTCTGCCCATGATGCTTTACCTAAATCTTTTTCTGGCGAATCCACTTGGGATACATTGGTAGGCGATGTTATTCCTCTCTCTACTTGAACAGGCACAGCTGATTCAGTAGAAGCAAATGGCTCTGTGAGACCAATACTTTTTCTTTCAAATACTTCAGTCAATTTATCAGCAGCACTTCTACTCGAACTGTCGATGGAACTCTCCATTGATTTTCTTTCATTGTCGTTTCTTCTATCTTTATGATCACCATAATCTTTATATGAATCTCTAGAATTAGATCTATCCAGTTCCCTTCCAGACCTTTCATAATCTTGCATTTCAGAACGCCACTGTGGCCCAGACCCTTCCTTGTCCCTTCTCAAATCATCTTCACGATCTGAATAATCTCTGTAAAGATAACAATATATAAATTATACAAAATTGTCTATCATGATCATATAATCAAAGAAACTAGCAAAGTAAAATCACTACTGTTATTAATATAGATTTCACCAGCATATTTATGATGTGTATTTGATAAAATAAAAAAATCTAACCTTGAATACGAACGTCGGCCATTGTGCTGACCATGACGTGGAGGATTATTGTAAGATTGCGGTTCCTGTCGCCTAGGCGCCGGTTTGCCCGAGAACGCCCAGCCCTTATGCTGTTCTTCTTGCTGCCTGTTTTGCTGCTGCCTTAAAAAACGTGGAGGCATGTTGGCTTGAAAGTTTTTGGAAAACGCCGGGTTTGACTGATCACGCTCGCGATCTCTATCCCGATTGTAATCTCTGTCTCTAAAGTCCCGATCGCGGTCTAACCTTTCTCTATCCATACGCTCACGATCTCGGTCGCGGTCTCTGTCACCCCGTTCCCTTTCTCTATCGTATCTATCGCGATCCATACGGTCCCTGTTATCATTACGATCTCTGTCACGCACGTCGCATCTATCTTTGTCATTATCTTGACGTTCCCTGTTTTCTACTCTTCCTCTGTCCCTACTATCGTTTTGTCGATCTCTTTCGCGATCGCGATCACGTTCACGATCTCTGTCTCTATTTTCAAAACGTTCCCTGTTTTCAACGCGATCCCTGTCTCTATTTTCAACACGATCCTTGTCTCTCGCTTCCCTATCACGCAAGTCATTGCGGGACTCCTTAAAATTTGCGTCTCTATCACGGCTATCACGATCCTTATCTCTGTCTTTATTATCAAATCTATCTTTTTCTCTCGAGTCACTTTCCTTTTCTCGATTATCGTTCCGATCTCGCTCGTTCCTTTCCATGCGGTCACGATCGCGAGTATCTTTGCCCGACTGCGGGGCTGGTGCATCACGCATCTGTCTACGTTGCTCCTCTTCTTTACGCTGACGTGCGCGAGCTACTGCCTGTGCAACTTCATTGCTTTGTTTTTGTCGACGTTCGGCCCAAAGCAAGTCCTCATCACCAGGCTCTTGAATTTTAGATTCCATGCGATCATTATCTACTGACGCCCGGTTATTATTGTTTTTAGATTTACTGGTGGGAGCCGACGACTCACCATCAGAGAAGTCCAGTTTTTGGCTGAAAAATATAATAACATCGATAAATATTTGAGTTTCATGCGTCAAAAATTATATTTTATATATATTTCAACATACTCATAATCAATGTCATCGTGTTGTGCCCATCCTGCATCACGAGAGATATCGTCTAGCGAAGAAATTTGTTCTTCGCGTAAAATTGGTCGTGCGGTTAGAACCTCAACGGCCCGGGGCGTGGCAGGCGGCCTCGGTGCTTGGCGCTGACCCCCTGCGTTACTGTTACCAGTACCTCCGCCACTGTTATTATTACTTCTGTTATCGCGAAACGTGCTCAGTGAACCTGGCACGAGTCCGCTACTGCTGCTACCTTTCATCAGCTGTACAAGAACAAGAGAACTGTGTTACATTTATTTAAAAAAAAAGTATAATTACACAGAATTTGACATGTGCTGTATTTTATATCTTATCGCTTTTATATTTTATACCTTATTCTGTACACGTCATCATCATAAAAATAACTGGTGGACTCATTTCTATACTGTAGATTGGAACACGTCAGACGCCTTTGAAAATATTACTTTAAATTTATTGCTGGGCAATTTATTCCTTCATGGAAATTTTAATTAATTTATAAAATTTATAATGCGCACGTTACTTCTGTGACTAAACGCTCATGTCGGAGACCAACATTGAAACGATTACACAAACAAATTTACACAATATTTTTTTTATGACTACTATGTCACATTCATTATGTCCAAATTGTATAATACGTACGAAGGATGGCAGAATTGCACGGTAAGCGGGTGTTTGCTGTGAAGCAGGCGTCGAGGCGGGAGCGGCGACGGGAGACGATGTAGTTTCTTGCCGAACGCCTGCCGTGCCACCGCACGTCCAGCTCCCTTCCGCTATGAAAATTTGTAAAAATAAATTAAAACAAAATTTTGTTTGTTTTCAAAGGTTTGAGAACAAAGTATTTTTTTATGAAATTGGTGGCTTACTTTGTGGTCTGAGTTGTGGCTGTGGTCCATGCTCTGCAGAGCGGTGTGAGGGTTGAGCGGCAGCTGCCAATGAGGGGAATTCGTTGGGGAAATGTGACGAAGACGGTGGCGGTAGAGCCCCCCATCCTCCAGCGCCGCCCGCACTCGCAGTGCTGTTCGATGTTGTAGTCTGAAAACATTTTCTATGATCATATTGCAGCATATTGAAGAATATAACTTTGATACTTAAGATCTTAGCAAACTAAAGTAGACATCTTTAGTTTGCAGTTACAATGTATAAAATCTTGTGAAATTAAGAATATCAGTGGTGTTAATAATAGTTGTGAGATGGTTGTTGAATTCCAGTGTCGATTTAGAGATTAGGTTGTTTAAAGCAGATACAACTATAGACATGCATTATGCTATGCATATGCTTATGCATAATGAACATGAAGGTTTTATCAAAAAATTTACATTGATCAATTTACAATTTTTCCAGGCTAGACAATTTCTGTTAACTAACAGTGTATCACTTTTATTGTTTGGTTCAAAAACCTGATTAAGTACTTTCATATTAGTAAGGAATAAATGGGATACTAAAAGATTACATAACAAGTCAGAAAAGAAGCCAGTTGTGTTTGGGAGTGTTATAAGCTTTCTTAAAACCTAATGCCATTAAAAGAATGGCACCCTAGTTAAAAACAAAGCTATGGCACCCGGTCCCTACAATTGGAGATTGATGAGCTGTATCTCCACTTTACTCCGACGATACTCATACATGAGATGGGATAAGTATATTATCTGCCTGGCTAACTATTACTGCTGTCTGTAGGTGATAGTAACAACCATACTTTTTATTGTTTCGTCTGTTTGTTATGTCGTCTTAGCAAAGGGGTACAAATGCAAAAATGTTTTTTTTTTACTTTGTTTTTTTCATGGATTTACAATCCATGAGTAGCTTTTAGCATGGAAATTTGGCATAATTGTTAGAATAATAGAAAAAAAACCTAAAAAATTGTCAATATTCATGGATTTCAAACAGAAAATCATAAAAAAAATTATTTATTTTTTATACTAAAGGAGAATGACCGTAGTTAATCATAGAAAATACGAGATTTTCAACAAAATTAGTTTATATTTAGATTATAGTAAACTCACAGTAATATGGACTCTATGCAGACGTATTAAAGTCGATTACGTATGTAATGTCGATCTTTTAAGTTTGAAATCCATTTGACAGTCCCCTAACGCGATCTAGTTTGTTGTATCATAATTGAATCAACGCAACCTATTGGCCCGAAGGATTTTAAGATTCCTGATTGGCCCTTATCCAAATATAATTGGCCCGGTATTTTTTTTAAAACGGAAGTAAAATTACTTATTAATTTCAGAAAATTAAGCCCAGGAAGGTTTTTTTAGGAAATAGGGTAAAATACTTAAAATATTTTAATTTAATTTTTTATCCAAAAATCACTGCAACACCATTATTTTTTTAAGGCTATGGGCATTCTCACTTAAGAAGTATATCATATATGTTTCAAATAAACCACTTGTCTTACTTGATGTAGTGGATGGTACAGAAATTATTTTAATACTTACTGTCACTTGGGAAGTACATGTTGCAGGAATTGATACAGTTGTAGGTACAGTGGAAACTGAGCTGAAAAAAGAATAAAATTGTTCTACTTTTCAAAATGATCCCTTATCATATAAAATATCATAATCCAAATAACAGGTTATCACAAAAAGTATGCATTGAATCTACACTTACAAATGTTTGTTAAAAGTAGTTAATGTTTTTTTTTTCAGTCAAAATTTCAAAGTTAAAAATTCAAGAAGGAACGGAAAAACTTTTAAATTCTTTTATTACTGGGAATTTCAAACTACATCATAAACTTTTGCATTATTAAAATTAAACATAACCAAACAGTACACCATAAACCACCATAAACTTTGATCACATTACACTCTTGGTTTACATTACAACTGGTACAATGAATAAAATGTAGTCCAAAATAAAATGTTCTACAGCAATAAAAATGGGTCAACAGAGCTTTCATTGAAAAACAGTATATTAGGTAAATCTTCATACTTGAATACATTTATTTAACATATTATTACCATATGTGGTAATAACCGACCTACACAAATTAATGTAACTTGTAGAATTATAAACAGGAATAAACTCAGCATGAAAAATAAGGCTTACTTAGTGTTAGGATCTTGACCAGTTTCAGTTTTTAAAGAAGGTAGATTTGCTGGAGGACGTCTAGCAGAGGGCACTTTTCCAAGACTTTGCATTCCATGTTTGCGGCTTAACTGAGCTTTTACTGAGGACGGTTCAGAGTTTTCGTTCTGAAAATAATAAATCAACAATAAGATAACTGCAGATCTGTTTCTAAAGGTTACAAAACAAAAGTTTAACTAGCAACTTCCTACAGTAAGGAAGTGAACAATGCCATTCAGTAGCACTGTAATAGTTTAACTAGTCTAGTGAAGGTCATTCATCGCTTACTTATAACTTTTATAGATATCAGTAAAAATTTTACAGGTATTGATTTCATATTTTCAATTCTTCATGAACAATACTTGGAGAAAATTATACTGGACGCAAGAATATTACTCATTAAAGTAATACTAGTATTTCATTATGATTAGTGTCCAGATAGATAACTTTTATTTTAATGTTGTTCAGTAAAGTCATCAAATCTCATGTGCATCATTCGTGTGTTCCTTTCATACTCATGAAACCTGAACACTGTAACTATAATAGTTACCAGGTCACACCTAAACACGCACACGTTCATATTGGTGACTTCCAAAATCTCCACATATGTATAAGTACTTTATATTGTTTTAGAAGACTTGCACTTGATATGAATGTGATTAAAAAAATCCTTGTTAATATATACTCCAGACACATTCGGTTTGGACTCAATGTAAACAAACTGTTGCCTAGCAACCACAAACAAACAGGTGCATGAAACATTTTGTCGTAATAAAGTGCATATGAACTAAATCTGCAGTTCTTATGCAATCATTTTGCAATAGTTTAAAATAACAGAATAGTTATTAACCGACTTCAAAAAAAGGAGGAGGTTCTCAATTCGACTGTATTTTTTTTTTTTTTTTTTATGTTTGTTACCTCAGAACTTTGGACTGGGTGAACCGATTTGGATGATTTTTGTTTTAATTGAAAGCTGGTGCTTGTCGTGTGGTCCCACATAAATTTGAACGAGATCTGACAATGGCATCCATGTGAAAAGTACAATGTACTTCATTTGAAGTCGGTTAATTTTTTGTTAAAATGTTAGATTATGTATAAAATCGATATAGTTTTGTTTTAAAATACATAAACTGAAATAAAATCTTATCCGGCTTTGTTAAATTGGGTGGAATGAATTATCTGTATAATCTGTATTTCAAAAAATAATATTACCAAGTTGCAAAGGATGTAAGAGCCATTACAGCTTTGAGGTTTTTGTAGTTATTTCTATTTATAGTCATAAGTAGGCAGATCTTAAAACAATAATTTTGTGACAAGGTTTGAAGTCGCTTCACATTGTTAAGGATGTGTGAGCGTGAATTATTTAATGATGAAATTGTTTTAAGATGTTGGTTATTAGCTTGTTTATTTAGTGTTGTTGTTATAGGTCAATAGTAAAATAATGAAGAAGTCACAAACATTATAATGATTATTTAGTTCTTTAATAGTTATTTTGTGTGTGAAATACATATCAGATGGTGAAAAACGTACAAAGGAATTTTAATGGTTTGTTTACATGGATTCCAAACCGAATGTGCCTGGAGTATAGAACCTTCAACCTCCTACAAGCACTTAGTAATCATATTAGTATTTATTTTGTAATTAATTAAGTGGCTTATTGATGATTATTTGTTATTGATGTTTCAATACGCCCACTATTTTTCAGTTACGAGAAACTTACCTTGTTGGCGCAATACAGACTATTGATGTCCAATTTCTGATATTTTTGCTTGCCGGACGTCGGCTTGCTCTGCGCCGTAGTGCCTCCGCCGCCCGGCGTCGAGAGTGCAGACATGCTGCGATGTACACACCATCAGGAGGTCACCCTCTCACCGACCAACAGCTGCAACCAGCGCACACTCGTTATACAAAACCGTATACATCACTGCAATACGCAAAACTATGCAATCGACAATCACCACAAAGAATTGTCCTTCAACAAAATTCTCGCACTCTCTACCTTATTTTTTCACTTCCCACACAAATTGTACAAATTAGTCAATATTCAAACAGCAAAACACTACACATAATTGGCCCCAAATCAAAGAGCCAGCAGAACACTTTCACAGCACTGACGGAATGATGGAACAAATTCGAGCCCTGCCCTCCCGAAGTATATTGACGTGTTCGTGTTACATCCGTACGTTGAAAGGACGCTGGATCGATGATAGAAATTTTTGTTACACAAATTATAACATTTCACCCACAGTTACTTGCATTATAACAACTATAATTCTGCTTAAATAACGGTATTAATAAATGATTCCCTATGAAACGGTAAATAACAAACTGATTTTATTGTTATACCAAAATGAAAAATAACAAAAGTAAAATAGATGTGTACCTTGGTTCGTTACACTTGGTTTTACGAAATTAAAATTATCTAAGCTGAAATGCTAACTTATTACAAGCAGATTACTTTAGATTTTTTCTTTCTCTACACTACCAAAACTTATATCACTTTATTTAAGATGGCGTCTCCAAAAGACGATCTCCTCCTTCAAAACACAATCAATACTGTTGTGACGTCACAAAGACGCGACCAGCGCACTCTATACATTGAATACAATGCGTTCAAGATAGTGGTAAAAGCAATGATATAGATAATATCATTGGGTAAAAGTTATTAAAGAAAAATGTAAATAAATTATTAAAATATTGTAATGATTCAATTTTGAAATATTTATCATAGAAATGGGTGAATTCGCAGTTTTGATTTATTTTGTTGTTGTTTTTTTTTTTTAAATATGTGTAAAAAATTATTTGGAAAAAAATTAGCACATAAAATTTCCATTTTAAGCCTATTCTCTTCTTCAAAGTCTTCAAAACTCGCTAAGCAAATCAAAAGTTATTGCGTTGTAAACACAGACATGTAAACAATTTATATTTTATAAGAAATGGTAGTGCTATGAGCAGCGTGGTAATGACTTTTATTTAACGGTAATGATTTTTTGTTGGGAATGACAAAAAGCAAATGTTTATTAAAAAAAATACAGTTTTACAGTTATAACATCTTGTGTAACTATTCATTATTTTAAAAGATGTGCTGAGGATTTTCTTTACGGCTTTTCTTCTCCTTCATGTCAAAGCACCTTTCTGAAAAGCTGATAGATTTAAAAAAAATTCGTGCTTATGTGTACTCATTATAATATGTAATATACCAGGTCTGCAATGCTGATTCCATAATATTATGATGTTTAGTGTTTTAAAATAAAAAATTTAAATCGCAATGTGTAAAGCAGGTTTTTCAAGAAATATTTTGAATATACAAATCAGCAATTTCTCTGCATTTGGTAATGATGTTTAGGGCGTGCTATTTTTTTTTAATATCTTAAATCACTTGAAATAATACTGGTGTCGCACTCAGACGGCGATCCCCAGATAGGCGGAGGGCTCAATCTGACTCTAAGGGCCTTATCACACTGACGGATTCCAAGCGGATTCAAAGCGTAACGGAGGCGCGACGGATTCGCCGCGGAGGCGCAGCGAATCCGTCGCGGATGTGTGGCGGATACATAACGTTTTATGAATTTATGACGTACACTACACTCAGTAAACTCAGTAACTAAGAGCTTCCGCGGAAATGGGTAGGCCTCAGTGAATGAGCGTGGTTCATCCGTCTTTAGGTAACTTTACGAAGTATTATATCCAGTTAGAGTAATATATACATGGTCGAATCCATAATTCGACGGAACACTTTGACAACTCTTAAGAAGAAATGTTGCCAGGACAACATTATTATCGACATTATGAAAATGTTCTTATCGATATTTTGCGAGACTTTTGAAATCAAATTTACTCTATCTTAATGCATTTTTCATAATAAAATTGTGACTGAAGTTTGTTTAAATTTAATACAACTTATCTTTATTGATTTAAGCTGACAACAAATCATTTAAGTGCAAGGTACTGTAATCAGATAAAAATGATTGTGTGGTTTTATAAAACCACGGTAGGTATAAGTGAAACTTTTTTTCGTATTGTAGACATTTAACTAAAAATTTTTGGATAAATATTCGATTTAGGGTATTAAAATGGCATCATCCTCGTTGATCAGTTTTTCGGACTGACTAGCTGTGTCGTTGTTTATCAAAAGCAAGAAATAGCAACATTTACACTAAACACTGATAAAAACAAACAAATAGCGTGGAGCACTGACACAAATGAGTAATAGTCTATAGTATAGACTATTTGTATAGACTATATACACACTACACGGTCAGCTGCGAACCATCGGCGTGGCGCCGCCATATTGGCCTCGGCTGCTCTGTCGAGCGCCTTTCACTTTACCCCCACTCCGCGGCCGACCGTCACGCGACATGCGACACACAGACCAAAAAGTTTGAGACGATGTAATAAAAGTTTCATTTTAATAACTACAAACACATTAATCGAACACTGTTGTAACTACTTAAATGAAGATTTTCCATTGTACGCCTAAACAAAACATTTTTAACCGCTCACTTTCTCGGTGAATCAAGCGTCAACACTGAAATATCGACACTTGTCTTAACCCTCACTATTAATTTTCTACAATAGTTAGCAACACTCTATTTGTCAAAGTGGTCCGTCTCGACACAGAGTACTTAATCACTACGTTTTACGTCTCGACTGATGTAAAAATATGTATAAAAACAGTTTCTAAACATTTTCTAAAATAAAAAATATATAAAAGTAGTAAAGTAATATTAAAAATTTTATCAATCGGACTTTCGCAAATTTATCCAAATATAATTTTTATGGAACGAAAGTATACAGAGCCATCTCAAAATAATTCTGATGCTAATCCAGCGGATTCATCTAAATCTGAGCCCGTAACAATAACGATTTTAAGATCCTTGAAATTTCAAAACTCAATTTGAGATGCTGACATTAGTCAGAATATAATTAATATTATATTAAAAGTACTGTTATACGTTATGCCCTTACAAATCGACTGAAAAATCTGTTCCGACCAATGATATTAAAACTAAAGATACGTTATGCCCTTACAAATCAACCAAAAAATCTGTTCCGATCGAGCTTCAACACACACACGTTTATCTTTTGTTTCATTAAACCGATCACACATTGATAAATTATGTAAAAGGGATGGCACTACTAAAACCATAATAATAGTGAAAAAGACAGCTAGTGTTTGTTGCTCGAGGTCGCTCGCGTCACAGCGCGTCACGAGATCTGTGACCAAATGGCACACATTTGCACACTTGGTACACTAACAAATTCAGTACGGAACAGTCAGTAAAAGTTAAAAGAAATATTCGATATTAGTACCAATATTTAACATAACGTTTTATGTACTTACCTATGGTATGTAATCCATCATTTTTATTCAATTTGGAGATATGATTTTTTCGAAATCTCAAAACAACTCGGCATTTTGGTGAAACTATAGACGGCCTCACTCACGGCAGCTATCAACTGTATGAATTGAAATCGCTATACTTATGCACATTCGACTGGCGTACTTCTAGCGCCGTGTTGGCATGTCTTGTATATAATGTCATTGGTTCCGACCGAGCTACAACCTCAGATTAAAGAACATGTTTATCTTTTGTTTCCCTACACCAATCACTAGTACATTGGCAAATTATGTAAAAAGGATGGCATTACTAAAACCATAATAGTGAAAAAGACAGCTAGTGTTTGTCGCTCGCGTCAATCTATATAGGCCACGTTCTTTATCGCTCATGCGTCAAAACTAGATCGCTACCTCTTTCTTCATCTGAATATGGCGTCTTTGCATGAGTTATTAGATTGTTTAGAAAAATAATTGAAATAGACTAAATAATCTAAGTATCTTAGCGTACTCAAATGTGGTATGAGATTCCTTGTGTTTTGTTGACGTTGGAGTCATAATTGGTGCACTTTCGAAACACACACGATGGCATTTTAATTTATTTTCGTAAGGACGTATGAACCTACGATGCGCCACGCTCGTGATTGCGCTCGACGCAGACTAATCACAAGAGTTCCCAATTGGGAACTTTTTGAGTCACACAACGCGCGCGCTTACGATCAAATAGTCTGATCAGACAATCGGAAACAAAATCGGACGTGTATTCCCAGGCTATAACGTATCTGCCTCTTCTTAATATATAATATCATTGCTGTTATATGTATATATGTACTATTATTTTTATGTGGTAAAAGTGACCTAAAAGATCTGAGATATGCTCCTAAGCCAAGATTGGTTTATTATTATGGGCCTCAGATATAATTCAGTTGTATTATCGACTATATAAAAAGCCTTGAAGGGGACGAAAGAAATTAATAAAAACTTATATACCTAATATTAATTAGGTGAGGTCGGTAGTTTCGGAGCCTATTCAATGCGAACAAACCAAACAAACAATCTTTTTCCTCTATAATATAATCTCAGATTAAAGAAATAAAAGGCAGATATAACCTTCGCAAAGAAATGCAACGAATGACGAGTGTTGCCAACTCGGTATCAGGTTAAGGGGCTAAACACAGTTAAAAAAAGGGCTAGATTCGTCCAATCCCTTGAAAATAGGGGCTATTACTTAATTATCAGAGGTGACGGCGCAAAAAAAAAAAACAAGGTCGTCAGATGCTCTGCAAGTATGATAATGGTAATTTTTTCGACATCTTTCACTACATTTTATCGTTTTTTCGATCGATTGCATCAAAAACTTCGTGGAAAACCTGAATTTAATCCTTTTTTTTCAAGAAAATGAGTTTGGGGCTAGAAATTGGGCTAGGTGCTAAAAAATTATTTGAGGGGCTGAAAACCCGAAAAAAGGGCTAGATCTAGCCCCGAAAGGGCTAAATTGGCAACACTGCGAATGACGTGAAGCCGCTTTTTCACTATGTGTGCATGACAACCATATTGACATCTAGCAGTGGCATCGTAGAGACACATATCGCACCCCGGCAAAAAAAGTGTCACAATACAAAAATACCTGTTTCGAGAAAATGCTACTTTTATAGATTTTTGTTCATTTAAACGTCAATAATTTAAAAACTATAATGGTCAGATTACTGAAATTTTATGTATAAATAGGTTATATAAATGTTTATTATAAGGTTTTAAATTGAACAGCAAAATCGTATTTTTTTAAACTAACTTTTAAGAAACTTTTAATTAGATGTGTATTATGACTCTTTTTTCGATTGAAATGTCTGTAGTTTTTAAAATAATACACTTTTTTATGTATCTATCCCCATTACTTTTGTTATTAAAAGTATTCAATATCAATTAAACATAAAGAAAACGTAACCAAATTATAAAATTTTTATTAAAATGAAATAAAAAAACATCAAACACGAACTTCTTAATGTAAATTACTAGTTTTGGCCTAATTAACAATCACTAACTTCACTCTTATGAATAAAATTACGTTGAGCAGCCAGCTCTCCTAATTGCCAATAATTTTCAAATACTTTAGTTTTATTATCATTATTTATTTTTTGTGTACATTTTAGTTTGCATTTTTCACCACACGGAGGTTTCAAGCATATTTCAGACATTTTTTTGTGACTTAGAACGAGAAGTGTAAGGTTTTCCGGTATTTCTTAATATTTTTCTTTACTTGACAACCATTCATTCACACAGGATTTACGTTTTTTGCTAGATTTACGTACTGGACTCAAGATTTGCTCAGGATCATTATTGTTAAGTACATTACTTTCTTGGTTTACATATCTGCAGAGGCAGTAATACATGCATAATTAGAACCACAGCGAGTATTAGGTGACCTAGGCTTAGAAACGGCATTGTTGCTGCTGACACTGCTGATGCTGCTGCTACTGCTGCTGTTGCTGCTACTACTATTCGACGAGGAAGTCGATGAAGAAGAATCAGAAGATATGGACCGCTTGCGCTGTGGAATATTCTTAGAAGTAGAAGGAGTCACAACCAAATGTTCTGATGCACCAATATTTGCGTAAGGTTGTGTTTGATGCTCCTGTTCCGACAATATTAGTGAACTCCGTTTAACACGCTTTCTTATAGTCGGCCGACCAACGCTGGTTGAACTCTCATATTCACAGTCAATTTTAAAATTTGGATCATCACTGTCTTCGAAATAAACATTTTCTTTATAACCTGTACAAGAAGGTTCTGTAATATCCGCAATAATGCTTGGACTTGTACATTGCGCATGCAGTATATTCTGATCTTCGGTTTCTTGCTGCTTATATTCATATCTTTTCGAAGTAGATGTATCGAGATCTAAAAAACAAAATAAATAAGTGAACAGCCTCCGTGTGGTGAAAAATGCAAACTAAAACGTACACAAAAAAATAATAATGATAATAGAATTATACTTAAATACTATCATGTAAAACACTAAGCTTGCACTAAATCATCAACATCGTCGTTCATAGCATCCTGATTTCAAATATTTTGCGTGTTGTATCTTTCGCTAGCTAGTTGTAGTGTCTGCTTGACTATTTTTATTCATGTTGAACCTATAAAAATACACTGTTAGTAAAGACTGGTACTACTTAATTCTAAAAAATGTCATTAAGGTTAATCACAATAACATCTATTTAAAAAACTAGTTATAAAAAAGTATTATATAGTCAAAACATTGTTTTAGTTCAGTTTTATACAGAAAAAAGACCGAACACAACAAAATATAATTCGTGATTATTAAAATATTTTAAAACAAAAATACATTACATGTATTGCATCTTTATAATATTCCATAAAACGCGAATATAGATCAGAAATATTTGAAAAAAGAGACCCTTTACAGGTTATGTCTGTTTTTTTATAGGACGTGGCAATATTTACAATGCTTTTTCGTCAACAATACAGTCATAAAACAGATTGTATCGCATTTTTAGTAAAAAAACTATTATTTTAACGTGAAACTTACCGATAGAAAGTCACATCACATGATAAAACGCTTTTCTGGCGATATAATACACGTTTACTCCGTACTAACACAAATGTGACACTGTTTACGCCGGTGATGGGAGCAAAACGGCTCCGTGAAAAAGAGTACTTAGTGCCATCTAGCGATAACCATGCATCTCATAATAACGACGTTTTTACAGCCGAACAAATGAAGTGCGCGCTATCTAATGCTGTGATTATGTCATTTTGTACACAATATGTGTTGTGACACTTTTCTTGCCGGGGTGCGATATTTCTTTGTGTGTGTAAGTTGCCAGACTTTGAAAACAAAGTCGCAATCTCCCGCAATTTAGTAAATATTTTTTGTCATATCTATTTTCAACTTGAAATATTATGCACAATTAAATTGGCAAATTATTTATTATTATATCACTAGTTATCAAAAAGTATAGATATTAAATATGTCAAATGTTCTTTTAATATACAGTACTTAATATGTTGGATTGTTTTCATTTATGTTTTTTTTTCTCTTTTGGGTAGTTATTTTTAATTGAAAAATATCAAAATTTTAATACATTTATTATAATTAAAATACATGAAATATATATAATATACGTCATCTTCATTAAAATGCAATGATGGCCAATCATTATCTTGCCTACTTTGAGGAATAATAAAATCCCATTTATGTATCTCGTATAATAGCATTTGTCGGCAATCTGCAAAATAAAATAATTTATTGAGTAGGCTAAGCAGGAACTAAAATAGAACACAATATTTTCTTTCAATCGTGCATTTTATCGTAGGCAAACGTGATATTTTCAATCAACCAGGATTACCTATGTTAAAATCCTTATTTTATTCCTCTAATCCTTTGTACAATCTATCTTATGTTTGTAATAACCCAGCGACTGGTATTTATGCATTGGCTGCATTTCCTGATTTTTAGATTTAAATAAATACAACTATTTACTTAAAAAAAATTTTTTTGATATAAATTTCTAATTGATCAGTGTCCAAATAACCCATGCATATTTCCCATAATTAAGGGTAATCTATTTTCATATAAAGCTGGTATAAAATTGAATAATTGTCGAGGTTTTGTGTTCCGAGCGCACCGCAAAAATATTATTATAAATAAATAATAAAATAATGAACAGTTACCTGTGAAAAGATATCTAATCTTCTTTTCCTTGATTTTGGTAACAACTTTAGCAGTGTTTAAAATTGCAAGACGGCATTTTATCTAAGAAAATTATTTAATAAATTTTGACAATTGTGACATGCAAGCTATTTGACGCTTTCATTAGTACTGACTCGGGTTTGTATTTGCTTTTTTAGTTTGTATTTGCTTTGGTAGCTGCACATTTTAGTTGGATGAATATATCTGCCTTTTATTTCTTTAATCTGAGAATATAATATTATTATAGAAAATTATTAACGACAGTAGGTGTAAAATATTGTGACAGTGACATTATTGGAAGATTATTTTTTGAGGTAGTTGTACATTATTATGTCCATATAATACGTACATACAATCTAAATAAAAAAAAGACTCTTATGCATTAAACTGGATAGCGATTTAAATAAATAAATTTTAAATAAATAAATAAATTTTACAGAAAATAATGACAGTATATTGCACACTAAACATTTACTTTAGTAAATACATATACAGCTATAATTTATATTTTATTATTTAGTGTAGGTACTGGTCGCTGGTTGGTTAGTAAAGAGTATTATAATAATATATGGGGTGTAAATCATCAAATTTGATTTTCTGTGTCCTGCTGAAGAAAAAGACGTAGCATCGTTGACAGTAAGCTGCTTAGATAGAAAATATGAAGCACATCATATCATGGGCTTACTTATCCCATTCTACATACAATGCCTATGTGTTAATGCTGCATTATAATGAGTCTAAAAATTTAAGATATTACTTAAGATAACTTACCAAACCGCTGTTATCTAAGTATCTTCAATTTATGGAAGTCAGAATAGGCACTTTTTTGTAGTAAAGAATTTTTTACCTATTATTTTAATTTTTTTTCCTTTGCAAATATCGTAGTATCCAGAAAAGGTACATGCAGAATACATATTCTATCAAGTATGAAGTAACATTAATTTTTCTTTCACCCCTCATGATATTTGGAAAATTAATTATAAAAAAAATGAATATAGTTTTTTGAAAGACATTGCGCATATACACTAGTTATATAATAAGCTATATAGGTCTCTTCAAGACCCCTATATGTAAAGCTTTAGCTTTCGTTCCTATTACGCTTGCGCAATGTGAACTCCAGTTATATTGATGGGCGAAAAATCAGTAGGCGACAGAGGATCTGCGGAGAAGTTCATAAAACGAAGGGTCTTTGAATAAACCGGCAGCCATGTCGGGTAACCTAGGGATGGAACAATTGATCCCAATTGTTAATAAGCTACAAGATGCATTTACTCAGTTGGGTGTTCATATGCAACTAGATTTACCACAAATAGCAGTAGTAGGTGGTCAGTCTGCCGGAAAAAGTTCAGTGCTCGAAAATTTTGTTGGCAGGTATGTAACTCTAATTATAAGTGCTCAAGTATTTCGCTCTCATTTCTCATAGATTATTATAAAAATTAAAGATTGATTTAAAATTTTATTTTATTTCAATCAAATACAATAATTTCAAATTAATTCGACGATTCCTGTAATTTTCTACCTTATTGTTTATTTTCTATAAATAATAGTTAATATTCATAGCAAAATACTGCCTACATAATGACGAAATATGTTTTTATAGTATACTTATGCATATGCACAGTTACGTTAGAAAAGTCTTATGTAACAGGAAGATATCGATTTATGTTTTTTAATATTATAATTTTTGTTTAGATTCAGCTGCTACTTCCTAAACAAATAATTGAAATAGTAAATTCATTAACAAAAGCAGCATTTTAATACCATTCTCAATATCTGCCCTACATTTGATGCGCATGTCACGCAGTATTGATCTCGTAAATCTTGAAACATCTTTTTTGTTTTTAATCGGTTGTATCGCTCAGTTAATGTTATAGTTTTCAAAACATTATAATCTATTTTCTAAAGAATTACTTAACATTGTTGAAACTATAATAAACGGTGTGATACCGTTTGATGTTTTTGGTATGCGATGCAATATATAGCCGATATAGGCCAGTGCTGTAGCACTGCTTGTAGTATTCTGATATTTTATGTGATACACATAACATTATTTTATACTACTCTAGGCAACTGAATAACATAATCCATTTCAACCAATAGATCTTATCTAAATAGCAGTAATATTATTTAAAAAGTATTGTTATAGATATCACTAGCTGTTGCCCGCAGCTTCGCATACGGAAATGATGTTTATTTATACCTCTTGCTAAAAACGGTGAATTTACATTGAAATTTAATAATTTACATACTGAAACCCATTATACAATCACAAGGGATTTTTCCATGAGCGGGTTTTGAAAACTAAGTAATATTCACATTAATTTGTATTTTTATCTTCTTCTTGCAAAATTAAAAAAAAAATTAAATCATATATTCCATCAATTTTATTAAAGAACATTTATTGCAAATTGAAGAAAATCGGTTGATGTTTTAAAAATATTCTATATAAACTTTCATCCTGTTTCCCAGGGAAACCTTTTAATTTTCCGAGATAAAAAGTGTCTTCAAATATTAGTAACAAGTATTAGTATTAGTAACAACTTTACCAATTTTCATCAAAATCCGTTCAAGGGTTTTCATGTGATGCGTGGACGGACAAACAGACAGACAGACAGACAGACAGGCAGACAGACAGACAGACATACAGACAGACAGACAGACAATAATTCTAAAAAAAATATTTTTGTGCTCAAGCACTTTATTGAAGTGCTCCCTAATCGAAATTTTGAAAAAATATTTAATGTACAGATAATTTGCCCTTTGAGTTTTATTATAGATTAGACCTGTCAGAAACTGTGCACTTACCTTATTTTTTCGTTATAAGATATAATTATAGTTTTAACAAAAGTGTTAAACGGAACGTATCGTTATCGTTACCAACCACCCACCCACCACCATATTGAGAAATAAATTAGTTTCGATGTTGTGAAGGATAGATGCTGAGCAAATAATTTGTGTTTTTGAGGTGTAAAATTGATGTATCGCTTAAAAAATGTCAGGGAATTATGGAATGCAGAGTTTAATTCCTATTGTAAACAAATTGCAAGATGCATTTGTTCAAATGGGCGTCCACATGTCTTTAGATCTTCCACAAATTGCAGTTGTGGGTGGTCAATCTGCAGGGAAAAGTTCGGTGTTAGAAAATTTTGTCGGCAGGTGAGCATTTTGGCAAAATAGACAAAAGTTTTTAAAGACATTTAAGGTAGATAACTGTGTCAAAGTGAACTCGGAAGTATTTGTTTTCATTGTGTAAGTTTAATGTGAAGCAGAGTAAAAATTTTGAAGGTACTCGATTTTGAAGGTACTCGAAATGTGTAGATAAAGTATACTTAATTTTTCAACCAATAAATCATTATAATATTTTGCCCATAAATACAATAATATACGGCGTAAGTTTCTATTAGCCACCAAATACAAAAAGTTGTAGATTGAAGATGTTCATATGAAAATTACATAGGAAGGTAACAAACAAAAGAATTAATTGTTTTATAGCAGTAAATAATCTCTAGTGTTATTGAGTATTATCTGCTTGTTTTAATTTAATCTATTGCTGAATTGTTGAATTTTCGAAACTTTAGTTAGCTGTTAGTGACCTGTCCTACTCCTTTGTTTGTACATAATTGGCAATTTCTTTGCATATTTCTGTAATGGCACCGAATACTTAATAGTACCTATTAATGGGAAGTTAATGAAACTGCATTATACAACTATAATAACTTCAGATCATGCATCTTATAAATTAAAATACATACACAGGAGTTGACATCACCTTTCCAGAAGAATGTTAAGCAGGGATTGGAATGATTGATTGTATTCAGTATTTAGATATTAAATACATTTTCTAAACACTGATTGCCTTACAAAAGTCTAAACTTTTTCAAAATTAATTGACAGTTACATAATATAACAAATTAATATGCATTTAACTATGTATCTTCAAAAGACAAAAGTGTGTTCAGTAATAATTTTTAGGTTTTCACTGTCTTTAACATAGATCACCCCTTAAAAGATAATTTAATCTTTTAGTCTCAGTGTATAACTAAATTGTGTTAATTGAAGTCTTCAAATGTATTCTGATGTTATATAGAAAAACAAGTGAATAGTTTTAAAACAAAATACACAATTTTATAGTGTCAATGTAGGTACAAAAGAAAAAATTGTGACTGTATTGTTAACCGTTAGGGAGTTCAATCGTTTAGAGCCAAAACTCAGTATCATCACGTCATGCTTATCATTAAATGCATTGTCATCAGAACTAAAGGAATATGAAAAATGTTAACTGTTTAGGATAAGAGGAAGTAGGTCTGATTAGACTAGCAAGATTAGACCCACACCATATAGGGTAAGCTAAATAAAACCTTTCAATAACATTCTTCAAGGAAATTCTTGCTTACCAGCATTATGGTGATGTTCAGTGAATGATTTAGAAGTATATTTTTAGCAGTATTGGGGCAGCTTAGAATACTAACCCCAATCCCATGCCGGATGGGTGTCGTAAGAGGTGACTGAATCCAGCACGCTGGTGGTAGAACCCCTCGAGGGATTATAATGGTAATATTGATTTTAATTGTTAATTAATACCATTATTACTATTATTATTTCTCCATGGGGTTCACCTGAATTGCTACCACCCGCATGAGTCATGAGCATGAGTCAGCTGCCAAACGACTCATCGTGTTCTGGCTGGGGGCTTGAGAGCCAGTTTATTCTTTCTTTTTCTTCTCTCTTTCTTGGCCGGCAACAAATCAGTGATGCCTTTGGTGTTGCTGATGTCCATGGGAGACGATAGCCACCTATCATCAGGTGAATCGTCAGCTCCTTTGCTGGCTGTTTCCATAAAAAAAAAATTAATATATTTATTTCATAGCTGCTAAAATTTAGTAATTAATGGCATCCTGTCAACATGATATTTTACATTTATTCATTGAAAATTATATTCAATGATAGTGAATGTGGAATATTCAGTTTATTTCATGGTTATAAAATAGAATACTCTATGTCAAATAAGTACAGTGGCCTACTTTATTATCATTTAGGTCTTATCTATTTTGTCCAAAGTTGTTTTACGATTCAGAACCTATACAGAAAATAAATATTATCAGCTGATTAATACTACTATGGTATTGTAATAGTAAAGTGATGATGAATAACATTAATATTAATTTTCTTTAATAATTATGTCTAATCTGTCTGCATGTCTGCTGTTCCGCTTTCAAAATGCTCGCAAACCGCCAGTGTGATAAGGCCCTAAATCTCTTGAAATTTTAAAATTACTAGTAAATGTAGCACTGATATATTTCTTCTTTAATCCTCCTTGTCACAGATGATATTGTTTTAAACTGGGAATCAGTTCGGTGGGTTGAAATTTAGGATTTAGAAATGATTGTTACTTATTATTTGTAGGTGATGACCATGATCTTATCCTATAATTTTCCATTCATTGTTTCTCTAATAGTGTACCCATGACCATAACTAATATGGGTTAAATGAAACCTGCTAAATTATCCATTGACCTTGTTTATGAGTCACATTATTGAATCATTGAATGAATGACTTAAGTTATTTATTAAGGAAGTTTGTAAGAAGTAAAGTGATGTGCGGTTAGGGGTATTTATAATCACAATATTTATATATATTTTCTATCAGTCATTGAACCAAGCTTACAGTAAACTAGTGGATAACTAAAGAAATAAATAAATTTCAATTCGGGAAAACTTTTTGTATGGGAAAAGTCGAAAATTGACTTCACGAATGGACCCAATGTGCCTAATGCTTTGATTTAGTGGTCTCAAACTGTCTTTGTTTTGTATTATTGCCTTTCAAATGAAACCAGTTTTGGGGCACACCGGTTGGATGGTTTCAAAGTCTGTTAGTATTATTGTCTTTCCAGTGACGATATACAATGTGCCCTGAGGATGTGCAGTAACTTTGCCAAATGATTCTATAGCTTTTACTGAATACATATTATACAGGAACTAGTGCATTATAAAGCTTAGTTTTTAAGTTATTTGTAATACTATTTAATTGCATTTAATTTGGTTGTACATTGTAAAAGTGTCTTTATTTGTGCTATGATGCCGTTCAGTTTAGTCATAATCATTCAAACTATACCTAAACACTTGTTAGTAAAGGCCCATTTAGACGGAGAAAGTTTCCCGTTTAAGATATCATTTACACTTCTCGTTCCTTGGCAATAATTGCCTTGCATTGGAATATTGATTGTAAATTATACTCCATCTACGATTCTATTTTCTTTTACTGTTGTCACTGGTTGAACAGACAGTAGAATCGATGGGAAATAATTGTTAACGTCAAGAAAAGTTTACTCATGTCAATGTTTTATATCAATCATAATTCGATATTGCCAGCTTACGTAAAGAGATTTCACATTAGGTGATTTACATTAAAGTATTTAATTTGTAGAAGTGCTCATAGCCCGGCGGCTTGCACTGCATAACCTCAGGAACACATTGTATATAGATATTATCTTAGTCAACAATTCATAGCAAGTATAGCCCTAATAATGGCTATTATTTTATGCAAATAACCAGTATTAATGATACTATGAATGGCATGTCACAAAAGACTTTTTTTTAATAAAGTAACTATACTATTACTGCTTTCTTGTTGCCACTGATGGTGATGAAATAAATGCGGAAATTTTTAGCGGATTTCATAGAATTAGCAAGTGTAAAATAAAAAAACCTGTTTTGGTTTTCAAGTTTTCTGTTAGAATAACTAGGAGTGGTCATCACCATAATTACTGTTTGGGGTTGGGATGTTAGTTGACCAAATTGCACAGTTTCTGTTGCAGTGAGAGTTGTAAGAGATTTCTAAATCTTCAAAAATAAGTGTAGTGAATTTTTAAAACAATTAAATCATGAGTGCTTGCAAGCGGGTTCATTGACCTAGATACTGTTTAAATGAATTAAATTAGAGAAAACAACTATAATAGTTAGTAGTTGATAACTATAAATTTATTGATTGTTTCAGGGACTTCTTGCCTAGAGGATCTGGTATTGTCACGCGGCGACCTCTGATCTTACAGCTTATAAATGGCAATACAGGTAAGTTTTTCACAAAATAACATTGTTTTATTTTTAATTGTGTACAGTTCTTAGGTGCCTTATTTAAAAATGATGATCCCTTTGATTTGAGGTTCATAAATAAAAGACAAAAAAAAAGTTTTGTAATGTATCCATTATGTAGTATTTTATAGTGGACTTAAAAATTATTTGTGCCTATTTTGGCTTAATATTATATTTTCACAAACAATAATGTTTGACTATTAACCTTCAGCCGCCCGCTGTATGCGCAAAGAACTAATTGTGAGTAAGCGTTAACATGTATGTAGGTACATAATGTTTGTAATTACGTTCATCCGGCGATCTTTTTGGCTTCTAACGTGTATAAACAAAATTTTTATTATATTCGTCGTTTGTTACATTCGTCTTGCCTTGATTTTTAACTTGTATAGATTTATGTTTGATGTCGGTATGTCATTATTGTATATATATAAAAAGGGGAGGATAATTGGTATGTAGATAATATTGGACGGTGAGGGATCATAATAAAAAACCGTGACTACGCAACTCGTCTAAGCATTATGTAAAACATTCTATAGCACTTCTATTTTTGCTGTATGACACGCGACATAACAACAATTATTTTGTTAGTAAAAAATTTGTTAGACGTAATTTACAGATACATATAATGTATAATAAAAAAAAAAATACTCTTGGCATCTTTGTAATTGTAACAGCGCCTGGATTATATTATAAGAGATTTTTATATTAAAAGCCAAACGACAGCCATCTGGTTTGTAAACGAGGCACCGGGATCTTGTGTTACCCTTATATCAGGTTCTCTTGTGTAATGCTCCAAGGGATCATCCCGCGGTATCGTAGGAGGTACTTCCTGTAATCTTCTGTCTAACCGGGGTTGTGATAGTGATTACTAAGCTTAAGACTACTAATATCTTAGAAACCGTTTACCTGCAAGATAGATAATATTGTTAACTTCGACAGAGTTCGCGGAGTTCCTCCACTGCAAGGGCAAGAAGTTCACAGACTTCAATGAGGTGCGCGGCGAGATCGAAGCCGAGACCGACCGCGTCACCGGCTCCAACAAAGGCATCTCACCAGTTCCAATCAACTTACGGGTCTATTCGCCAAATGGTATGTTATTTTTAATATACATTATATATTATATAACAAAGCTGACGAGTTTTTATTGTTTGTTTGTTCTCTGCAACTTATAGTCGGATTTGAAAACATTTTTGTGTATGGTAGCCACATTCACTAGAAAGGCTTTTATAGGAGTTGCTTCAGGGGTACTTACGGGTATAAAGACTTAGGTACCCGTTGCTGTGTAAATAGATATGTATGAATATATTTATAATTATTATATTATTTATGTAGTAGTTTGTATTATAATATAATATTATTTGGGTGTTTATATGTGTACATTATGTATTGTATTTGTTAATACTGTGTAAGCATTAAGTCCGCCTTTGTTTCTAAGTATACCTTTTGTATGGTACATAAATAAATATATAAATAATAAATAAATAGAATTAAAATGATAAATCTTAAATGTCACTTTACATTTTATTACATATTTTTTTGTTAAAGAGTTTTTGATGTTGTTGACAATAAATAAATAAATAAACGCTTACACACTCATACAAATTGAAAAAATAAAATTTAACATCACGAATTGCTTATGACAAGTAGAGCATGGCAAGTCTAAGTATCATTTATACATGTCTGTGTTTATAACCTGACCCATGAGCACTATAATAAAAAAACATCGTGGCTTCAAATCAAACTCATTAGCAGCCCCAAAAGACACGCGTCTTTCCTCGTTGATGATAAGGGCTTAAGATTTTTTCACGACATTGCTTGTATGGAGATTTGTGCAAAAGTAAGAGGTCAAGTGTTTACGGTAGGAATAGGAAATATTACTAGTGTAGATGCCTCTAACGATAGTATTAAGAGATTTTTTACCACTAACGGTCTTCCATCAAACTACAGTCAGTAAAGACTATGTCCTCAAATGCTTATCCCGGGCGATTATGCTACAAGTTAAGCGCTTCAAAATCTAGGCAGATAATGATTACCTAATTAGTTAACTAATGATATAATTATAGGCTTACAAGTTCAAACAGTACTCGACACCCGTACGGAACCTCAGTACTTTGTCATTCAAGATTTAGATAAAGATTTTTGTAAAATGTGATGAGATAATCAAAAGAACTGAGTCATTCGTATTGTACTTATGTCATTAATGTAATGAATAATCTAGTAACTCCTCTACTTTAAGTTAAGGTGTATGAAACGCATCTATATTGCACCGTTATAAAATGCGTAATAGTATGTACAATGTACATACGTTGGGACTTACGCAGTCAAGAAAAAACCTTGTAACAAGGGTTTGTTACAAGGACATATTGATATATAAATATCTATAATAGCAAATCCACCCTCGTTTCGCTTAAGGAAAAGCTTCTTTAAATTTCCATATAAATTTTCTTTTTTTTCTTTTTCTTCCAAGATACTAAGAAAAATGGGGAATACATATTCCATGGTTGACCCTGAAAAATCCATACACATTTCATCCAGTTTCCCAAGGGGAAACAATATTTCTCGGGATAAAAAGTTTTCCAAAATATAACCCAAAGTGTGAGTAATAAGTATACGAGTAATACCTATAAATTCGTTTATGGGTTTTCATGTGAGGCCCGGACAGACAGACAATAAATCTAAAAAAATAAGTTTGAGTTGCTACTCGGTATTTAAGTGCTTTTGAAAATGTTGTATGTGCTGAAAAAAATGTCCTTTTGACTTTTATTATTCTATAGATGAGCGTCATCTCATCTATGAATCTCATGAAATAAATTACTATCTTTACGGGTTAAGTACGTTACTTAAATCGAGAGTTAATGGAATTAATTTAACATAATTATTGTGTTGTGAGTAAGAGGCTATATTCACAATTTAGGATTTTCATTCAGCCACGGATAGGACGTACATACATTATTATTATGTTATGTTGTGTTATATTATGTGGATATTGCTAAATCTGAAAGGAAAGACCTACTGAAAAACCTCTCAAAGGATGATAGTCGTGAACAATATAAAGCTCTTTCAAAAGAAGTGCAGCGTCGATCTAGAGAAGACAAGAACCAGTACTTTAATAATATCTGTACTGAAATTGAAGATCATGCCCAGAAGATGCACACTCGAGATCTTTTTATGAAAATAAAGACCATCACGCGGGATTTCAAGGCAAATACTTGGGCTGTAGAAGACGCTAATGGAGGTTTGCTTACAGAGATTGATAAAGTGGTAGATAGGTGGAGAGGTTATTGCGAAGACTTGTACGCAGACGCGGCAGCTATATCAATAAACCCACGCCCCAGCATGTCCGATATTTCTCAAGAGCCAGACATCTTAAGATCTGAGATCGAGTTCGCTTTGAAGAAGCTCAAATGCAATAAATCGGCTGGAAGCGACTGTATCTTCGCCGAAGATTTGAAGCTCATAGGAGATGAAGGTATATGCATTCTACAAAAGCTTTGCAATCAGATATGGAGAAATGGCGAGTGGGTCAGTGACTGGCAAGAATCCATTCTAATACCACTACACAAGAAAGGATCAACTAAGTCTTGCGGCAACTACAGGACTGTGGCGCTTATATCCCACGCTAGCAAAGTTCTACTATACGTTATTAACGAACGACTTAAAGCATACTTGCAGTGGCAGATACCAGTAGAACAAGCGGGATTTGTTAAAGGACGAGGAACAAGGGAACAGATTGTGAATGTCAGACAGATTATAGAAAAGTGTCGCGAGTTCAACATTCCAATGCTGATGTGCTTCGTTGATTACTCAAAAGCGTTTGATTGTGTTAGATGGGAATGTTTGTGGAACATTTTAAAAGAAATGGGAGTACCAGAGCACCTCGTCATTCTCATCGCAAACCTCTATCAGAATGGAAGCACAGTAGTTAAGGTGAATAACGTTCTGTCGAAACCATTTAAGCCGCAGAAGGGGGTTAGACAAGGATGTGTTCTATCTCCAATTCTTTTCAACATCTATGGTGAATTTATTATGAGACGAGCGTTAGATGGTTGGGAAGGTGGTATATCCATAGGCGGCAAAAGAATTAGCAACTTGAGGTACGCAGATGACACTACTCTGTTTGCATCATCAGAGCAAGAACTGGCTCAGCTTCTTTCTAGAGTAGAGGAAGAGAGTGAATTAGTTGGCCTCACCATTAACAAGGCGAAGACCAAGGTGTTGATGGTAGACAGATCGGGTACACTGATTCGCTCCAATGAACTCAAAGACCTGGAATTTGTTGAACAGTATATATACCTTGGCTCTCTTCTCAGTAATGAGGGTGGCAGCGAAAAGGAAATCTCCAGAAGAATCCAAATGGCGAAGACAGCGATGACTAAACTCAGTAGAATTTGGAAAGACCGCAATATATCCCGTAAAACTAAAGTGAGGCTGGTACGTACGTTGGTATTCTCGATTTTCTTTTACGGCGCCGAATCCTGGACGATCAGAAAGAAGGAGAGAGCAAAGATTGACGCTTTTGAGATGTGGTGTTGGAGGCGGATGTTGCGAATTCCATGGACTGCATTCCGGACCAATGCATCTATTCTTAAAGAGCTCCGAATAACCACAAGGCTATCCGCTCTCTGCTTCCAGCGAATCCTTAGCTACTTCGGACATGTTGCTCGTAGAAACCCTGACAACCTCGAGAAGCTCATGGTAGTTGGCCAGGTCGACGGGAAAAGACCACGCGGTCGTTCTCCAACCCGCTGGTCTGACCTAGTAAAGACACTTACCGGACTACCAATTGCCGAAGCTTTAAGACCGCCCAGGACAGGAAAAAGTGGAAGAACATAGTGCACCGAGTGATCGACACTTCATGCTAGACACGACCTTCAGCATTGAAGATAACGACTATGATGATGATGCTAAATCTGAGGCGTTGCAATCTATTTGATTGTACGAGTTATATCTGGCTTAATATCCCTTGCCTGCTGCAGGTTTGGTATTTGCTTTCTAATTTTAAAAAATCGAATAATACAATATGGGTATCAAATTAAAGAGCTCACCATAAGGATTTCAGAAAGGTACCTATATCATGATAGCTTTTATTATAGCAGACGGTTTTTTTTAATTTATACTAGTTATGATAAAGGCAGTAATGGAAAGTTGGTTTAAGATTTAAGAACTTGAAGTATTTGATGTAGCTATTATACAATATGAAGCGCTCATAGCCCGGCTGCTTGTGTCGATCCTGAGTTATTGATAAAGAGCAACAGCGGGCGCGGTCCGTAGTTGGATGGGTGACCGTTAGTGGCAAAAATTTCTTGAGTATTTCCATGCTATTGTTATCATAATAAAAGTCGTTAAGACATGTCGGAGACCCTCGGATTGCATGAAAACTTCCGACACTTGGATCGGCCACTATACCCTCCACCAATCCGCACTGAAGCAGCGTGGTGAAGTATGCATTTTTGTTAGATCGGTTGTATTTCTGTCAGTCAAGTGAACTACTTACATCTCATACTCTTTAACACTTGACTGGGAATTATATAATTACAGTGTTGGAGAATATGTAGATGCCGGCAGTGACGCCATGTATGACGGGATATTATCGTGTTGAATGTATTGAGTATCCGTGACTCAGAGTTGATAAGTGTTCTAGATAAGCTATTTAATTGTTAATTGAAAAGAATATGCACTGGCCGCTGTAATTAAGAATATAATATGCATAAAAATATACTTCTAAATAATGATCATATTAAAAAAACATTTTACTGTTTAAGAGCCATTTCGCAAAACTCGGTTGATAAACTATAGGTATTTGAAGCGGCTCCGCGGCGTGATATTGCCTCGCGCGGCTCGCGTCGCGCTTGACCTCAGTTCTGTGCGAGTAATCTTCTTGATACTTTCAAACGTAAAAATTTTAAAATTATGAACATATAATTTTAATTATACACTTTGTGACCACATACATGTATCTGGTTTGTGACAATATAAGTTTATATAACAATTAAGAGTACAATGTAGTAGTACCATTATCGGTAACTTATTTACATAATACATTTTAGGTTCCTACTTAGGTACATCACAATAAAGATGTCCAATAGATGCATATTGCAAAAATCAATATTTTGGCAAATCAACGTGAAAAATTAAAAATCACGTTTTTTCAAGGTGATCTATAAAATGCAATATGCGTCCATTTTGCCTGCGATATTCGCAGCGCGTCGAAATACATAGGTATACCTAAATTCAAATCAATCGGAGGGTATAGAACCGGGAAATCCCGGAACCGAAAATCCCGGGATTTACAAAGGAATACGGTACTTTTCAAAAGAACCAGGAAACAAAATAAAAGAACCGGGAAACAAAATAAAAGAACCGGGATTTTCTGAACTTTTGGGAAATAAAAATATGTCGCGTCGTGGTAGAAAAGATAACGTAAAAATAAAGGTAAATACAATCCATACACAAAAATGATTACAGCTATAAAAAGAAGATATTCAGAACGTCGGCTACATGAAGCAGCTATACTAATATAATATTATTTACACAACCCAGATCGATATTTTTCTAATATAAATGAAGATGATTTAACTCTTTTTTCTCGTCCAAGCAGTGCAAAATTGTGCAATACAATTGTGTTGCTTTCATACAATTAATACGAAACTTATGTTTGCATGTAAGGTATAATAGTATGATGGTTACTCAATCACGGCAAACGACTATACGGATTTGGGTAGAAAACAGTTTTTCCCTATTTAATGCTCCTGAGAGATAAAATAGGAAACGCGATACTAACTATTTTCACGCGGGGAAAGCCGTGGTAAAATAATCCCGAAAGAACTGAAAATCCCGGGAATCCCGGTTCCAGCATAGGCGAGTACCGAAAGTCCCGGTAATTTAAAACAGGATCGGTTTTCGATACCCTAATCATTACCGTGATACAAAAGATAACGTAAAAATAAAGGTAAATACAATCCATACACAAAAATGATTACAGCTTTAAAAAGAAGATATTCAGAACACTATTCTTTGAATGTTAAAAACGAATTCTTTATTGTTTTCTGTTGGTTTACAAAACAAAATATTGACAATAGTCTAGTATAATAAATTATGAGAAACGAAATTCGCACTTTCCTCCCAAACCACTTGCTCTACAAGAAAAATGTATGGCACATAAAATGTCAATCTTTTTATGGGCTACAACTTTTACTCGATCCTTTCGGAAATCGTCTAGGAGGCACCGTTTAGGAGATATAAGGAGTTTTCGGAAAATTTGGGAGGGGGGGGGGGGTTAAGGTTGGGCCCAATAAGATTGGGTAATGTTGCAAGTATGAGTTCCACAGGGCGGATGGAAATTCAGTCGGAAATCGTCTAGGACGTACCGTTTAGGAGATATATGGTATTTTAGGAAAATTTGGGGAGGGGGGGGGGGGTAAAAGTGGGTTCAGTAAGATTTAGCAATAAGGTTTGGGGGTTTACTAAAGGGGGTTGAAATTTCCGTCTAAACTTGTCTAGGACGCACCGTCTCCGAGATATCCGGGATTTCCGGTTTTCCAAAAATCTATATCCCGATATCCTGATCTGCCGATCTGCGCCTACCTGATGAGTGCGGTATTTGCCCGGATGCCTCCCAGATTATCACGACGCAAAATTCCACTTTTGGGTGAGGAACTGAGGGGGGGGGGGGTATAGGGGGAGGCGAGGGGTTGTGAAGGGAAAAAATGAGAGGGTGATTTGTATTTGTGTTGTGTATTTGAGATACGTGAGTTTTGGGGAGTTGACGGAACTTGGGTGCACGAGAGTTTCCAAACAACGAATGTATTATCTTTGACTAATAATAAGTGACTATAGCTGACTAATGTCGGAGCTTCTATCATTCCAACATTTTGGCTTAGCAATAGGGTCCCGTTGACACCGTTTGGGTACGGAACTCTATAAAGTACAGATTGATCTGAAAGTTGTATAAATAAAGGGTATGTGTATACAAGTTATAATTATTTATTATTTTTTTTCTATGTAAATATGTAATTTACACATATAACAAAAAACCTAAATACTGTAAACAGTAACTAATGTCTAAAAACGGACAATGTTTTATTTCAAATTACAGCAGTGACTTCCAACCCAATAGGGGTTGAATTTCCAAAAATCCGATAGCCTAAAGCCTTCTTCGATAAATGAACTATCCAATACAAAAAGAATTTTTCAATTCAAACCACTAGTTCCTGAGATTAGCGCGTTCAACCAAACAAACAAACAAACTTTTCAGCTTTATAACACTACAATAGTAATAGTATAGATTAGTATAGATATAGTTATATTTTGTACATATGTATGTTCGTGATTTTCTCCGTTACTACTTACACTACATAAATTGGAAAGAAATAGTTACTTAATTTCTATTGTTTTCTTCAAACCAAAGATGTGTAAAGCAGAATATTACGCAAACGGACCCCTGAATTGAAAAATGGCCTTTGAAACCTATAATATTTTTGAAAGACCTTTTCAACGATACCCCACATTAAGGGGTAGACGAAGAAAAAATCATACGGAACGGACAGACGGACGGACGGAAGGACGGACGGCCGGACGGGCTAGCCGGCCGGTTGAAATAACGAACGGACTAGACATGATTCCGATTTGACTACAAAACCCTGAAATTATAGAAAACTAAAAATAATACAATTGACTGTAACTAAAAATTCTCACGTGATCAAGACTGTTCAATGGCAATATAATTACGTTACTTTTACGAAATCTATTCCTTAGATGGCTAAAGCAAAAATTGACATAGGTCCGACGTCCAAGAGTGCTGCCGCACGACTGATTTGATTTCGCGCCAGTTCGTTTCTTTATATGGTAAAGTAAATTCGTTTTAATAAATTATTTTTTGCAGTAAGATAAAAAAAAAATTACGTGTCATATTCGACAAAGACCATATTTTATTACTACATAAATTTTTGATGGGAAATACGCTTTATTGAATACAAAAATCGATGGTAAAGTCATGGCATAAACCATGAAAATTATGAAAATGGTAATGTTATTGAATTAATTATGAAACGAATATTATAGTAATCGTATATCCCTTGTAATAAATGCAAAATATAATATATGAGTGTTCTCTAGACATTTTTTTTTACTCAATTTAATAAAACTTAATAAAGAAAATCAGTGTATGAAATTGACTCTGTCGTCCTTTTGCTGAAAAATAGTTATGCTAGATTGACAGTTACGCAGAAACAAATTAATATTTTCAAAATTCCGGTAAATGAAGATCCAAGATGAAGGATTGATCTATTTTATGAGTTCATTTGCCAGCATTAATATCTTTCTTATGATACTAATTTTTGACATCAAATTCTTCATTCCGCGCGTCTAACCGCGAAATGGCTCTTAAAGTACACTTTTTCTTTTTTGAATAAAAACCTTAACATGATAATTTCTAGCTCAGAGATGAATATAATACAAGTTGAAGTACTCTTCAGTTATTGGAAATGAGTAGCGATGGGCGATGACAAATGCATTTGTAGCATTAGCATTCGTTGTCTTTTATATGTTGCTAAATGTCTTTGGCTTTAAATTATAAATAATTTGGTTAAATTATATTAAGATTTGCTTGTATGTACCCACCTAAATTAATATGTGTGTTTTTAACACTGAGAAATATTTATTAATTTCAACTTTAATAATCATAAACACAAATAATGTATAGTCGATCATATTCATAAAACATGTTCCTACTAACAATAAAGAAAAAGAAACCGCTTTGTTTACAATCCTCAAGAATGATTTTTGTTTGTTCGTAATGAAATTGCAAGAGATTTATATAATACGTTAGTACGTCAGTATTCAGTACATGTTCCGAGTGTCGACACTGACCCAGTTGCCCATTCAGTTTTCTACTGTTAGGGTGTCTTACACAAAGCGCCCAAATGAGATACTCAGAAAACCACAAACGGCTTAGGATTTTTAGGATACTTTACTTGTTTATTGAACTTAAATTCTGATTGGAAACACCATTCACAATTTCTAATAGGTGTCTTTGACATACTCTTTCATATGAAACATTTCAACTGCAGTCACAACTTTAATCTATTTGCATACCCTTATCATAGTGCCTCATCACATCAATCAGTCAAAGTCGTAACAATCCACCGCCATTTATACACTGGGTGGTATTGTAGTGAGTTATGTACCTAATTATAAACATTTTAACAATCAATGCTATGACATAGGCACTACTATGATACTGTGGTCATCATATACTTGTGCTTACACAAGTCTTACAAGACTCTTAGGTCGAGAGCCTAGAGAACATCTTTACAACTTTACTTCTTATTATCTCTTCCACCTTGCAAATAGAAATATTTAAAAAATGTGATTCAGCTATTTTAATATTTACATGACATTAATCTAAGCTGAAAATCAAAAAAGTAAAAGTAAAAGGAAGTGATGAAGGTCTGAAAATGAAAGGCGTAGGTTCGAGGAATGTTACGTGATACCTGCACTGCTTGTATCGTTAGCACTTAGCTGATATTGCTGGTCCAACACTACTTCAGATACATTATAAAAAGACATGGGAACAGAATAATAGTACTCAGTAAACTATAATAGATAAAAAATTGAGACCCTTTAAACCTATTTTCTTTGCGCTATCATCTGCGACGAGTAATATAAATTTTACGTGTACGTTTTTATCTTATCACGTACGGACTATCTCTTTGATTCATTTGTTTATTGTTAGTGTTGCTTTCTCAGCCATTGTTTATTTTTTATCACAGCAATCAAATTAAATGACTGCTGCATCATACCAAACAAGCTCTCGTTTCATTTGCAATCAATATATTATTATCTGTAATCAGCAAAATATTTTAGTATGGATTATTAGGTATAAATTACTAATAACCTAAATATTATTTCAAGTAATATTTTATCAAATATGCACTACATTAACTCAATACTCCTTTCACGAGGTCGAAGTTACCAAAAATTAATCAGATATAAGCCATAAGAAAAGATTTGTTTTATTAGCTTATCAGAAATGTTAACTACATTTTGGCTTAGATAATTTTCATATCTTTTAGCGTGAAAATAAATTGATTTGAAATATAATCTTTGTGATATGAATTATGAAATGAGCGTAACCGTAATATTCAAAATAATCAATGGACTAAATTTTGTTAAAAAGCTGTAAAAATTAACCAATCTCATGATACATCTCATTTATAAATACTTTAATAAAAATGTTTTGTTAAATTTTAGGAATTTCAGTACTAAAACTAAACACAAAAGTTTCTATGAATCCGCCTAACGCGTTGTGTTCCGGCTGGGCTCGTGAAGCCAGTTCTTTTTTTCTCTCTTCTGTCATTTGCTTGCAAAGAGGTGATATGCTTTTAGTGTTACTTTAATGTCCGAAGGCGACGGTGGCCACTGGCCATCAGGTAGACCGTCAACTCGATTGTCGACGAGGTACACAAAAAAAACTACAAATAATGTGAATTGTTTCGTCCAGTGCTCAACTTGACGCTGATCGACTTGCCGGGGCTGACGAAGGTGCCGATCGGCGACCAGCCGGTGGACATCGAGGCGCAGATCAAGGGCATGATCTTCCAGTTTATCCGCCGCGAGTCCTGCCTCATCCTCGCCGTCACGCCTGCCAACACCGACTTGGCCAACAGCGATGCCCTCAAACTTGCCAAAGAAGTGGACCCTCAAGGTTTGTAGTGTTGTTATTAGACGCACTCACACACAATATATTTTTTAACCTAATGGCCCGACATAGTCTTTTAAAATCATTTTTCAAGATATTGAACAGCGGGACATCCTGGCTTAGGTATTCATTTACTTAAAGGGTTTCCTAACGACTGAATAATCAATTTGAACTTCTTAATTTTTCCCAAAATAGTGATATCAATTGAAATTATTCAAGGAATATACTAGTGCTACTAGCAGCCGTAATATACGCATATGCTTGCTTCTATTCAGGGATTTGCGTCCATCCGGCCGATTAGTCAGAACAACGGAGTATTTGTCTGTTGTGATTTCACTTGTAGAGATTCTGTATCAGGTGGATCGTTTGTTCATTTGTCGCCTATTTACATAAAAGCGTATGTAAATAATTGATTTTAATTGTAATTTTCTGTCCAGGTCTCCGCACAATCGGTGTGATCACCAAGCTGGATCTGATGGACGAGGGCACGGACGCGCGCGACGTGCTGGAGAACAAGCTGCTGCCGCTGCGGCGCGGGTACATCGGCGTCGTCAACCGCTCGCAGAAGGACATCGACGGCCGTAAGGACATCTCTGCTGCGCTCGCCGCTGAGAGAAAGTTCTTTCTTAGGTAAATGTTTTTTTTTGTATGTAAATAGCCGGCAGATGATCTGACGATCCACAGGACGCTAAGCTATCGTCGCCCATGGACATCAGAGACATGATAGTTGTCAAATTGTCAGATGTATATGTAAGGTTAACGGAGGTCTCTGACGCGATGTCGACGTAATCGCCTGGGTGGAGTAGCCTACTTTATAATTGTTTTTGCTTTGTCTTCTTGAAATCTACTTCGTCTTGAAATCTACTACTCTTGCAATTACTTACTATTGCAATTATTTGAATCGATTGCATACATTACACATTCTCTTTTTCTCTCACACACACGCACACACACACGCACACACACACACACACACGCACACACACACACACACACACACACATATAAATAATCCCTCGTACACCCGCAGCCACCCGTCGTACCGCCACATCGCCGACCGGCTGGGCACGCCGTACCTGCAGCGCGTGCTGAACCAGCAGCTGACGAACCACATCCGCGACACGCTGCCCGGCCTGCGCGACAAGCTGCAGAAACAACTGCTCACGCTGGAGAAGGACGTCGATCAGTATAAACACTTCCGCCCCGATGATCCCTCCATCAAGACCAAGGCTATGCTGCAGTATGTATAATTTTTTTTTTTATTTCTCTCGTCGTAGGAACAAATTTTAATGTACTGACGACCTGAAGAAGACAGCGGGCGTCCGCTGGATTCAGAAGGCTCACCGGTCAGAGTGACGCAAGTTAGGGGAGGCCTATGTCCAGCAGTGGACCTCCAAGGGCTGATGGATGGAGAGATGGATGAGGAACAAATGGCTCACATAACGAATAGGTGATACACAATGCACAACTGAAACAGTTAATCTAGAATCATGAAATTGTACCCTTTACATAGTTTGTAGGAGCGCTAGGAAAATTCAGAACAATGGGGTTAAATAAGAGGAAGAAACAATATTTCTATTTCATAAAAGTCTCTGTTGCAAACTGATATGAACACTAATGACCTAACTGCTTAAATGTAAATAGCATTTTAAAATGTGCGTTTAATATTTTGCCAGGATGATTCAAACGCTGCAAACGGACTTCGAGAGAACTATCGAGGGTTCGGGCTCGGCGCAGATCAACACGAACGAATTGTCGGGCGGCGCGAAGATCAACCGGCTGTTCCACGAGCGGTTCCCCTTCGAGATCGTCAAGATGGAGTTCGATGAGAAGGAACTGCGCAGGGAAATCGCGTTCGCTATACGCAACATTCATGGTATTAGGGTGAGTATAATCATAGGAGCTGGATGAATATATCATAGGAGCGAGGAAATATTAGTCTTCATCGGTAATGCGTCGGTAGTGTGTTTGGCGTTAATGACGTCTATAGACGATGATGATCACCTACAATCAGATAGTCCGTTTGGTCACTTGTCAAAAATGCACAAAAATCCTAATGAAATTATTTTTTCTATTCTATTCTTTTCAATTATACCCTCATATCGAGAGGATTTTCAATTTTTGCACTTTTTCAACTACACAATCAAATCATAACATAAAATATGGCTTATAATCCAAATTTTCATGGATGATGATAACATGGATATAATGTTACACGTAATCTTCAATACATATACGTATTGACGTAACTGTGTTGTAGGTGGGTCTGTTCACACCGGACATGGCGTTCGAAGCCATAGTGAAGAAGCAGATCTCCAGACTAAAGGAGCCGTGCATCAAGTGCGTCGATTTGGTCGTGCAGGAACTCTCTAATGTCGTTCGCGTTTGCACCGAGCGGGTATGAACACCCTACTTTCTTCCTTTTTTTCTCATTTTATTGTCAACTTATCGGCGATGCCTTTGGTGTCGCTGATGTCCATGGGTGACGATTGCCACTTACCATCAGGTGGATCGTCAGCTCGTTTGCCGGCTATTTACATAAAAACAAATTTAATTATATATTTATAGCTTAAAAATTTTATCTTAAAAAATGTTTTAAAATCGTACTTGCGTCACTATAAAATCGTATTTAAAAATATAAAAGACTTAAAAATCCTTAAAGACTTAAACTTCATAGCCTTTTACTATATGTAATAAGTTAATGTGCTCACTACCTTACACCACATCTCCACTTACCATCAGGTGGTATTGTGGTCAAGCATTAACTTATTTGTGTAAAAAAAGACCGAGCAAACCTAATCAGTGACGTGTTGCAGATGTCTCGCTACCCGCGGCTGCGCGAGGAGACGGAGCGCATCATAATGTCGCACGTGCGGTCGCGCGAGCAGCAGTGCAAGGAGCAGCTGGTACTGCTCATCGACTGCGAGCTCGCCTACATGAACACCAACCACGAGGACTTTATAGGATTCGCTAAGTATGTTCTTACCGTAACCCTCCCTAGTCGACCCTTGGTAGGTGACTGCAGCTGTTAGTATAGGTGAGCTGCGATATTTGCTGACATGAGTATAGAAAAACTTAATTAAGCCCAGGTAAACGACTAGCAAGCACATTAACTTAGGAGAAGCCTATTAATTTCCTAAGATCCTTTCTTAGATTGCGTCTCCTACGCATAAACAACAGATGGCGACAACTCCAGTGATGTGTACTAAAAAATGGAAATGGAATTAACAACCAAATCAGTACAAATCACGTTTTAATTTAATGTATTTTTTTATTTGTCTGAATCAAAATAATTAAACTTAATATTGCTACAAATATTCAAAGAATCTTCTTATCTGATAAAATATCTTTGTTTACATTTTCTAATCCATTGTCCTTATTCCAGTATACATTTTTAGATATTCTAATTTTTTTTAAATTATATTATTCTTAAAGTATGCGAAAGTAAGATCGACAAATATATCAAATTATAATTGGGACGGGCTGCACATCACTATTGCCAAAAAGTATGGCAATTATTCCTTATCCTTAACTTTAATTGCCAAAATTCATGTTCATAGGTCAAGTAATTTTTAAGATTTCATTAATCAGCGGTGTATAGCGGTATAACCTTGTAACAATATATATATTTAAATGATCAGCATTCTTTCCAGCGCACAAAATCAGTCGGAAAACTCCGCCAAGTCCGGACACCGGGCACTCGGGAATCAGGTCATCAGGAAGGGATTCATGTGCATACATAACCTAGGAATTATGAAGGGTGAGTATCAACACAAAAACAATATAATTGCCATATATCGTAAATAAATCGAAAATAATGCACGCAAGTAACAACCCGAGAATTGGTACAAGGTACAAAGAAACGAAGTACAGAACTACTGATGCTGCCCGCGACTTCGTCCGCGGTAGAGTGGTTTCGAAACGAAATTTTTAATTAATTAATTTCGATTTATATACCCGTGTCTTCGCGCACGTGGATTTTGATTTTTTACAAATCCCGCGGAAACTTTGAACATTACCGGGATAAAAAGTAGCCTTTGTGTTAATCCAGGTTATAGGTTCTCTCCGTTCCAAACAGCCAAATCGGTTAAGTAGTTGTGGCGTGATTGAGGAACAAACACCCGAACATCTTCACAAACTTTCACATTTATAATGTTAATAGGATGTAATGAGCCTATCCAGTTAGTGTAGAGATCGGTAATCGTAAATCAATTAGATACAGTAATGTTAACCTTGACTTTGCACAATGCAACTGCCTTCCTTATACGTCTAACAAGATTAGAAAGGCTAATACTTACTGTACGATAGTCGATGCATTTATGTGATGACTTAGAAGTCCTGATTGTTAAATCATTTTAATTGATTTATTGTAGTCATGTATAGATGATTTATGTGACATAAAGACTACTAAGAGTGCTATTGTAAAGATTACGATGTTTGGTTTATATCGTATCGAACCTAACGCGTCTTGATTACATAATTTATCTTTTATAAAATTTGTCTCAATATACAATATAAAACGAAATGTTTCTACCTATTCGTTATATACTTTAAAACCATCCAATTAATGTGCCCTAAATTGGTTTCATTTAAGAGGCAATAATGTGAAGATGATTTTAAACCACTATAGTAGCGCAATATTACGCTGCACTCGTAGACATATTGCACGCTCACTCGCACTTAGGTTTTAGGTCTAAGTGAGAGTGAGCGCGCAATATGTCAATGAGTGCAGCGAGATACTGCGATTACTATAACACAATAAATTTATAAATATTGAATGTGTCTCTGTGCATCTAAACGCCAGATGTAAAAACAATTTAATTTGATCTCGTTTTTATATACACATTTTATATTGTACTTTTGGAGCCGCTTTGTGCATACAAAAATAATGTATTTGTTTACTGTAATAACCAAAGTCAAAATATGCATTAAATAATGTCCCAATCTATACTAATATATAATTATCTAATCTCAGGAACTACTGGTTCGAATTAAAATATATATTTGTGTTGGATAGTCCTTATCGAGGAAGGCTATAGGCTATATAACATCAAGCTACGACCAATACGAGCATTAGTGAAAAATGTTGCTACAGTGGGAACTATATAGTCGCAGTATCTCGCTGCACTCGTCGACAGGGCGAAGCACATTGCGCGCTCCCTCGCACTTATGCCCGATATGGTTTTCCCTGCTCGCACTTTTACGTCAACGAGTACAGCGAGATACTGCGACTATTATTAGTAATAATGTCATGGAATATAGAGCTAAGGAGAGCCATCTCATATGGGGGGAAAGTTGAAAAAGTGTCCAGCTGTACACTGATAATAGAGGTTCCAATACCTACCAGAATGGCGCTGGCGTCGGAATAACGATATTAACATAGCTGTTGTAGACTGAGTAAAGTTTACTAAGTTTAAATCTATAATAATTTATCCTAGGCCGCAGCGGCACCCTTATTGGACGCGTTTTTACGGACGGACACCTCATACACAGAGACGGCTCTCCTTACCTCTATACTCCATGCATAATGCGTTGCAGGTGGTTCGCGCGACTACTGGTTCGTGCTGACGTCGGAGAGCATCTCGTGGTTCAAGGACGAGGAGGAGCGCGAGAAGAAGTACATGCTGCCGCTGGACGGGCTCAAGCTGCGCGACCTCGAGCAGGGGTTCATGTCGCGCCGACACATGTTCGCGCTCTTCAACCCCGAAGGACGGAATGTTTACAAGGTACGTAGTGTCCAGTCCAGTTTTTAGACGAGTCGTATTTGGTAAATAAACTTTTGTTTGTGTTTTTTTTTGTCGTTATTTGTATTTTAAAAATAAGGCAGACATAAAATGAACTAATTTCTGTATACTGTTAATAATTTTTTTAATAAAAAAAAATATTTTTTCCATTTAAAGTAGTGCTAATATTGTTTACCATATTTGGACTTTTAAGTCTTATTGGATTAGTATTTTAGTTAGTCTTCTTATAATGAGAATTATTAGTGTTGTCTAAAAAAAATGTTTACAACGTATGTAAATGTTTAGAAGGTAAGTGAAGCGCTCATAGCCCGGCGGTTTATATCGATCCTTAATGATCGACAGAATTATGGATGAATTATGCTACACCATGCCGGGCACGAGCCGTGCCGCGAACGAGGCACGGATTCAAAACTTCACAAAAATTTTACAGATGACGCGGACATCAAGTGTTTATGCTACAACGTGCGACGTCCGTGTCCGAGCCGAGTAAAATATTAGTGAAATTGTTCGTGCCCGGCACGGCTCGTGCCCGGCTCGGTGTAGCATAGCAAGAGCGGCCGCGGTCGGTAGGCCGGAACTGATTGGACCGCTAGCGGCAAGAAATCCTCGAGCGCTACCGTTCTTCGGAGGGCACATAAAACCGTCGTTCGAGTTAATTATTATAAAACATAATATAGAATAACATTTATCTATAAATAAAATATATCTGTTATTAAAATGATATATAGGGTTGATTATGTTTTTCTAATTACAGGATTACAAGCAACTAGAATTGTCTTGCGAGACACAGGACGATGTGGACTCGTGGAAGGCATCCTTCCTGCGGGCCGGCGTCTACCCTGAGAAGAACTCCGAGGCCGCGAATGGCGATGAGGTATGTTCATACTCTGATGATACCTAGCCTGCTTGTCTTTTACGTATCTTTTTTTCTATTCTATTCTTCACTCTTCAGTCTTTTCCTTTTAATCATTTTCTTATGTTTACTCATCTAAGCAGTCCTTTGCTTCATATTTTTAAGTATTATATTTAAATATCTTTTGATGTTTATATAAAAAATAGTATGTGCGGTCAGTTTTACGTTACACATTAATGTGTTGTTTTGTCATGCCATGCAGAATGAAGGATCTGAGGTTTGTCTAAACGAAAGCTTTGTTTGAAGTCATATGCTTGATATTAATAGATCACGATTTAATGTCAGCTATGAATATAAGAGCAGGCTGTTACAACTTTCCGGCGATAATCTTAGTTGGTGTTCTCGTTGATGTTGATAGTATTGAATTTAATTGTTACTAGACGTTGCGCAATGGCCGGAAAGATAAAATATCCAGATGGTCTGTTTTCTATGCATTTCAATAGTTATCTGATGTAGCATGAGGCATGTAGAGAGCGCTAACTGGCTAATGTGTGTTAGTTGTTCACATCACGCACTCCATTAACATTTACCTCCATGCGCTACTCTAACCTCAGTCAATTGTGTCACAGATAATATAATTAATACAGATTAAAAACCACTTTAACACAATCACAAACATATTGAGCAAGCTGGCATTGACAAGTTATATTTTTATACATCTTACGTTAGCTTCGTTATGTTTCTTTATTTTTAGTTATTTCTGCCTTCCCTGGGGTTGGGTGAGAGTAAACGAGTAAGTCACCAGTATTTCAGAGCTTTGTGTGCTGGATTTTTTGGAATTGTATATACTTAGGTATTGCATTAATTTTAGGTGTGGTGATAACAATAATTGCATGTGCAATTGAAAATACCACAGTTGTAATGGAAGGCAGTCTTATACATTTATACATGATCATCAAACATTGTTTTACCACCATCATGTTGCAATACCGTTTATGTGATGTTCTTGAGTACTAATTGCAAAGTGGGATGCGGTGAGTAGCTATAGAAGTGCAGGATTTAATTAGTTTGCAATTAAGAATATTAAAATTCTAACTTTGTAGACTTCATGCTATTAAGTCACCATTCGGTTACAAGCTTGTGCATGTACGGGGGCGGTCTAGTCCCGTGTCTGAGAACAATCGATGAGGTGTTTCTGGCTGTTACTACTAATTTTATTAAATTTTTATTCACAATTGCAATACTCACTTTTGCTTAAATGTATAATAAGGTTCGATTATTACTACTGTTTCCTGCTGAATTGCCCGAGTTGAAGTTAAGTAAAAAGTTCTAACTGTAAAGTAACACTATTCAGTGCTAAGTAAAATCTATGTATTGTTGTATTCTGTTCCAGTCGTCGGACAGTGCAGCCACCAGCAGTATGGACCCTCAGTTGGAGCGTCAAGTGGAGACGATCAGGAACCTGGTGGACTCGTACATGCGCATCGTGACCAAGACCACCCGCGACCTGGTGCCGAAGACCATCATGATGATGATCATCAACAACGCCAAAGACTTTATCAATGGGGAGCTTCTCGCTCACCTCTATGCTTCTGGTGATCAGGTGAGCAAAACCATTTCGTTTGTGAGTAAAGTAGCAGATGTATTTTAAATTGTCGTGTTCCGGATGGGGGCTTGAGAGCCAGTTCATTCTTTCTTTTTCTTCTCGTTTCTTGGCCGGCAAAGCATCAGTAATGCCTTTGGTGTTGCTGATGTCCATGGGTGACGAAAGCCACTTACCATCAGGTGGATGGTTAGCTCGTGTGCCGGCTATTCCGACTATTGTTGATAGTCGAACATGTCTTGTTCTTTTTGAAATTTCCATCAAACTTTACGCAATAACTTCATTCACAGAACAGGGACCATCTATGCGAGATATTTATCAGATAGAGATTGTTTAAATATTGTATAGGGATTTTCACATCAAGCATAGACACACACAGCGATCCTTTAATAAGGATGTTGACACTAATTATAAATTAATATAAATTTATGTCTAAAATATTAGTGGTAACATTTAAAGGCCTAAAATATGATTCTTTTATTGAAATCAATCACAATAAATTAAATATCATTAATTTAAAATGTTAAAAATTGTACTCATTGTCACGTGACCTCAAACGCCATTTTGAGAATATGACGTCATTGGAACAATTTTATATGGAAATTCAACAAAGTTAGTAGACAGATAGTATTGAATATAGTTTAGTGACGTCACGTGACGTTTTTGGTGGGAAATTTGATAGTGATTTTTATTTATCAATTTTTGTTTTTAAATTGAAGACTATTATTTTTATAATATTTTTTTCGACAATATTGAGGTTCTATCTATAAAATAAAATTGAATCCTAAAATTAGTCAACATCCCTATTCCATAAACACCAAATTGAATGTCAAAAAAGAATCAACCGAAGACTAAACAAAATACAAACACTGTAACAGCCTTCATTGTAATTAATCACGTCAACGTATCCATAAATGCAGACAAGCAATAAACATACCACAAACACTAAACAACCTTCAATATCACTAACGCTATACGTACGTCGCACACAGTCGCAAATGATGGAAGAGTCCCCCGAAGAAGCGCAGAAGCGCGAGGAGATGCTGCGCATGTACCACGCGTGCAAGGAGGCGCTGCATATCATCGGCGACGTGTCGATGGCGACGGTGAGCACGCCGGTGCCGCCGCCCGTCAAGAACGACTGGCTGGAGTCGCGGCTCGACTCCAACCCGCGCTTGTCGCCGCCATCGCCTGGTGGCCCGCGACGCGCCGCGCCCGTGCAGCAGGGTGAGTTCCATATTTACACATACATAGGACGAGTGAAAATGGCTACAAGACTTTGGGTGCTTTTCCACCAGAGATGTGCTATGCAGCTATGCTGCGAAGATGTGATATCCAATAAATATCAATAAATTGATTGATTTCCACCAAAGAATATGATTGGTGATCAAACACATCCATAGCAACGTAACATAGCACATCTATGGTGGAAAAGCACCCTTTTTCTCGTCTGAATCACTACAAATTTTTTCATTGACTAACTTTAGTGTTATCAATGAAAAAATTGGAAATTAAAATAGCTAAGACGTTTTCCTCAACTTTTTTCACAATAAACACTTGCGAACACACGCAAAAGAAGCGTGCACGCACGCACGCATCCGGCGTAACCATCCCCGGAACGTTATACACATATATAAATATTTGAGAACAAATATTTATCTGTCCTGTTATAGTAAGTGTTCGTTGTCTTTTAGTGCGCCACATAATCCAGCGGTGTCAAGTGTACTGCTACTTCCCTCTGGTATCTCAAAAGACCTGAACACCTTGTTAATAAAATTAAAAACACCTGCAATTAATTATAAAACTTTTTTCACCAGAACACAACTTGCCTACACTGCCAAAGTAACTCGTACCTTCTTTTTCCACATAACCTTTAAGCTGCACTTGGCAGGCTTAGGCAATTTACCGTGTATGCTTTGCGTATTGGCCTTGTTGCAATAAATATCTAAATTAGCAGCAGCAGTGCTTGAAACGGCACAATACTCCACAGGTTCCCTGGGCCAGCGGGGCGCGCCGCCCCCGCCGGGCGCCGGCACGGGCCGCCCCGCGCCCCCGCTGCCGTCGCGCCCCGGCGGCGCCGCCCCTCCCCCACCCGCCGGCCGCCCGCAGCCACAGGGCGGCTTGCCCGCGCCACTTATCCCCACGTGAGTACACTCCCACTGACATATGCATACCTTTATAAATGTGTTTCTAGTAGTAAAAAAATTACTATTTTCGTGTACTCGAAGTTATATAGACGTACGCAAGGTCTGAGAACAAGAATTTGTCACATAAACAATAAAAGTACCTCTAAAGAGCGACATGGTTTTGGTTCAACAATATAATAACCCTTAACTTATCAGTTTACTTGCAGTCAACTAAAAAATATTACATTAATTCACATTCTCACATTTCTGAGGGGTATAATATTATGTTGATAAAACAAAAACAAAGTACTACAATCCTATGATTCAATATCTAATGTCAATAAATATTTTTATATCTATTTATAATAACCAATTTTTTTAAAGTATTAAAAGTTTTACAGATCTAATTATAAGTCAGATATGTATTTGATTACATATTATTATAATAAAATGCCTCGCAAATGATACTTGAGTTGAGGCATTTTTGTTTACAAATACATAATACTTTTATATTTTGGATATACATAATATTTAGTGCTTCGCTTTGACAAAACTGTGAAGCGATTGTTTTGGGTGATGTAACAGCCATAATTAACATTTATGAGTGTGGGCGCTATGTAACGGTAGAAAACACAAATGGTGTAGATACTATTATCAATATATGGCCGTATCTAATATTACAAAGCTTGATATGACGGAGTAAAATTTACTAAACTAACGCCCCAACTCAAGAGTTACTAACTTTACTTTAATCGCTCCTTAGTAAAGAATCAACATACAAATTCTGTATTAAGAAGCGATTTAAGTAACCGTTAGCGACTCTGAGTTGGAACGTGTGTGTTTGTTAATAATTTGAAATTGTTACACTCGTTTTTGCTATGTATTGTATTTGTCTGTTGGGTTGGCGTTTATTTATGTTTATTTATATATTATGTTTCTTTCAGTATTTATTTATACGTAGTTTTAGTGTTCTAAAAGAGTGGAAGCGGCGCGGTGTTAACGCGGTTTTAGTAAAATACTGTATTCAAATAGATACACAGTTATTACCAATATTAATATTGAATATTTTAACATTTAGTTAAATAGTTACATCGGAGTGGACCAAATTAAACGCAAGAACAATTTTTGTTATAAAATGTTTTAAAAAAGAACGGTTACTTGAATAATTCTGAGAGTCGCTAAATGACTATATGTAAAACTAATAAAATTTTAATCTTAAATAATATTTTTTATAATTCTTTTGTTGCACAAAAAATAAAGAATTATCTTATGTGTGACCATGCCAATCCATCGTCGATTTTATTCGTTGTTTGCGTACAAGCTAGTTTTTTACGAACTATCAACCGCATTTGATTGCGTTTTTCCTTCTATCGCCACGGTTTACTTATTTCGCGAAGTCATTGCTGACTGTTACATACTAAACATGAGTTACCATCGCCAGCTCTTTGATTCCGCCACGCGCCGCTCCCATTGTGTCGATACTCGATACACTTAGAAGAAATGATGATATTTAGCAAAGACAGTGTCCAATGGAGTGTGGTTGTTTTCGCAGACGGCGCTAAGCGTGCGGGCCAGCGCTACTAACCTATAAGTTACGTTCGATCACAAGGTACTAACTCTGACGGGCATGTTAACTTACTGCAGTTGACCTACTCGTAATCGACTATCGCGTAAAACGCTTAATTTATTTACCACTAACATTATTTTTTTACTCCTATATTTAAAAAGAATACAAATAATATTTTTAGATGAATGATTTCACTAAACCTATTTGAGATTGTGTGGACACTACACGTTTTGTCGTAATAGACTATATTTTGTTAATATTTTTTATTTAATGTATTAAAGTGCGCGTACGCAGTGCTCACAAGATGTAATTAATTTGTATATTTAGCGCAATTTTGTCAATTTTAATTTAGAGTTTACAGTAATTTACTTTAAATCTACGCATCGGTAGATACTCTAGATAAATTAATATAGTATAACATATATTATATTTTGTTATATAGCTTACATATATTGGTTGTCAATACTTTGCACAGTGATACGGTTGTAAGTTAAGTAGATAAACGTCAAAATACATCAATTGTAATAAGTTAACAATCGGTCACTAGAGTTATGAAATGTTTATACATATGTTATATAGAATATTAATATAAAACATGAATACTTATGAGACGTCTGAAATATTGTTGCTTCCAAAGTAAAAGTAAATTTTATTAAGTAGGGACTGGTGGCAGTTTACAAATTGGAATATATTCTCCCACGAGCAGCCACATAAAACGGTACAAAAGATACTGTGAAATGTCTTAATCTTCTGATATTTAGAATTTTTTAATACTAAATAAGCTAATGCTTGACTACAAAACTATTAGATATATAGAACTAGATGGAACGGAGTACAGTGATTTGAAAAACCATAATTATAATGACGCAAAAATCAGTATTTATCTCAACGAGAGTAGAATATTGTTATATTGTTTTGTTCTGATTTATTTGTTGCTATTTAATTAACGATTTGGTCTTATAAAATGACATTGTGGTGCTCGTAGGGAGACACCATTTACAATATCTTTTAGGTGTCTAGGTTATAAAAGATTATATCTCACACGTTCAGTCAGATAGGTGTTATCTATAGCTTCACTATAAAATTTACTCGCAACTTTCTGTGTATTATGTCCGTACGATAACATTCTAGTGATTAAACGTTTTAATATTTACGACTCGAGTGTAGTTACTGCACTGCATGCGTTTGTCACTAATCTGTGTGTGATCTTCAACCTCTCCAACAATATTGTTCTTTTAAGTATCTTGTATAAATATTGAGCTATATTACGTTAATATACCTATGCAAATATGTATTAGTGTGACTGAGATTAGACAATAATAGATGTATAGTTTGGCACATATGATATTATTTCCTCCTCAATCTAGAATGAATGTGAAGTAAGGCTTTGTCAGTGGAAAAGTGAACAGAAGTTATCACGGTTACCCTGTAAGATTGTACTAGTCGCTTAGCGCCGGTCCTCCTTGATAAATGAAAATTGTGGCAGTTACATTACTCTGAAACATCTTACAGGGAAACTGTGAGAACAAACACTTTATCTCCATGTTACCTGTAAGATGTAAGTATGAAGGCGTCTAACTTAAACAATCTCTTTTAAAATGTATTATTGCAGCCGTTTTTAAATAATCTATCCATTCATAACATCTAGACGAAGAAGGGGAAGTAATTACTTGACTAAATCGATAATGTGATTTACAGTTCATAGCTAACTAACTTGAGGATTATGTATTGATAGAATATAAAAAATGGCTGAAATCATTCATCGGCACGTTGTTAACATGATCGTAGCGTACGAACGTACGAGTTACGATCTAGTGAGTGACTCATCCTGACTATACCCGTACACTAGGCGTCCCGGGGGTGGGTCGGCGGTGAGCGCGGCGGCCGGCGCCATGGGCCAGCTTCCCCCACACATGCGGCAACAGATCAACCAGGCAGTGGGCCAGGCGGTCACCAACGCGGCCGTGAACGAGCTCAGCTCGGCGTTTGCACGATTCAAGTAACTTACATCGATATAATACCGCGGTGCTTAATGATGTCCTGTACACGGAGTTTCAATGTCCTCGTGATGCAAAATCATATCTGTATCTGGTTATAATACAACAATAAAACCATCACAGCACTAGCAACTAAATAGCGGACTGCATGCTCTTTTGTTTACTAAATAAGAAAAAAAAAACAATGAACAATTTAATAATTTGCATTTACATAATTATATGTATGTAAATTGTAACAGAGTAATAAGTAATAGATGTTAATCTGTTGTCTCTCTCTGATCAGATAGAATTGTTTTTCTTACTAGAACGTTCGTCTTCTTCACGGTTTGTCTTTAATATAATTAACGGAAATTAACGTGTTTTTGTGCTTCTGTGAAGTCTGAAATTAATTTTGGATTAACACATTTAAAAATTCTAAAAAGCAATGTTTACAGACTTAAGAATTGATGTGCTTGGTGAAGAATTGTCTCTTGTATTATTTGATTATGTAATTAACAATATTGAAAGTTAAATACACAAAGAAAAAAGATTCATGATAGCGAATACAGGACACAATTCTCACTTGTGAAATCATGTGTGCGATGTGTTTTGTTAAAATGAAAACGAATTATAATCCAAACCCACCTTTTAATCTTGACGTAATCTTTTCTATCGTTCTGTAATATTAACGTAATAACATCTCGTTTGTGTAAGCGGTTATTTGTGAAAGGCACTCTGATAGAATCTCTGAATGTATGTATGTACATTAATTGTAACTGTTGATGATCTGGTGATCGCTAATAGCACCGAATCTGGTTAACGCTAATGATTGCCGCTCATTATATAATAGAAGTTTAAAGTTAAATAACTTGAAGCTTTGTTACGTATAAACATGTTATACAGTGCATTGCAGTAATTGTGACAGTGAGGATAATCATTTAAATTTAGAACAAACGCAGCAGACATTTCATACGACTATTATTTTTATCGTTCGTTGATCTTAGTGCGTCTACGATTAGATGATAACGTCTACATTTGATTAAAATTGTAATTAATCAGAATAGTCCCACTGTCGTAATTTACCCCAATATACTGTAGCGTCTAATATATCGTTGTGTTGTATGTTCTAATCGTTGTGTTACAGAAGCACTTTGAGTAATGTAACACTGCTTTATTATGTTATATATAACCATGTTACCATAGTGTAGGTAATTAATGTTTAATTAATTATCGTCTGTTGCACTTGAAGTGTAACTATTTAGTGATTGGCCGCAACATTTTGTTGTGTTGCAAAATTCTCAAGATTTTAACACGTAATTATTTACACGTTGTATAATGAAGATCACACACACTATGTTGACGAACATTTAATAAAGAATTTTGGTAGTGATATTGTATATCATCACAAATTAGAGCGTAAAACTGTTATACATTAGTTACTGGTATTTTAATCGTGATCCGCTAAACAAACATATATCAAGCGGATTTTTACGGCTGTAACTTTATATACATTCCGATTTACGAAATTTTAGGGATAAAAATTACGATTCGCTATGATAAAATTTCAGTATTAACTGCAGTTTGGGCACGACTGTGCAGTGTTTATAGACATGGTTACGAATGTAGATACGGACCCGAGTGTCGGGTGACGTACAAGTACATAGTATTGCCTGTGCTATTACGGGATTATGTAATTAAATTATTTTATGTAATAAATTATATTGTAAAGATTATTCAGTGTCTTAAGATGATAGGTGTATATTGAATTGTGTAGTTGAGTTGGTTCGCGGTGGGTGTCATCGCGGGTCGAGTGTCGCAGAGCCGCGACCATATCCCGGTTCCGGTTCATGTTAGCGATGGGCGATTATTACTTTAATTAACCGAATTAGTCGATTGTTCAGTTTAATCGATAAAAGTCGATAACAATGATGTTAGTCGATTGTCATCGACTGGCTGGCGCGCGGCGAAAAATAAAAAGGTCATCGGTAGTCAGACGGTATTGACAACACTGATTGCCGATGACCTTTTTTTCCCGTCCGAGCGCTGTACCAAAATACGGCAGTTAGTAGTTTGTCGATTGTTATTCGAATAATCATCGCAAGGAACTACTAAACGACAATCGATTCTATTCGACAATCGAATGCGCGATGGCGCAATTTTCGATTCATTCGATTGTTTTTTTTTGCAACAATCGTCCATCACTAGTACATGTGCTCTTCACCCGTAGCGGCGGCGCTAGCGTCGACTGGTGGCGCCGTAGTTAGCCTCCCCCGACCAAGTGTTCCCGCGTCGGTCTAGGTGTTCCAGTAGCTTAGCTCACTTCTATATCTCTCTCTTCCGTCTCTTGTAGAAAACAAAATTATATCAATTGTACGCATTTATTCTATACAAGTTGTACCAAATTTACTCTCGTGTTGTACATTTACTAATACATCGATGTGTGACCGACCGCCGACGGTCGGATAATCAAGTGTTTAATAATTATGACTAGCTGCAAGTGTTGACTTTAAAAGTTTGTACGTAAAATTTATTTATAATGTACTTATAATGGCTAAGACCAAAGCAGTTTTCTCTTGTAATGTTGCTGTTAGGCGATACCTTTGGTCAATTACTAGAGCGTTTCATTGGTGATACAAGATGAATTCGTTGTTAAATAAATATATTATTCAAGTAAACTTATGAAATTTTAATCTTCAAGTTTATCGTTCAGGTAGATACGACGCTTATGTCATTGAATCATTGCGACCAATCGATCATCTTCCGTACTAGTAGCATCACACTAGTGATGAAATATTGAAATAGTTCCAACTGTCATCAATATTAGGATATAGGAATAAATTGGTCGGATATTGGACCTACTGGTAGTAGCATGAGGTGGACGTTAGTATACCGAGTTCCTACATGACACGAACGCTCCATCGCATCGCTGTATCAATATCAATATATCGATGTAATACGACTTATTAATCATCAAACGTTTTGCTCTCTCTTGTTAATAGCATAGTACCATCGGAAAAGGTAGACAGAGATTGTTGGATTTGATATAGTTTATGAATATTGTTAACCTTATGCTGTATAAATAGAGTAATTAAATGCTATATGTGTACTAAAGATGTTTGATTTGTTCCAGTAGGCATATTAATTTGAATATAACCACACTTCCTTATAATTAATTAATTAATTACCTAAGGGACGTTATAATAGGTAAGAAATTTGAGTTTCTAATATGTTTCAATGAGATTTATAATACAATATTATGTACCTATTGTATGGAATTAGTACGTATGTTTCTAAATAAATACATAGGGAATCAAAAAAACTTAAACGTTAAAAATATACCTAAATTACTTAATAGATCTTATTGAAACATTAATATTCACGCATGACATATTTTATCAGATTAATCAAGTTAATAAGGCATGTATTACGCGTATAGCTTCATTAATATTAATGTTTAATGTTGTATTATATCGCTTATTGTATGTGTGCACTTATATTAGCTTATTACACACACTCACACACTGTTCTTAATTGTATTATCTAGTTAGATCACTTTATATTTGTAGGTTACACCATGCTTCTATTACTTGTAAAAATGTATCTGTATCTATGCAATATCTATACAATATACAATCTTCTGAAACATACAGAATTAAGAAAATTATTGCAGACCTGCATGAACATCATTGAAGCTAGCATTTTTTGGAGTCATGTAAAAAAGACAACATACGCTGAAATTCATTCAGTAGATTTCATTATTACTTGAACTATTTCCTTAAAATTCTTCCTGATTGGTAGTATTTCTCATGAGATAAATTTGGCATTGCACTTAAATTTTACTTGACTGCTACTATATGCCAACTTATTGTTCACTGTAAATATATACTTACATGGGTTTTGAAAATTCCCTATACAAATGATTTACAATATTTTGTATGTTTCTAGCCGACCGGTGCCAAACGTTCCACCAAAGCTACCGGAGCGACCGCAGAACGGGCGGCCATTTTGAATGCACCGCATCTCAGCCGCCATCTTGTGATACACTGTTCTGTACATACCGATTTCTCCTCTTGTTATTTCGTAGTGTAATTTAGTAAACATTTTTTTATAATGGATGCCTTCAACTTTAGCCTTTTATCCATCTGGCTATGTTTGTTCATTAAGCATTTCCTATCAGTTTTAGTATTGAGACGCTTCTAAAGAAGTAAAACTTACTAATACTATATTTTCTGTCGTTCTAAGAGAATGACTATGTTTAAATGTGTAAAACAAAGTTTTCTGACTTGTATGTTATTTAAATAAATTAATCATAAAAACTATATGAAGTAAATAATCGATTGTGGTGATGATATGACAATTTTAATGTTATGTATTTGTTATTATGACAAATGATAAACATTGTGCTTTTGTACCTACCTATGTGTATATAACTAAATGAAAACTAAAAATAATAGTATCATATTTAATTTGTAGCTAGTTATTATTTCGTAAAATATCAATGAGTGATTAGAGATTGAGATAAACTGAATTATTAATTTGTATTAAAATCATATTTTACGTCATGTGACTGATACATTATTGAAGATTGTGATAGAGGGTGCTTGAATTTTTGAAGCGCTGTTATGAGATTGCACATTCAATCCTTTGTTGTTTTGTGGCATTTAGTGTTTAGACCTGCCACGTGAATAACGAGTCGCTTTTTCTGTGTAGTAACCATAAGTTTAAATTGGCGATATTCGCTAGCTAATGCGTCTTATACTTTGTACAGGTCCCCTAGTTGAATGTTTTGAAATTAGATTAATTATTATGTAAATCTTGATGTCAAGACACGATAAAACTTTGGTATCATAGCTACACAACTACACTACCTAATTATCTAATTATCTAACTCGTAGCTAATATCTTTCTTGGTACAGTTAATTTTTTAAATCTGTTTCATTATTACTTTAGCTAATTGCTTTATAGGTACAACATTGCATTGGTAATGAGTCCATCTTGTAGATTTCAGAAAAATGTCTTCCAGAAAAACTGAAAAACTAATCGATAAAATCGATTCAAAATTGTCAAACAGATTCAAACTTTCTAATGGATTCGATATTCAATTGCAAACTAAAAACCATAACATTTACGTACCTACCTACTACCTCGATTGAGCTATCTCGTACCTCGTATTCTCAATATTATGTATTTACGATTCCCATAAAATATTCTTTTATTGCCTAACAACTCATGCTGTATACCTAGTATTCATTGAAATAGCCGAGTCGGTAAACGAGCTGACGATGCACCTGATGGTAAGTGGCTATCGTCGCCCATGGACATCAGAAACACTAAAAGCATCACTGGTATGTTGCCGGCCAAGAAAGAGGGAAGAAAAAGAAAGAAAGAAAAATCATGGTAGAATGAACTCACCCGCTCAGTTTCTTAATAATATTTTGACATAATATTATGAGCGCCGGGGAAAAAACTACAGTGAATAAATTCTTGTTTATTTCGTAAGACACATTCATTCAGACAGCTGTCATTATGGGCATCTTAGATAATTTTGACTAGGTATAGTGCAGTTATAGCTTTTCCCCATGTTCTTTCTCGATATTTTGAATTTTGTAGTCTAATTTGTAGGAAAGTATTTATTTAAGTCTAAGGTTTTTGAGGCTAGTCAACGTGTATTCATAGCCAATACTTGTATTATAAAATTTTAATATTTATTTTATTGAGTATTTTATTTTGATGTACTGAGTAATACTGAAGTGACTTTAAATTATTTCTTAACATTCCCTTCGACTGTTGTTTACGTGGCAGCTACTCTCGTACCTAAGTTGTATATAATTATTGTAGAAAATGTTTATATGAACCTGTGTACTGTTCATGTATACTAAGTGTAATTAAAAATGTGTACATAAATAATTAAGTATTTTATTAAAACAATTCGCCTTTAATAATAAATAATGCTTCACACTCATTGCCCCACACTAGGATTCTCTGTGTCGTGGGTGCCATGGACAACACACAAGACAAGGACATTTACACCCAGACCGAGAACCGAAATTCAAACTCATCATTCAAACCGCCTCGCTGGGAATCGAACCCAGGAACCGCAATAAACAATAAGAAATGCCAGAAGCATGCGAAAGATTATGATGATGCATTAAGATAAAAAATTTATTACAGTGCAAATAACATAGAATAGGAAAAACAATTTAACAGCTTACCCAAAATCGTAATGGCTATCATGAACATGGATAGATATATTTAATAGCCAAAGACGTCACTGATGTGTTGCTGTGGCTTGTACCCACTACCGGGGAAATCTGATAATACAACTGAAATCCGTAAAAATATTCCATGGTTAATTCTAGTTGGAGGGTAAAATTTGCAAGACGATCTATAGTTACTTAAGGGGCCGTCTATTAATCACGTGAGGCTTGAAAGGGGGGGGAGGGGTTTGACAAAAATCACGAAAATATCACGAAGGGGGAAGGGGGGTGTAATAAGATATCACGTGTATTTATTTTTTCGTCAAACGCGCGATTTTTAAATAGAAAAGCAGCGTGTAGTGTGACTTTGACTTGCCGTTGCCAGGCAACGAACGAAGGCCTCACGCGCCGCCACCGACTACCGGCTCGGCATGTTTTGGATTAAAACAATGTCGAAAGTAGGTGATCTGTATAAAGACCTTTTTGCAGAGTATAAGAAAGGAAAAATACACGTGATGTTGGGAGGGGGGGAGGGGTAGTCTTAAACCTCACTAAATATCACCAAGGGGGAGGGGGGGGGGGTTAAAAAATGCTAAAAAAAGATCACGTGATTAATGGACGGCCCCTAATTAGAAATACCCGCCTGCTATGAAAAAAGCAATCATGATATACCTTTTTGAAATCCTTATCGTGAGCACTTTAATTTGATACCCATATTGCATTATTCGATTTATTTTTATTTCTTGATACTTCAAACAATGGCATCTCAGTCACCATATACATATATATGTATATTTTTAATTTCACTTATCATGGGTTATCAAGATGAATCGACCTTAATTATAAAAATATAAATTCATAGCGGTTTGGGAGGTATGAGGTAATAAATAATATTACATGCATACATACATACCTACATACAAGATATGCGCGAAAAACAACCCTTCCTGGCAGTCCGGTAAAAAATTATGAAACTCTTATCATACTATCTACGAATTCCATACACACGTTCGTTACTATTATAATTAACTGAAAAAATTCATAAATAAGCATACCTACCTACATATTATAGGTAAGATGGTTTCAAAATACTTTTATTGGAACTTTTAAATTTGATATTTTAGCTCTAGTCTCTAATTTATAAGGTCATTTTATTAAGCTAGTAGGTAGATTTGCTGCATTAAGACACGGGCACGCCCTTTGCGCGGCGAAGACAAAAACAGTGCCCATTATTACAATTTAATGAAGAGAGAAAGCCATTAGGAAGAAGTAGGTACGTACTTGATTAAATTGTCGATGGGCAGTTGGGTCCTGCGGCGGCGCCGTGTGTCGCGGCCTAATCGCTCTCGCACGATTTTGATTACTTGAGATTGTTGTATCAATCATTTCCCCTATCAAATTATTCAGTGGCCGGTAATTGTATCGTACTCATAGTCGGATCTCCGTAATGGCGGCTAAGACGAGTCGAACGGAAACATTCGGCTGCACTTAGTCTCGCTTTGTTACTCGGGAAAGTGTAATTCATATGCTATTAGTTAACTATCTACCTAATGTAGTTACGTAGGTAGGTACGTTCTTTTAAGTGGCTAACACATACCTTCCTAATCTGTTTTTTGTAGGAATCCGAGAAAAAAATCGGTAATATAGAAGTGTTATTTAAGTTTCAGTTTTCGGGAGTTTCACTAATAGTCCGGATAGACAACATGTAAATGAGCATAGAGCTGAAAATTTGTACAAATGTTCGGAACATCATTAAAAATGAAATGTGAAAAGTCCCCATCGATCCGTCCTTTGCGAAAAAAAAATTCAAGCTCAAAGTTGTCCAAAATGGGTTTTCACTTTTTTTCTAAGTTCTTAAATGTTCTTTCACTTTTTTTTCTAAGAATCACCATTACTGAGATATAGCGATTTGAAAAGTTACGTAAGTGGTCTTCTCTACTTTATGTATGTGGTATTATCTACTTTGAAACTGAACGTGGGGGGAGGGGGGGTAATTATCTTATTATACTCGTAATAATATGTATAATATTATAACGTATAATGAAACATTTTAGATAAAACGGTGCGGCCGAGCTCAGAGTGCGCCCAGAGTCACTAACGGTTGCTTAAATCGCTCCTTAGTACAGAATTTGTATTGTGATTTGTGAGTGCGGCCGTAGGTGTCCTAATTGTTTGACGCGGGTTTATTATTGGAATTGGAGAAAATATATTAAAAATAAATACAACCCGCCACATATAATCTATCAGTTCTCTCTCAAATTCTTTTAGGGTTTTTACATCAGCTCGCAGCAAATCTAGCGATAACGTTCACGCAAATTTTTAGAATAATACGCGTTATTATTCTATTTAAGTGCTAATTGTCTCTGCACTTTTTTAGTAGAAGAACGTCTACTATAAAAAGTTTTCATTCGTATTGATATCAGACGTAAGCTTTTATTTTTAGGATTTAAAAGCTTTTTCCAGGTATATCAAACAAACCTATCAGTTACAAGGGTAATCGCAAGTTGACACCTTTGATATGAACTAAAGACAAGACTTAATGCTTAAATTAGCCGATGAAATATTATTATAATTAATTACAAATGGATATGTACCTAATTCAAGTTTAATTGGATGTAAGTTGGTTTATATGTACCTACTTACCTACTTGGATATTTTTAAATATTTAGAAAGTTGACAAGGCGTTTCATAGTTTGAGGTAGGTGTACCTGCTTACTAAATTATGTAGGTGCACATCTCACTGTCTACTTACGTGCTGCTACAATTTTAAGTCTCTTAGGTACTTGACGGATATGTAAATAAATAAGTGCTATTGTTTCAGTCATAAATAAGTTAATAGTTGACTATGTACGAATATTATTGTACCTACTTAAGTATTTATATATTTAAATATTTAACTAGACGGTATATTCACACAACACATCACTCACTCTATACCTCTGTAAGCAATTAAATCACTACGCTTACAGGACTGATCGACAGAGCGTTATATTTTCATCCAAGCTACCACCCCAATATGAGTATAGTGAGGACCGCAATTAGCGGGGACAAAAGCTGTCGATATAATTAAACAGTCTTGATTGCAATACGTGTGATCCCACACTTAAGTATGGAAAAATATAGGTAAGCGGCAGCGCCAATATTAGTAACGTTTTGTATCGATTCCTTACTCAACGTATGTTTAAAGATGGTGATAATAAATAGGTTATTATCACCATCTTGTTAAAACATTATTAATGAGGTAAGCACTGTTACAGACAAAAGAAAAATTTAAACCTAAAAGCTTACGTAAAGGAAAACTGATATCTATGAGATGGACCAATTTTCTACAAACCTACACTAATATGGTACCTAATAGGAGTAATAGGTACTATGCTATTGTAAGCAAACTTACTTACTCTACGTACGAGATCAGCGGGACTATTATGAACTTTTATAAAACCATTCATGTTCCAGGCAATTCATTTCTCGGGCTTTAAACGACGTAATATGATTGGCTAAAAGTGTTACGTGACTGCTTTCGTAACACGAATTTGAAGTTTACACTGGAACTTGGCTGGAATTAAGAGTTCATAATAGACCGGCAAGCCTAAGTACATAGTTGTTATTGAAAAATGTACCTAGTTTACGTTTGGTTTGGCCCACCTGGTTGTGGTTGTCACCCTCGCCCGTTGTCCGAATGTTCCCAGCAGTTAGCGTTGTCATGCATGTTTTATGAATGTGCAGTAATTACACATTATTGAATAGAAAAGTTAAATTTTCAATCATTTCTCTGTAGCACATGAGTGGGAACACTTGACTTTTTTATAATTCAAAACGTTACGAGATAAATACGAGTACGTCACATTTTAATAGGTGAAATCTTAATTCAAAAGTATTGTTTACACTGTGTGCATAATGCTTTAATAATGATTATTTAACGATAGCGTTTATTTTTTATTTTTTTTATGGAAATAGCCGGCAAACGTGCTGACGATCCAGCTGATGGTAAGTGGTTTGTTGCTGAAGAAAGATGAAGCTTGTTGGGTGTTCAAAGTTCATGGTTGACTGTGGTAGGGACTAGGGTCGTATTCACACGACTAAACTAGCAGTCCACCTTGTCTGCAGTATGTGTGATGATGATGGCAATCACATTGCAAAACCAAAATGTACCCTCCAGTAACGCTACATTTCATTACTATGATTACCATAATGATCTTTAGTCCAATACAACTGCCCCCCCCCTCGATTTTTAGTCCAAATCAACGCCGCTTGCTCGTGATACACTAATGTAGGTACAACGGATACGGGATAACGTAGCACCAAGTCCCTCCTAAAGGAGGTGTCTGGACTCCGTACCATGCAGTTTAATCCCGAAGCCCGATGGCAGATGCTTGCGTGGTTTTAAAGTAGGTACCTACTTCTTTTATCTAGCTTGCTGGCTACTGGCTAGTACACGCTTTTCTTAAATCGATTATGAAATGGTTTTTACTGTACCCCGATAAGCATCTGATCGTTTATCGACTCATAAAAAATATATACAAGTTCATGGCTAACATGTACATAGTAGTGAACATAGAAGCTTAAAATTACATCAATTTCTCATTTGCTTTGTACACAATACGCCTACAATATGTACAGTTATTTTCATTCTTCAGTTATTTGGTCTAGCAATTCAACGTTAATTGAAAAAGTTTTCTATCGATATAGACGGCAAACTGTCGAAAATTACGTTCACTTTCGTGTTTCGACGTCCACAGATTCATATCGGCTTTATTTTAGCGGTTATTACATTTTGAACTTTTAATAATGAGTCGGCCGTGACGTACTATAATTGTGAGGAATTCTCGACTTAATAACAGTCAGAAACTGTAATTTAAGAACTTACAAAGTGATTACATTGTGATTCTTGATTTAATCTATATTTGTTCTTAATAAGCCTTACAGAAAGTTGGAATTTACTGTGTCGTGTCGAATACATATTAAATATTAATGTTGATGATGTACCTACTTTTTTATGAGATGGCTATACGCACTTGCGAGTCGTGAAGTCAACAATTATAATTATAACTTTTGAATAAAAAGCGCAGCGGTTAACGAAATAACCGGCAAGGACTACTTGACTACGAGTCTCGCGAAGCGTTTTAATTTTTTGTAAAGTGCAACACTTTCCCAGCCCTCCGCGAAGTGCCCTTCAAAACGCTACTGCGTTTAGACAAATGAACAGCGTTGCACCCTCATGGCACACGCCAACCCACACGCACATTAAACTGTACTGGATAGTGCAAAATGTTACTAGGTATTCCTACTATACCGAAATGTATCATGCTCACAAACCTTGCTCTGATTTAAATACCATCCAAGTTGCTTAAATTATTATTTGTTAGTGCACCTTTAAATAAAAGCTCTGAAATATATTATCATTGTAATCATCTTCGCAATCCATTTTAACTGTGACAGTCGTAACTTCTTTCACTTTGTAGAGATAGAGGTTAGGAAGAGAATTAGTAAACTTAACACGCCCTAAATATAAGTATCTACCTTCTCATATTTTTTCTTGTAATAAGTGCGACTTTACAATAATATTTTAATATACATATTATGTTACTTACGCGTGCGGCGCACAGTGGTTCGAATGGAACAAGCTAGCTGGACAAAAGTCATTTTGAATTTCCCGGAATTGTATACCTGAGCCCCTAACCAATACCCCAACTAACACAAATCCGAGAATTATTTTGCACTAATGTCAACCACTAATTAGGTAATTAGGGCAGTATAAAAAGAAAGGGTGAATAAATTACAAATCAGTTGCATTTTTGCGATTACCGAAGTAACATTAATGTCAGTGAGTTTTAAGTTTTTTGAATAATATTAGTGATGGATCTTCAAGTTAAAGGTATGTACTTTTTATTTATAATTAATATATAAATATACTTAACCCCAGTTTTTTTATAATACCTCAATTTTAAAAAAATATGTAGTTTTTTGACGGTTTATTGTTTTCATTGGACCAGAAAGTACTTGTACCCTCATGTACCTGGGCTAGAAATTATATATGTCATAGCCACATATGTTAGCTTTCAATTGACGCCCATTTTAGCTTGCACAATCGAGTACAACTTTGTTATTTCGTCTGTTTTTCAGAATACGAATTCTCAGTTTCGAAAATCGAGTTTTTTGATGAATGGCAGAAACACATTAATGTCAGTGAGTTTTAAGTTTTTTGAATAATATTAGTGATGGATATTCAAGTTAAAAGTATGTACTTTTTATTTATAATTAATATATAAATATACTTAACCCCAGTTTTTTTATAATACCTCAATTTTAAAAAAATATGTAGTTTTTTGACGGTTTATTGTTTTCATTGGACCAGAAAGTACTTGTACCCTCATGTACCTGGGCTAGAAATTATATATGTCATAGCCACATATGTTAGCTTTCAATTGACGCCCATTTTAGCTTGCACAATCGAGTACAACTTTGTTATTTCGTCTGTTTTTCAGAATACGAATTCTCAGTTTCGAAAATCGAGTTTTTTGATGAATGGCAGAAACACATTAATGTCAGTGAGTTTTAAGTTTTTTGAATAATATTAGTGATGGATATTCAAGTTAAAAGTATGTACTTTTTATTTATAATTAATATATAAATATACTTAACCCCAGTTTTTTTATAATACCTCAATTTTAAAAAAATATGTAGTTTTTTGACGGTTTATTGTTTTCATTGGACCAGAAAGTACTTTTACCCTCATGTACCTGGGCTAGAAATTATATATGTCATAGCCATATATGTTAGCTTTCAATTGATGCCCATTTTAGCTTGCACAGTCGAGTACAACTTTGTTATTTCGTCTGTTTTTCAGAATACGAATTCTCAGTTTCGAAAATCGAGTTTTTTGATGAATGGCAGAAACATCCGAAAGAGAACCGTAATAATAGACTATATGATTTTCTATTACTGAAAAATTATTTTGGAAATATTACGAATGAATCTGCGAGGGAAATTAAAATGAAAATTTCAAAAATATCAACAATTTTAGTACAAAAATGGCAATAGTCATTAGTTAAGTATTTTATGACTGTTGTTAATCTTTTTCTATTGTTATTTTTTAAGTATCTCAATTATACAAAATATTTATTATTAATTTTTGTTTTCTTGGAACCCGTGATCCTACCTTCCATTTTTTTATATATCTTGCACTTAAATTGTCATAAACCATCATAAGAAAGCCATACCAAGCAACCAAACCCAATAAATAATTTTGTCTAGCTAGCTTTTTCTATTCTAACTACTGTGGCGAACGTCGGTTTTTTGAGAATCTTTAACTAGTTGCAGATATTACAGCTTTAGATGTGAATTTAATTAAGAAGTTTGGCATTATTCTTCGAACATTGGCTTTTCAATTCGAAAAATGACCTTGATTAAGCATTCAAGGTCATGGTTAAGGTCGGTTTTTGCGTAAAATTTTCTGCCCTTTCCGAATCTGGAATAAAAAATAGGGGTTACCATTTGAAAAAATTAAGTTGACCTTGATTTGACCTTCAAAACCACAGTCAAGGTCAAATTCAAGGTCATCATCGGTTAGTCGAGTACAATTAGTACAACTTTTGTATAAAACATTTTCCTCCAAAATGCATTCCTGAGGAGTTATTTAGGGGTTTCCATACTTTTGGACCACCCTGTATATATTTTGCACTTAAACTGTCATAAAACATCATCAGAAAGCCGTACGAAGCAAAAAAACCCAATAAATAATTTTGTCTAGCTAGCTTGTTCTATTCGAACCACTGTGCGGCGTGATAAAAACATTTGGACATACCCTCAAATAAAAATAAAAATAAAACTATCGCTAAACTTATCGCAAATAGAGCTTATATTTTGCACTTCGATTTATAGGAGAATTAAAAATGTTAATCTTTCTATTTTTAAGAGCTTCCAGTTAGCCATAGTTGCGTGTACCACGTAATAAAAGTCTGTATACAATGGCGGAACTCGTGGGGCACAATAAATCAATTGGAGTGGGTGGTTGACTTTTCACTCAAATGTGTGGTTAATTGTAACCGAAAATGACTGTTGATCGAGCCACACTTAATTTGAGTGGTGCTTACTGTATTTGTAGGGTTGCGTTTTGTATCGATGGAGTGGAAAGTAACTAATGGTTTTGTGATTTCCAACAATTTGAATTTGGATTGCTATGTAAAAGGATATTAATAGCAAGAGGTGTAGAGGTAGCTATAGAGTTTTTACGATTTTTATATTCATGTATCTGTTTAGCTAGCGGAAATAGTATTCATCTATATTTCTCTTAATTTAAAAGCTTGAATGAGAGATGATGCTTAAATTATTAACCATTTAAATAAATCAACTATCTACTTTGCCATAAATCGAATTACAAAGCAGGTATTTCTTTTTCTTTTTGGCTCTTTGGTGGCGCCATTAGGTCACCTGTTTATCGGATATCTACATTATATTTCAAAAATTCCCACTAGAATTTATCGGATACATTATATTTGAAAAATTCAAAATATATAGAACACATTTAATATATCCATATTCTTGAGTCCTTTCTCTATTATTTTTTTCTATACTCTACATTTAGATATTGCGTGACTTCTTTGTTTTCACATATGTATTTCATATTGTAGGTACCAACCTACCTAAGATCGTCTCGTTAAAGCAAGTGGCGTTAAATACAGAGTTGATAGTATCCGAGACCGATCGAATGGCGCCCACGTCTCGGAAAAAGGAGTATAGGACGCCCCCCGACCAGGTGGACCGCCTGAACGACGGTGACGACCCGAAGAAGACAGCGGGCATCCGCTGGATTCAGAAGGCTCAGGACCGGTCAGAGTGGCGCAAGTTAAGGGAGGCCTATGTCCAGCAGTAGACCTCCAAGGGCTGATGGATGGATGGATGGATGGATGGAGATTGCCGATGATACCAATTTGCATGATTGTCTAATTTATGGTAGAGTAGGTTTGGATGACGTTTGGTATGGTTGCCTATGCGGGAAGAACATAATATTTTTAACACGCTTTTATTAGCTTCATACGTATGTTAGTATAATAAAACTTTATCTTGACGTTATCACCCACGAATTATGACTGAATACTTAATTAAGTTAACTAGGTAATTTCTATAGGTAAGTCTGATTCATTCTTGAAACTAGATTAAGAATGAATATAAGATATGTAATTTTTTATAGATTTATGAGTGAATAATGAATACACAATAGGTTATTAGTTCGTTTCCCCGCGGCCGCGCGGCCCAGCCGTCCAGGCCAGGCGACTCACCCTCGCACCGCCACTAAAACAAAATTACATTTTAATCGTCCACTTACGTTATTTGACTTTATGCAATGTTTAATCATTTATGCACCTGACTTTCTACGTTTATTGGAACAGTGAATATTTAAGGGCCGTAGGTATACCTACCTATTGAAAATAAGAATTGAATTGTACGCATTATTCAATCGTTTTTTTCTGTTTTCGAGCTATTGCCAATTTGCCATAGAAGAAATAATAGTACATATTATTGCTAAGTATTTATAACGACATAATATTGTAAATTAATGTCATACAAATTAGTGAATGTAAAATACTGTTATAATATGAGGTTTGAGGTTTGAGATAATATATAATATAATATGTATATCTTATCTACTTAACAACTATGAATATAATTTGTGATTTTGTAAGTTTTTCATATTCCAGCAGGAATATTGGAAGACTTTTCATTTTCAATTAGTAGGCTACCTACACCTAGGTACATACCAAGTTAAGGATACATATCTCCTTCAATTACCTAGTTCTATTAAATCAATCAAGACGAGGAGATAAATCATCAAAATGAATAGGAAGTAGGTACGATGACAGATCATTTTATTTAGACATCAGCTAAGTACGATACAATCTGAATACTGATGTAGGCACTAAAATAAACTATTCACTATTCACATGTAAGGTGGTTTATTATACGTTTTAATTCTATTAATTACCAACATCTGGAAATATAATAACAAATAAATAAATAAATAAAACGATCCAAAATAAAATGCAGGTTGCAGTAGGAAGTTCTTTCAATAGGTAGACAATAATAAAAAATAATTTTAAATACTAAAGCGCGTATTAAATTATTCGGTTTATTTTACGCAACTTTTCGTTTATTCCCACTTGTTTGAGGTATATTTTTATACATATCAAATTAAACGGTCGTCTCAGTGTTCCTGCGGCCAATACATTTCCATCATCTTCTTGACCCGCTGGTCGTCCTCCTTGCCGGCGGGCGGCTGCTTGCCCAGAAGGAACACGAACTTCTCGTGGCAGTCCATCATGGCGAGGTACTGGCCTTCGATGATCTTCAGCCGCATCGGGTAGCGGTGGAAGCCGGCTAGGTCTAACTTTGCTGTTGATAACATTGATTGTATCAGTAATAGACATGGAAGAGAACATTTTGGAACAAAATATTGCAGTGAGGTCACTGCAATGATTTCAAGTGGGATAGCCCCGTCGTATAATTTTACACAAATTTTCTTAATACCAGCATAAATTAACATCGTCTCTCTCTCTTACGAATTACGTGAAACTGCGCTGTCGCATTGGATAATATTAAGTATTGAGCATTGGACCAATTTAAGTGTGCTGTGTGACGTTCTTAGCGCGTATTAGTCTCTCGTTTCTAAGTCCTTCGTCTCTGTTCCTTGCCCTGCTCTAAGGGTGAGGCTAAACGAGCGTATTTTTTTGAGCTGTCAGTCGCAAAAAATTAGTCGCGTGCATTCAGTTTCATACTAAGTAAAGTCCTGTTTGTACAATATCACAAGGTGACGAAAAATGTGTTTGGATTTAGTATGAAAAAGACTCACTTCACGCGACGCACAGCACAAAAAAACCGCTCGTTTGTCCTCACCCTTACGCAATGTTATATTTCACTATCGGTTTTTTAATCTTATTTTATCTATTCTACTATTTTGGATAGTCGGAAAGCCAAAATATAATAAGTAATAATGTAGATCCCTGCTTCCTGTTTAGACAGCAATATGTCGGTTTCTTCTTTAGTGTTACCGTAGCTTTTATCAGTATTGTCTGCTGGTTTGCAGAATAACAACTAAAATTTGTAACGAGTAAATGGAGTAACGAGCTTACACATAGGCGGCGGCATTTGTAGAGTTCTGTAAGAACCATTTCCTTCGAGCCATTCGAGATAATAATCCCGGGTTTTGTTGGACTGGGAGCTGGCACATGGGATCTGCATTTTGAGGGTTAGCGTTTCCCACTTCAGATTCTCAACGAACTTCCCGATGCGTTCTTCTAGCTCTTTTCGTTCCTAGAAAAAAAATGCCATCAATGCATTCCGGCATAAATTGGTACCTAATTATATTCTTATACCTATGACTATAGAGTGTAGATATATAATATAATTACGATATTGTTTTGTAATAAGATACAATCATTACAAATTAGGTATCATTGAAGGTAGTTATGTGTGATTACTCAAGGAATTGCTAAGCCATCGAGGCGGATATGGTCTAACATACCCTTTGTGTATGATAAATACAGTATGTACCTGAAATAATATTCTGCTCTCAATTATTCTGAAGCTGGGAAACAATTTTCTGAGTAATAATAAAGTAGTGTCCGACCGAAGGTGCAATTCTGGCCGAAGCCGAAGCCGAAGCCGATTAATCGGTATTCACCAAAACCTTCGGCCGAAGCCGAAGCCGAAGCCGAAGGTGTCATTGACCTTGAGAAATACGATAGTTACTTTGATCTCAGAATATACTAGATACATATTGTGAGCGCTTTAGACTTTGATCTCAGAATATACTAGATACATATTGTGAGCGCTTTAGAGATTTAGCCCAATAACGAGCCGAGTGACCAACATATACAAGTAGGTAATAAAATATTGTCAAAATTAAAAGTTTCAAATATACAATGTTAATTAAATATTTATTTACTTAAAGTAATTTTAACAAACAACTAACACTAGTAATTTTAACACTTTACCAAGTTTCATCGAATTCCGTTCAAGTGTTTTTATGTGATGCCCGGACAAACAAACCGACACTTTGAGTTTTATTATAGTATAGATATGTTTATTTGCATTTCTTAATTAAATATATATATATGTAACATGTATATTATAGTATATGAATTTATTAGTAAACAGAATTAATAAGGTTATAAGAGTTAGCAAACAAGTATGTACTACTACTCACTATTGTAATGTTAAGAGCGTTCAGTCTCCGCCTACAAACTGTTTCAACGGTTTGGCGGGTATGATTATAAACGAGTTATGTTTGTTGGTAAATAAATAAATTAAAAAAAAAAAATAAAAAAAAATAATCAAATAGCAAACCTTCGGCTTCGGCCAAACCTTCGGCAAATTTTTGGCCGAAGCCGAAGATTTGGCCGAAGGTGCTTTTTTGGCCAAAGGTGGCCGAAGCCGAAGCCGAAGCCGAAGCTTCGGTCGGACACTATAATAAAGTCAAAGTTCAGCGTTTAAAAAGGCATAAAATATAGAGTTTCATTGACCAAATCGGGCCTCTTAAGGCCATAATAATTATATTTATGAGATGAGCAAAGGATCGAGTTATAATCAGAGTGTTTTGAATCGAATTATTTTTTATGTTATTAGTCGGTATAGGCGCAGTCAAACTACCTCACGGTAAAAACGCTTACGCACTTATTCATACTAGGTTTGCTATTGCCACAGGTGGCATGGCCATTTGACAACACAAATAAGACATAACAAACACCCATGACCCAACAACAAACATTTATCTGTCATGTCTATCGTCGAGAATTGAATCCGTCGGGAATACTCGCTACGCAGACATGTCATAATTTGGCAATTGGGCTACGAAGCAGTAAAAGCACTAGGTATCACAGTCAATAGCACTCTAAGTCAAAGTCACAGCCATCGACGTACACCTGAAACATCATAGACGCCACTGAATTTGTTAAGCAAGAAGAAACCAGTGAATTAGAATTATTCAACTGGTTCTTCATTGAAGCCGAAAAAAGTAATTCATCATTGCACCACTCGCCGAATTGAAGATTCGGCCACACCGATTGGACTCGTGGAGAACTTGTACGATCCGATTCTCACGATCTTTTTTGCCACACACGTGCAAACTGTGGAATGAGCATCCTTCTGAGATATTCCCGGAGCACTATGACAAGGAGTTCTTCAAAAAAACTTGTGACTAACCATCGTAGAGTCAACTCACCCTGATGATGCTCCGTTTCGGGGCGAAACAAGTGTTGGTACTGGTATGTATGTTGGCATATACTTCTAATTATTGTTGTGCATATTTCCGTTGTGGGAGGGAGGGAGGTTTCACGCATGTCTTAAAGGAATATACCATCATACATGTAACCACGGATTGTTGTAAACTAATAATAATTGTAGACTAATACTAACTTAATAACAATGGATTTCCGTATAGTAACGCCTGATACTATTAAGTATATTTATCTGAAATGTCATTTGTTCACAAAAATAGCATGGGCATTTAACTGTTAATTGGTACTTCATTAATTATTCTTTTTAAAGATACAACCTTAACTTTGCCAGAGAAGGTAAGAGATAGCATTAGAAAGAGGGGCAACTTATAACTGTTGACGATTAGCGCTGTGCGACCTGAATTTGTACTTTATTGTGCTAGATCAAGAGTCGCTATTTATTTGAATGATTTTGCGGAGTGAGTTTTCGGGACCAAAAGTTTCTACGTAATATTCTGTGGTATAACTAAATGGTATACGAACCGCATCACCAACTATCTTGAACTCAACACAGTGCGTATCTCCAGACCCATCAGTTTGTTCGGTCCTAAAGTGCAGCAGGTGCCAGATCCCGATAGCTTGGCTGTCGTTAAAGGTCACTCCTTTGGAGAACTCCTGGCAACTCGGCTGGCTGGGATCCTTCGTAGTCTTCGCAAATACTGCATGGTCCGCTGACTGCAGCAGTGCAATTCCTACAGAACCGAATATTTGGAATAAGTACTTAAGAAAAAAGATAGTTATTTAGAATCAAGATAGACTAAAGTTTCCTTACAAGCTTCAGCACACGAATTTGGTATATAATTGCACGTTAATAAATAATTTACCAAATAAGAATATCTGCAAGTAGGGAGCCATGTCGGAGCGTCGCGTGGACAAAGTACGGCGCGAACTGGGTAACTGTAATGAACAGAATGACTTGATTAGGGCATGTCAATGGATAAAACCATTAACAACTCGCATTATGAGCAGTGATCCCAATGCTTAGAGGCGGCATTTAAATGCACTGATAAGAGGATAAGTTTGTGTTAATCGTGGAATAAATTCCGGTAGGGGATTCTATAGGTGTACTTCAATTATTTAAATGCGACGATAAGAAAGAACTTTTAACTGTGTATTAAGTCTTGTTTCAATTTACATAAAGGTAATGCTAATAGTTACTGGTAACTATTATAGCAGTTGCGTCGTAGAGATAATTGTACGCACAACCGTATTTCATTTGGATTAAAAAATTGTTGGAATATGTCAAGTAGATAAATTCTTTTTATTTTATTAGTACGTAACTAGACCCTCACTGTAAATTCTGTAACATAAATTTGTAGACAAGGCCTAGTAGAGTTTGATGGAAAGTAACATTTTCATTCTTCACATTGTTTTGGGCTCATCATAAAATGCTTAGATAATATTTGAGATTCCTACTTTTATCATCTTGTACCTAAAATTGTTGTTGAAATTGTAGTTGAAGAAAGGAAGTCCTATAAAAATCCTCAACCAACCGTTAAATAATAATCCTCAACCAACTGTATTGAAGCAGCGTGGTGTGTGTGGATCTAGACTAGAGAGAACCTTACTGAATAGTGGCACGGTAAAGATATCTATATTATTACATTATACATATATCTTTACCGTGATAGTCGGCCGTTAATCGGTTTAAGCCATGTATCCGTATTGGCAGGAAACCGCTGGACTCAGAGGGCCCAGGAGCGATCGGAGTGGCACCGATTAGAGGAGGCCTACGTCCAGCAGTGGACTTTAAAAAGCTGTGAGATAGATTCATATTGGCGTCATTAAAATCGAACAATATTTTGGTCCAGTCCAATCGTTCGTACGACTATCGCAAGTGCGTTGGAGTCTGCGATGAGTGCGCGCCGCGGTAAACAGAATAACCGTCGACATCCCGTCCTCATGTCCTTTCCCAATTGCCGGCCCGCGCCGCCGCCGGCCGCCGTAACTTGATTAAGGAAAATCAATAGGTACATACCACGTGACTCCAACAACAAACAACACGATACAATACAAATATTCTTTATTGTTCACCAATTTCAACAAAACAAAATCGGCTGTCTTATTGCTAAGTAGTAATGTCTTCTAGATAAACTTATTAACAGAAAATTACAGTGGGCAAAGATTTATTAAGTAGGGTGTACACATATTTACTACTTAAGGCTACAGTTACTACTGTAGCGAATGACTCTAGCACCTTAATAACGGTGCTTGTTTAATTAGCCAAAGAGTACGTCAGGTCTTGGAAGACCAGGCAGGACAGACCATGCCGGACAGGCCATAAGGCGATCAGGTTAGCTAATGGATGAATTATGCTACACCGTGCCGCGGGCGAGGCACGGATTCCAAACTTCGGTAACATTAAATATGACGTGGACATCGAGTGTTTATGCTACACCGTGCGACGTCCGTGTTCGAGCCGAGTAAAATGTTAGTGACATGGCTCGTGCCTGGCAGGATGTAGCATAATTCTTCCCTAAGAAGTCCAGTAATTAATAAAAATTTAGAATCCGAAAATATAGATGAAATTCCAATCACGCAATGTGATGTTTTTATTGTGTCCAATTATCTATGTTCCCTGTCATAGAGCGTTTACTTTAGTTTGTATTTCTATAATCAGTTTTGGATTTACAAATGCAGATATATTATTTTAATTATTGAAATAGAAATAGAAATAGTGTTTATTGTTTCTGTTGGTACACATTATTAGTATTAGATTACCTAAATCTTATATACCTGTTGTGTTGCAACTCGAATCTTTTATGCATTGCAAAATTGAAAAAATCAAAAGGATTGTGAATCGAATTCAGACTATTATGTCTTTCGCGATGAAAATATAATAGGCACCTAAGCTCGGTAGTGCTAGTAGTGGCCTAGCTAATCACAAGCTATCTTATATCAAGTTTGCAGTTTCATTTGACGCGGCATCCAGTTTGCACGAGATAGCTCTATAGCCAAATAGCCATACCGTGGCCATGGCCATACACCGTCAAGTTTACTGGATGCCGCGTCAAGTCCGCTGCAAACTTGACAAGTATACTTGATCGTGTATGGCCAGCATAACGGTGTAGTTCGTACCTACTTCTATTGCCTTAAGTTCTGTCAGTTAATTTTTCTAGTCACAATTTTTTCTGTAGTATAGTATACCTAATGCTCAAAGACAACAATACAGTAGCAGGACACGTTTAGACGGAAAATAGGTACCTATATTGAAGAGTAGCTATGTATATCTGCAGTGTAATTGTCTGTACGTTACAACTGTGAGCACGGACAAAAGGAATTAATGTAGGTGGGTGTGGGTAATTTCAAGTTTTCAGTCGGAGCTGTCATAAAATGTGCTGTTCTCTTTGGTCGCTGAGGACATTTTATTTTGTTCGTGGCACGAGTCTTATGTTACCTACAGATGGACTACTTACGTTTTTTATTAAACGACGTCCGTCCTGTGCGGTTACCAACGAGTGCGTTTCCTTTCTTCGTTTTCTTTTTTTTGGCACGCTAGGATATTTTTTAGGATTCCGTATTTCTTTGTCATTGCTTCATCACCCTTGTGTTAATATAGGTAGGTATTACTTTGAGAGACTCTATAGTCTACCTATGTAGGTATTATTACTATGAGAGAGGTTTTCTAGCATAGTTTTCTAGGCGTGAGAGCTAAATCTTTGCTGCAACAAATACCTATGTATGAAATTAACTAATAATACGAGTACTTTACAATAAATTGGAAATTTCCAATGAAATTGAACTTATTATAATGGTAATTTCTCGAAAAGTAATCATAACTTCTGTATTTATCGAGCTAGAGTTGCAATTTTTGGACACAAAAGTTAATTTTTTTTTCAGACAAATGTACAATATCACAATTTATAAGTGCGACAAATTGAAATCATTTTTACGGACCATTTTTATCATATATGCATATTTTCGCAATGTACTAACTTGTAACATAGTAAATTAATAGGCCGTCACGTCCCTCTGAAACTGAAGGTATAACGTGGTTTGTTCCTGGAAATTATCCATAAATATCCTATTTCTGGGTTTTGTTCCCCTTACACAATGTGAGGGATTAAAACTAGTTTATTTAATAACTAACTAAACTTATTGATGATAACATAATGATGTCGTTGCGTTCAGGGCTCTATAGAGAAGAAGAACCAATTTCAAACTTCATTTATTTAGGCTTGATGCATTTTAGGTTTTACTAGGGATTTAAATATTCGTTAAATAGGACAAACGAGTATTTTGTTTCGGCTCAGTTGGCCTAAGTGTGGGGTTGCGGTTTCAGTGCACGCGCTTCGTATAGACTTTCCTTTTGTACAAAGCCTGCAGTTAGTGTGACTTGACCACCTGCCGATTCTGTTTCAACGTTTTGTTTTTTTAATCGACGACTTTATTTACATTGAATCCGCTTGTACCTTTAATGTTAATAGCTGGAGACTGAGAAGTTATCTGTAACTCCTGTACCGTTATAGATACTTTGCAACAAACGGCTATGAACGACATTTGTAATATGCAACCGAACCATGTTATAAAGACGGTGGTTTGGCTTGGCTTCAACCTAATTATTGGCCTATTACTGAGCACGGTTCTCTTCTCTAGGAGTCTTAGAGCATACTTCATCACGCTGTTCAATTGTGGATTGGTGAAGGGGTTAGTGGCCAAGTGTCGGAAGTTTTCATGCCATACATGTCCTCCGAAATGGTTTAACGACTGTTATCTAACATATCAAGAGGGACCGACTGCTTTACCTACCTTTCGAAGCACGCACAAGAATTTTGGCCACTAGCGGTTATGCATCCAGCTACCGTGTCCGCTGTTGCTTAATTCTGATCTCTAAGGATCGACACAAGCTGCCGCATGAGCGCTTCGTGCCTAATTAGGAATAGGAAAAACGTCACCACCACCATTATTCAGAAAAGGATTAGTACAGGGTCCAGCGAAACTTCTGTACCATTGCTTAGCAGTGTAAACCACGAGCAAGTCGTTTTTATTTATGAAATGGAAACGTCTGGAAATGTATGTTTTTGGCTTCAGAGTCAGTTTTTTCTATATTTCTTTTTCTTCTCTCCTCCTTGGCCGGAAACGCATCAGTGGCATCAATCCAAAGGCATCACTAACCATCACCACTTATCATCAGGTGGATCGTCAGCTTTTTTGTCGGTTATTTCCATAAAAAAATAATCTACACTGGTGTATATGTACATAATGGTAATATTTGATGCAGCCAAAGTATTGATTTTAGCACGATAAATCGAACGTTGGTGGATGTGAACGTAGAACACGGAGAATTCGAAGAATTCATCAGCACCGTATACATCAGTGGAGTTTAGTTTATGCGCGGCCGGTATCAGCGAGATTGTGCACTATCAGAACACGACCCGCCCACCGGTGGACTAACACGGCGCGGGCAACACCAACACCCGACAAGTTATTACTGTTGCCCACTAAACTTGTGATATCGTATTGTACAAACCTCAAATATATTACCGATACCGACTTCATTTGAATTTTCAAGTCGAACGTTTAACTCTGCGGATATTCGTTGGTAGACATAGTAATCTATGCTGGACCCTTACGATTGAAGTTTATATTTGTAGTTAAATTGGACAAAATAAAGGTTGGTTTCTACTAGGTATCATAACTAGGAATTTTTCTTTGTTGTCTGTTTTCTTAACTACAATAAATGTTCCATAATTAAAAATAGAATAGCTATAGCTATAATCGTTACATAGATAAAATTAGTGCTAGGGGCTAAAGAATAAGCAGATGTGTGTGTTGAGAAGTATACCCGTTGCATTGTCTATTCAACTTATGCCCTGAAGGAAACCATTTTACATACATATAAGTAAGCGGTTTTATTGAACCCTCCGAAGAAGGAAGCGCATTCCACAATAATACCTTCTATGTACTTATAAAAAAGTGTTTTAGAATAAACGTCATATTTACATCATTTTAATATTATTAGGTATAAGTTAATGGATTATTCTGTTGAAATTTATATTATTAACATATTGACACATTGGCGTATTTTATCTCGAATATAAAAGGCTTGCAGGCCTGACTCTACAAGCGTTGACTCTACAAATTCTACTTCTTGGTCAAAAGGTAGAGAAAACTCTACCGTCTCGTGGCCGTCGCACAGAGACTCTTTAGACCAGACAGATTTAGATCCGTTATGGAGTTCAGTTTAATCTTGAGTCCATGCATGTCTCTTACTCATGTTGAAGATCCTGACCTTGCTATGTCGTCAATCGCTAATATTGAGATTCGTTGGACTCAGTCAATGCGATGGAATCGTGGTTTTACATACATAAGAGATGTTTATGGAGGCTGATCATCTAGCTTATTTCCTCGTTGACTTAATATTAAATGAAAAAAAAATATATTATCATTAGTTGTAGAAGATGGGATCAGGACCATTGGTACGCTTCTAGGACTCGCTGTGACTGAGGTCGAGGCCTAGTACCTACATCAAACTTGTACATTGAGTTTGCTTAACCTTTTAAATTAGAATTTTAAATGACTTACATATCCGGGCCGACGAGAACTTTTTGAAGGTGCTTTTATTCTTGGAAGTGTTTTAATTATTTCGAGCAGTAGTTTAATACGCACCTGTCTATAGGAATTAGCAAAACCATATTTCATAGAGTGTCATTAGTGGCGCTGTGATGACTCTTGCGCGTATCAAGGAGCTTTTGTTCTGTGCGCAGACATCCCGGCGAGGTTTTAATTACGAGCCCCGAATGCATTAATGTAATCAAAGCTCGATACATCATACTCGCGCTATCGCTCCGCCTCGGTTTGATTAATAATTCTAATGAGCGGCGGTGCCAAACGAGTTAATTAAGCGTTCGTTTTTTACCGGTCCGTGCCACTGCGACCGGTAAACGGGCGCATCAATCACTGCTTTGAGCGTACCGCCGAAATACTTAATGATTGAAATGACTGCTGCGCCCCCCCTCTTCCCCCTCCCCCCGCCCCGCGCCCCACGTTCCCAGGACTACAGGATAGGTCTTGATAGGCCAGGGTAATCTTCACAGTCACTCTTATCATTAGGTTCGATGGTATGACGATACCATAAAATAGGTTCTTTTTTCATGTAGGTACTCGTATTAAATTTATTTTTAGGTGATTAAACTTTACCTACATATTGGGTATTTACTATCTACCTACTTTCTACACGAAATTAAGAGTCTACATCTTAATTATTATGTACCTACTAACTTCAACAATATAGGGAGGTAGGTAAGTAAGTACTGGCCACTCTAAGCTACCTTTTTTTCGAAGAGGAAATCTTCCAAAGATAACTGAAACTAGACACCGTAAAATACCTTACACTTATTTTTTAAATCATACATTTTTATGTTGCTAAGTAACTCAATTTTACGATTTTTATAGTTAATTAAATTATTAGGACAACGAATCAAAAGTACCTAAGATTAATTTGGGAATGATTAAATTAATATTAAAAAGATCACGTTACAAGACTAATGGCAAAATTTGTGTAAATCTAAACAGTTTATTCTGTAAAACTAGTGGGAATGATGGCACGTCAAACATTATCAATCACGCCGCGGCCCGAGGCGGAATTGCTTTAATTTGATAAAATGCAATTAGCTACCAAAAGAAATCTAATCTCAAGAGGCTGCTCAATTTTTTTGGCACTTCACTTTTTCATCTTTGACGGCTGAAATAATAGCTAAGCTTAATACTAAGATTAATTTTTGACTGGAAAAGTGTGGTACGTTCAATCTCAAAACTGTTCAAAGTAAAATCATTGTGTTCTAGTTTATGAATAAGGCTTTTTGCGACTCTACAAGGGAATTTTGCGAATAGGTCCAATGTCAACTAACACTTTAATTGTTCCAATAGATAGGTAAGTACAGTGTTTCATTAAAATTAATGCCACAGAGTAACTTTTATACTTCTGAGTTATAATTTTGTAGGTATTACCTGACTAAGCACTTTTAAAACGTTTATCTCATTAGAAATGCGCAATATAATTCAATGACCTATGTTTTCGGCGAGTCATTCCAGTGGCAGTATCAAGTGAAACGCTGCGGGGTTCGATGTCTAATTCACCGCGCTACCAACAGGTGGCAGCAATGCCGCTTTTCAAATCTGACAGACGCCATTGCTTTTACGTCAGAAAGCCGCGAATAAAATTAATGATGTTCGCGCCTTAATGACGTTTCACGACGCCGCTCCATTGTGTCCGTAATACAACAATTATTGAGATCATTTATTAAGTTTATTGATCTTTTAAGTTAATCTTTTATTTCGTAATTTAGCTTCGTGCGAGCGCGCGAACTCATGAAAAAATATCTCATATGCGGAGTCATTTTTTGGACTATTTTTGTCATTATACGGCGTGATGTGAGCGGGTCTTTGAATGTGGAGGCAATTACTGCCCCGCATGTGGTTTGATTATGTACGTCGGTTTCATTCCATCTAGCGGTGCGGCTATAAAACGCGGTAAAAACATTACTAAAATCTTTGGCGATGGTAGTTTTTAAGCTTCCGTTGCTAAATTGACGTGGATATTAAGAGCCATTGTTACAAATTCGGTTGCAAGACACGCGTGCGAGTAACTTATAGGCAATGAACTAATATACACATTCGTTCACTGCTTATAGGTAGGTACATACCTACGTGTTTTGTATAGAAATTAGATAAATGTTAAAGTTTTGTTAACAGCGAAGTATTAATTGAATGATTAAAAAGATTTTGTTATACGAGGTACATGGTACATCATTATGTAAGGAAGGATGTTTATCTATGCATGTAGTAGGTACTAGATAGGACCTATATTTATGCAGGGTAGCTAGCGGAAACTCATCGCCCAAGCTGTTAAGACTTGTTGGGAAGCTTGATGACGACAGTTTGGTAGTTTGAAGACGACACGCTCATACGTAATTACCGGTTAGGCTCCTCGGTGCAGCCCCTTTGACGTTGGATAATCTTGAAGCTTTAGTAGTGAGTACTTTTAAATTTAAATTTCATTACAAGATGTCGTGACACAATATTTTAACTAAGTAGGTAAAAGGTGGAGTCAAGATCTCAAGATGAGATAAAGCGGTCAATTTCGTAGTTATTCAAAACGATTTTTTCACAACTAACTTCTCGTTTCAGTGGTATTAAGCAATTTCACTAATTAGGTACGTACAATATTTTAGTCGGAAGTTGAATTTTAACTGGAGATAAAATTGTAATTTGATCGCAGGTTCCGGTCATCCAAAAAGTTAAACATCTTCCTATAATATGTTTTATTACTTGTCAGTTAAGTTTAATAAAAAGTACCTAACTCGCTCTAAGTACTTTACGTACTTGTACAAAAAACCGGGCAAGTGCGTGTTAGGCCATGCGAATGTAGAGTTCCGAAGTAGTAAGTTTATCGACTATTACTCATTAACTACTCATGCTAACATAGCTGTCATAGTTTTTCTTGTAAATTCATCATATAACCTATTTTTGACAATTTTTTAACTTGTCCAACGCCAGAGGGAGGGGTGGGGGACACTTGACTCTACCAAAATTAGCAATTTAAAGCCAAATATTTCGCAAACGGAACCCTAATTCCAAAAATGGTCTTAGAATACCCATAATATTTTTGGAAGACCTTTTCAGCGATACACTATAGGCTACGTGATGAATAAAAAAATCATCCTCACGTTACCTTTAGGGGAGGTACAGTCGGCCGCAAAAGTCGCTTAACAGAATCAAAAGTGCAAAATAACTGAACACCCAACGAACCATAAGTCTTTGTCTTTGTCTTTGTCTTCACACGGACGCAAATTAAACTTAACTTACAAACGTTCATAATAAGCATAACACAACTGTTTCATAAGTTGCTAAACGCTTTCATTGAAAAAGTCGCTGAACATCACCAAAGTCAAAAATAGATTAACAAATTGTATTCAATGTTACTGCGTAAAAAACATAGGTAGTTGTTTTTAGGTTTTACCCTCGGTTTATGAATATAACTTTTTAACACTTGCTCGTAATTTGTAAGTAACTATATCGAGTTTAGTTATTCTATGCGCCTTATTACCAAATAAAATAAACCTGTTGCGAATGTTTTTATATTACCCATGGAGGATAGAGTAGAAGGAAGGCCATCTTTATGTGTGAAAAGTGTCCATAAAAATGCGTCCAATTACGGCTGGCGCCGCAGTGCGATCTACAACAGCTATGTTCAAATATCTATTTCTCAGACACTAGCGCCATTAATTACGGGTGGCATAACTCAGCAAACTTCACTCCGTCTACAACAGCTATGTTCATATCGTTCTATTTGTCAGACACTAGCGCCATTCGAATGGCCATTATTGGAACCTCTATTTTCAGTAAAAAGCTGGACACTTTTTCAACTTTCCCCTCATTTGGGATGGCTCTCCTACCTCTATACTCCATGATATAACCGCATGATTTGGCGATCAAAAAGCACGTTTTCGTTGTCAAAACGTACGTTCTGATTCATATGAAAAAGTTGTAGCAACCAAAGAGATTTTATATATAAAAGTCTTAAACTTTTTTGGAAAATAAGTAACTTTGGCTTCAAAGCCTTTTTAAAATGTCAAATATATTTATGATAAATATTTATAATTGACGTATTAAAACTTATTGCAATTATAATGCATAAAAATATTGTATTTATTTAAAAAGAAATAATTGTCTGAATAGACCCGAATTTTTCCCGTCAATTGATTAGAACGCACCCGATGCCTGTCAACGGTAATAAAAAAGTGACAGCGCGCCATCTACAAAAATTGAAAAAATTCGTATATTTTACACACACCATTTTCTAAGTTTAAGTGACAAATTGCATAATAATGTCATCAAACACGCATATCGGAGATACCTCATAGACCGAAAATACTACCATATAAATCATAAGGAAACTACCTACTTTTATTACTTTTTTTAAAGTACTACACAGTACAGACACAGTAAATTAACACGCAGTAACATTGAATATATTTTGTTAATCTACTTTTGACTTTGATGATGTTCAGCGACTTTTGGAATGAAAGCGTTTAGCAACTTATGAAACAGTTGTGTTATGCTTAATATGAACGTTTGTAAGTTAAGTTTAATTTGCGTCGGTGTCACGACAAAGACTTATGGTTCGTTGGGTGTTCAGTTGTTTTGCACTTTTGATTCTGTTAAGCGACTTTTGCGGCCGACTGTACCCTGAAAAAATGTTTTTCAATATTTTATTCTACGATTCTGGATTTTTAATAAATATATAATATATCCATGCCAAATTACAGCTTTCTAGCACGGACGGACATGACAAAACTATAAAGGTTTCGATTTTACTTCGGAAACCTAAAAATCACTTTAAAAATGTTTAAAGCTAATAATAAAACAAGGTTTCAATTTAAATTCGCCGTTCCTGAATTTCATATGATAATGAGTTAATTACCCCTAACTTTGAAGTGGGGAAGGGATTCCTGGATTCGATCCTCGTATCGGTAAACATTTGTGTTACAAATTTCCGCCAAAACGAGCGATATATAATAATATTTTCTCAGAGCATGACTGAATTATTATTCTAACTTTTCTTAGCGACGTGCAACTTCCGCGGTGCATCCATCCCACACTTTGAGATCAAGAAATAAGGTTTCTAGAGTTAAGGCTTGTAGAAATGTAGAGTAAGGGGCTAGTGTAGTCGGGTGTTTTCTCATAGTCTTACTATTTTGTCCTACTAGAAGGACTACCTGGGAAAGTATATCTACCCTCGTAGTCCTACTAATTAAATTAAATCTGCCGACAAACTGGCCAACAGTTTGGCAGAAAACTAAGTACAATGAATGTTTTCTCTTTTCATAATAAATAAATAATAATAAAAAAATATCTCAAGTACGTTACACCCCATGTATAACAAAATATGTCTAAAGAAACAAAACGGCGAACATTAATGATTTATTAAAAACGTAAATGAGATGAAATTAACTGTGTGTGAGCGTAATATTTTATAACTAAGTAGGTGGTGAACATGTTTTTGACTTCCAAGAGTATGAAAATGAAAAATGAAAAAATATTTATTGCGTATCCTTTGTTACACTTTGTTATTCCCCAAATCCTTTCCTCTCCTAATATTACGTTTTTAATATTGAATATGTATCACTTCATAGGACCATCCTGTCTTACTGCAACTCCAGCTGGACTGGTGCTAGTAAAACACAATCTATTGCCATCGAAACGTGCACAACGGGCTGTTTTAAAAGTTCCTACATGAGATATTCAACTTCAGAACTCTATAATGACTGTAGTGTGCTTACGGTACGCTAATTATTTATTGTGGACCTTATTATTGACCTTATTAAGAAAAGTTACATTTTTTTATGGCCGGCAAACGAGCTGACGATCCACCTGATGGTAAGTAGCTATCGTCGTTCATGGACATCAGCGACAACAAAGGTATCAATGATGCTTTGCCGGCTAAGAAAGAGAGAAGAAAAAGAAAGAAATATTAGAAATAAATATTAAAAGAAAGATAAATTATAGTCATAGGCGTAGAAAAGATAGTTTTTAATGTGCCAAGAGCAAACACAATAACAATAATTTGTTAATTATTGTCTGTCAATCCGTTTACATAATTAAGTAAATTCAATATTATAATTAAAATTTTAATTTGCGAATAGCTACTTTGCAAAATACTTTTCAATACGAATTATAAAATATGTAAATCTTTATAACGGACTTTCAGATTTACGACTGGCTACCGTTTTGCAACAAAGTTACAGACTGCGAAATCATTCCACTACACAGATTAATTGTATGCAGTTTGTAATTCAGCGATGAATAGTTAGTTACCTACACAAAAATATTGAGCTTGTTTTACTTGAAGATTTAGATAGTTACGTAATTTTTAGCAAAGCAAGTCTTCTTAGTTTGTTTGTGTTACCCTTTACTTTAGGCCTTTACAGGAACGGGCACTTATTAGCTCCGATTCTGATATAATGGTAGTAAGCGATCTCTGAGTAAAGGAATTCTATTTTGTAGTTGGTTGCCATTTGTTCTTTTAGGCTTTGCTCATCCTGAGCATGCTTAATTTGTAAGAACATGTTATTAAAATAAGGTGGGTGGACCATGGAAGGCCATGCTCCTTGTAAGGCCAATTATTAAAAAGTCGTATTTATTGCCATTCAATGACAATTTCCTTCCACTTACACTAACATCCATCGAATTCAAGTACACAGACGTGGCGGCGAGTCCCTCGCACCGCTATTTTATCAATGCGGATCCACTCTTTGTTGACATCGGTCATCGATGTTAAAATTGTTATATTTGCTCTTAGTAAAATGTAAGTTTTCAAGCAAATAAACTACTTTTTTTTTTTTTTTTTACTCTAAATTGATAATATAAGGATTTGCTACGGCACTGAAGAAAAAAATATTACTTTATTTCCAATACAATTAAAATATTGTAGGTTTTCCTAGGAGAGCCAATGGTTCCTTGTAAGGCCGATCAAAAAGTTGACAGTTTGGCCTTGCTAGGGCACAAGCGTCTTTCTAGGATCATCTAGAAACTATGAAAATATTAACACTTAGTTTTTACTTGTAAATAAATATCTGGAAATTTAAAACAATGTGCAAGTTAATATAATTGCTACCACTTAGGTAAAGACCCCCAATTCCGAGGTGTTCTAACATTTTGGCCTTACAAGGAACAGACCCTTAAGAAGGCCATTTTAATCAGTTTTATATTTTTATTATTTTACTATAAAGGTTATTGGCAACTTATTTGATTTCGATTTATTACTCATTTATATTATTTTTAAAACAATTACACAAATACATTCTTAGTTTTACGATAGAGTTCTAGTAATGTTCGTTGATTATTTTTTATATGAATATATTATGGTAGGCATTTAATATTCCGTTTTAATGAAAGACCTTTTTATGTAGTTTAAGTATATGTAGATATTTTGATTGTCACAATGTTAGTTTTAAGTTAAACGACTGATTTACTATATTGGCCTTATAAGGAGCCTTGTTCCTTGCAAGGCCATTTGGCAGAGGTTATTTAAACTTAAGTTTATTAAATAATGGTTAAACCTTTTATAAAAAAAAATGTTTTATATAACACATAATAAAACAAAGCGATACTTAACGATTTGTTTGATTCATTTAACTAGTAAATAACGAAGTAATGACTGTTTAATCGTTAGAGTGGCCTTCCATGGTCCACCCACCTTAATTCAAATAGGAACTATGGATTTCAGAAATACTTAATTGCACATTCATAGAACTATTTATACAGAGTCTTATTAGCAAACTGATGAAAATACGGAAAACACGTTCGATAAAATAATATCTAACAACGCAACATTAAGATTACAGACGTGATATAATTTCCTCAACAAGGACTGATTTCTCAATAATGGCGAAGTATTATAATTTCAATGGTGGCCTCGCGTGGCCGCGTAGATGTACCAGATATTATGCCGGTACCTCTTCCACGATCGTCGGAAATCAGTGCAATTAGACGCAATCGTGTTGGAATTATTGTAATAACCAAAAAGAATCGATGGTCTAACGATCGCTGATCGCTGCGCGGCGATTGGCGTAGCGCTCGCCAATGCGCGCGCGCACGATTGCTCATTCTAAGGCGATCCGCAGACGATAAGCTAATTATACCACAACGGCGGTCGTTGATTGCTATTCCACAATTCTCTTCTATTTTTCAGATGTTAAGCTTTTGAAAGACGCTTGCAGCTCTTGTGGGCCGTAAACTTTATGGTTGCGATCAAATGTCGATTGAAAATCGAATACTCGTCAATTATGTATTGACATGAACCCACGGCGGGCTTGCAGTGTACGAGTATTAGGTATTATGTACTGCTTGTGTACTGCAATATGGACTTTGAAAAGTAATCTCTAATTGTACTCATTTAGGTTCAGTTATTTTCCAGTGATAAGGATTATCTTTGACATTTTTATTATCTTAATATGCCTATGAACAGCATCATCAAGTAAACCTTCAAGTCCATAATTCATTTTAATGATTGTATCCTTCATACGTTGGTGTTTGTGTACATTGTATTGATGTATTAATGCGATGTGTCACTTGTATATCCGCGTCCAGGGACCTAGTACTCGGTGATTATCTCTTGATTGTCGGTATGGTGGTCACGTAGTCTCCATCGGGTGGATAGCTCGATTCTCTTCATTTACTCGTACGTGCCTCCGAGAAACCTTAGTCGCCGCTGCAGTGGGTAGGCATTAAACGCGCCATGTGTAGAAACACCTATTATTTGTACCTATTATTTGTACGGTAATAGTCATGCACTCGTGTAAATTGTTGTTTAAGGTCAATACTACCGTCTATATTCCCCCATGTAAACCTTTGCTTTTGCTGCCACAATAAATTTCTTGATTGTGTTAAAATCAATATATTTTTTATTTTACTTCTAGGTAGAGTAGACTGGTATGTAGATGGATGTTATTAAGATTCGTTTTATGAATATGTAGCTAAAATGCTAAATTACGACTATTCGGAGTCAAAAGAATATTCACAGCTCAAAGATTTAAGTGATTCCCCATTTGTGTGTGTTTCCCCCAGTGATACCCGGTTGGGATCCCATTCGGTGAGCCATGTCAGAAGTCTTCAAACGGCATAAGAACGCCCGTCACTAGGTCGGTCCTCTGCCGCCAATTTGTATTGGAATCTATCAGATGGATATTACTCTAGACGTCAATAACGAAGAGAGACCAAAAAAACCGCATCAATTTAAATGAATGAATGGTTGCACCTACCAACCCTTTAACGTTTAAACTCGCATTGCGAATAATTCTAACTGCTCTATAATAAGGTAAATTCATAATAATACTCATTATTATTTTAGGTACATGTCATTTAGTAATTTTGTTTCTTTCATCGTGGTCGGTGTCTTCCGAAGCCCCGGGGAGCCGAAACCACGGCGACATTAAAATAATTGTTGTTTTACAAAATATGTTACAATTTGGTGTCCCCGTTATTTGACGCAAATTGTGAATTTCCTTTGTTGAATTTTGGTAGAAAGTTAATAATTATCTTATCCTGTACTTAATATTTAAAGTTGTGTCATTGGTGTGGTAACTAAATAGTAACACTAAATAGTAACTGTTTCTTTTTTAAAGAGCGACAAGCAGACGGCCATATTCTCTAAGTGAAACGCGAGTTTCTTCAGTTTTCCTCAAATTAGCATTTAAGTTTCCAAATACCAAGTCATTTACGGTTCCATACGTTGTTATTAGGGTTTTATTGGGTTTTATACATCAGAAGCAGAATCGTCATGAACTACATCAAGGGAACCGTTTTTAGTAGAATCGGAACCCTTATACTCGTAGTTTCGTCATGTTTGTCCCTCCGTCTGTCCGTCTGTCTGTCTGTCCGTCTGTCCATCTGTCCGTCTGTCCGTCTGTCCCGTCTGTCCATCCGTCCGTCCGTCCGTCTATCCGTCTGTCCGTCTGTCCGTCTGTCCATCTGTCCGTATGTTTGTCCGAAGCAAAGTGTCGGGGCCCTTAGTGCTAGAAAGCTGTAATTTGGCATCGATAAACATATTTATTAAAACTCCAGAATCGTAGAATAAAATATTGAAAACATTTTTTTTCATCCCGTACCCTATAATTATGTGGGCTATCGTTAACAAGGTCTTCCAAAAATATTATGGTCTTCTACGACCATTTTTGGAATTAGGGCTCCGTTTGCGAAATAATTGGCTTAAAGTGCTAATTTAGGTTAGAGTCAAATGTGATTATACGGTTGTAATTGGACAAGTGAAATAATTCCCAAAAATAGGTTATTATGATGAATTTACAAGGAAAACTATCACGGCTATGTTAGCATAAGTAGTTAATGAGTAATCTATTCTAATATTATAAGTTGAATCCAAAAAAAATTTTTTTTTTTAAACGCTTTTATTTCAATTTTTTTTTTGATTTTCGTGTATTGTCATCGGAAATACACATGTCTGCCAAATTTCATCAATTTTCATTAAAGGGAAGTCATTCAAATTAACGTTACAAGATTTGATCCTTTGATGCTCCGAAGTGAAGCTAAAATATAAACCTTATTGCCGTGTAAATAGAGTAGCATTTTGATCGATTTGATGCGTTGATGCTCCGAAGTGAAAGTAAATAAAAGCGTTTAATAAAAGCGTTTAATAAAGAGGAAAGATTTGATTGTTTGCATTGAATAGGCTCCGAAACTACCGAACCGATTTGAAAAATTCTTTCACTGTTGGGAAGCTACACTATCCCCGGGTGACATAGGCTATATTATATTTTTTTTACTATTTTTTCCGAAGCGAAGCGAGGGCGATTTCCTAGTAGTCAATAAACTTACTACTACGGAATCCCACATTGCGCGAACCCTGACACTTGCCTGGTTTTTAATAATGACAAGATTTTGGTAATTCATGCAGTCATTCATCTTTTGTGATAACACCTGCTATCAGCTATTCTCCCATCCACCCAGGGTTGACTGGTGGACAATGCCATTAGGCATTTTTACCCTTTGTTTCTTCTTTTTAAGAGGTTAAGTACTTATATAAATTTTTAAATAAATATATCCGACTGATATGAATAAAGATATGAGTGTTCTCCCAGTAGGTAGTCAAAATACGACCAATCAACATTGAAAATGTAGGGAAAACATGACATTGCATATTTCGAATCTTATTTTTCTACTCTACTGCAGAAGTACTCTGTACTTGCACTCGTTAATTAGTTTAGTGTGCCTAGCTTTGTAAAATAAACTTGACAAGTGCGAGTTATATTCGCTTGGAGAGGGTTCCGTACGCTGATTATGTATTTAATGTTATTTTTCTATTATATTAATTTTTGCCCTTTTTTAAGACCATATCACGTGAATTTTTTTATTGGTATTGAACCAATCATTACCTTGGACCCCCTCTCCATGTCTCTATAGATCTTTCGCAAACGGATTCCTGAAAAATGGTTTTTATACACCAATTTTTGAAAGACCTCTCCAGTATAGCTGGACTGGTATAGCTGTTATACCACATTATGTGATAGGTAAAAAAAATTCAGATGAACTTTACTAATCCCTGGATGTCTAGGGGAAATATATTTTAGTAAAGGTCTCTGAGCTAAACTGTAGACGAACGGAGGGACGGATTTGATGAGAGGTTATAAGAGGTTTAAAACTTTAGATACGTTTTTTAAATTCTCAAATTCTCCTCGAATTTTGCTTTAAAAAGATGCGTTTGTAGCTTTGTACTGAATACCTTATACAGAATACAGAGCAGCACTGGTCACTGCGGGCCAGTATATTTTTACATATTTATAGCTTTATCTTTGGTATCACTTAGGAACGTGTAGCGTGCGAGGCGACGCAGGGGGCGCGGGCGCCGGGCGCGCGGGCGCTTCGCCCGTGGGCGGCGACATGTACAACCCATTTGTTCCGATGACGATCGACGCGATTTTATTATAATTCATTTACCGTGTTTTTAGAACAAGCTGCTTCAATCATTCATATCCACGTCGTGACTGAACTGTTGCTTTTATTTGATTAGTTTGGAAGCGTATTCAGAGCGACTTTCACTACCTGTAAGCCGTAAATAAACACTTGAGCATCACAATGAAGTTGTGCATTTAGAATTTTGGTACTGAGTTGAGAAAAGTTTTGTTTTAGTGAACTTTGTTTCATAATCTAAATCAAATTAATGTTTAGAGGATCCTCAAGATATATTTATTGTAAACTTGTATAGCTTATTGTATTGCTTATTGTATTGCTTGCTTAAACAGTTGGCACATAAAGAAGTGTAGGCCTGTAGCACTCCACCCCATAATGTTGTAATAAGTCAAACGGTGTTTGAGTATATTAACGTAAAAATTATAGATATTTTTGTACATTTTTATACACATTATATAACGTAAACGCGTAAATGTGTTGATCGTTTTATAAACTCAATACTGTCGTTAATCTGTCTTTTGAAAAATGTGCAGCTATCAACATTATTTAGTTGGATAGTGGCCGATAGTAGAAAGTGTTTTTAAACTGTGTTTACCTAAGCCCCAATTTTGTTAGCCCCTGTTTATATGCATCGAAATATATTAGGTTAATTATAATTACTAATGCAAACGAATTCGTTTTATAAATCAGCTGTATTTGTTTATTTTTATTTAATTGCTTTTGAACCATTGCTATTTGCATGTTAATCATATTATTTGTTACATTTTATGTGCTTTGTTCTTATAACAAAAATGACTTGATTAATACTATTGTTTAACTACAGGTAGTATTTCTTGTCAGTTTTTATTTTTATTGCTTCTACGAGGAAATGAAATTAAACGTAATAGTTATTACAGTTTAATGTGATGTGTGGAGCACATTTGTTTTTATTGCATCATACATCGCTTTAATAGGTTCATAATAAATGTAGCTAAGTTATTTACTCGCACGGGTCGCATATTACCCCGAAGAGCTTGTATAAAAACCCAATCGTCTTCGGCTCACCCATGGGAAATAATTGCCATACAGAAAAATACAGGAAGTCATTAGTGGCAAAACTAGCGGCATCTATTTCACGACCATAGTTGGATGTTTCCATGAATGTGTGGTGTGCCTCTCACACCGTAACGTAACTTTTATCATTTATCATGTTTTATTAGTAAATTTTATACCATTAATACACAAAATAGTAAATTTTTTATCTTTAACTGAACATGACAATGTACTGATATCTAGGTTATTGATTTAATCGCACTCCCGTTCAGAAAGACCCAGATTCGAAACTTGTAGGTCGAAACTTGCTAATTCGAATGTATATCATTTGCTTTGGTGAATGAAATATGAACACATAGTTGAGAGTTGTAAGACCTACTTAATATCCTCAAAGGTGTGTGAAGTTTCTCAATCCAGACGTGCCCTGTTTTGTGGACTAGATATATGACCTTTCATCCGTGCATACGTGCTCTCATTCTATCTCACAACTGCAACTTAATAACTTTTTAATTTTAACTTAATATTTTATTTAACCTTAATCTTTATGACTAATCGAATAAAAAATCGTAAACTTTTGCACTTGCAACAAAATTTCCCATAACAATGCTGTGGTATTTGCTACACGTTACACTTCGCTGTAACATGTGACCCTCGCTCCACTAATAAGCCATGCGTCCTCGCAATTTGACATTTTAGACATTTTAATACGCTTTTAATTCGCCTTATGAATAGCGCTTTTACGCCGTTTGTATCATTTTGTTCATTAATATAATATTAATGCGGCTCATTTTGTGGACAATGACTGGTAAGGACGTTAGCGATATATGTCAACCATTGTGCGCATTGAGCATGTTGCACTAATGTGTCTGGTACCGACAAACTGTGCTCATTGTTACCGCAAATTGTTAAATTTGGCCTGAACAGAAAACAGTTAAAAGTAATTTGTTACAATGAAGGGTATCTAGAGCGTATCTTAATTTGTGTTTTATAACTTAGCTTTATCAAATCTTACGATCAAATCATTTTTAGGGTTCCGAAGTAAAGTTTCGTCGTGTCCGTCCGTTTGTCCGTCTGTCCGAAGCAAAGTGCCGAGACCCTTAAAATAGTGCTAGAATTAATAGCTGTAATTTGGCATGGATATACATTTTTATTAACACTCCAGAATCGTAGAATAAAATATTGAAAACATTTTTTTTTCAGGGAACCTCCCCTACAGGTAACATCAAGATGAAATTTTTATTCGTTGCGTACCCTATAGTGTGGGATATTGAGAAAAAGGACTTTCAAAAATATTATGGATATTCTAAGACCATTTTTGAATTAGGGGTACGTTTGCGGAATATTTGGCTTTAAATGGCTAATTTTGGTTAGAGTCAAGTGGAAGACCCTGCCGGCTAAACGGTTGGAGATGGACAAGTGAAAAAAATCACAAAAATAGGTTTTATGATGAATTTACAAGGAAAACTTCACGGCTACATCACGGCTATGTTAGCATAAGTGGTTAATAGTCCATAAACTTATTGCTTCGGAACCCTACATTGCGCGTGGCCTGACACGCACTTATCCGGTTTTATTGTTATAGTGCTTATGAAGATAATAAACTTATTGTTAGTGAATTATGGAAATAGAAGAACATTTTTATCTGACTTCAAAAATATGGTTCTGTTTTGAGTGTTTTGAACCACAGGAAGGTAAGTAGGTATGTATGTTTGTGTGGCAGCAATTTTCCTAAAAACAACTAATCCAATTTGGATAGGTTTTGACGTGATAACGTCTATTAAAACGATGCTGGATGCACGCACGAAAAAGCATGATTCATCTGTCGCGTTCC